>OZ025240.1:4731738-4919238 GCA_964019155.1 Osedax fenrisi | reverse complement strand
ATTTTATATATAATAGATTGCTTAGTATTATGCCAATTGATTTCAGAACGAAGTTCAGAAATACTTGTAGAATAATCAGTATAAGGAATTTTAAATATAATTCGAATGCACCTATTTATAATGGAATCACATTTGTTTAGTAATGTAGTATTAATTTTATAAAGAAAAGAGTTGCAGTAATTTAGTTTAGATATAATTAGTGAAGTAGATAATATTTTAGCTGTATTTAGTGAAATGAAAGGGCGAATTTTTTTTAAATTGTAAACATTATATGATGCAGACTTAAGTATATCTTTTATATGTATATCAGTCGATAGATCTTGTGAAATAGTTATTCCAAGATACTTTGTACTAGTAATAAGAGTAATATTATCTGTACCGATATAGATATTTGGAAATGCAGTGCGAGTTCTAGAAATATTAATTAGTTTAGTTTTATTTGAATTTATTAGTAAGTTATTATTAGTAAGCCAGTTAGTAGTAGAATTAATACAGTCTTGAAAATAATTATTTTGTGTAGAGTTAGTTGCAAATGTGTGTAATACAATATCATCTGCATATATATTATATTTTAGTAAAGTATATGATTGGAGTAATTTTGATAAAGGTCGTAGATATATAGAAAATAGAATTGGAGAAAGGACAGAACCTTGTGGAACACCGAAATTTAGTGGATAGGGTTGAGAAAATGAAGAATTAATTTTAACAGAGTATGTTCTAGTAGTAATGAAAGATTTAAACCAATTGAAAGTAGTTCCAGTAATACCAATATTGGAAAGTCTAGATAGAAATATAGTAAAGTCAATGGTATCAAATGCAGCAGTCATATCAATAAATAATAATTGCAAAGATTTGTGGTTGTCAAGTGAATGGTGAAGGCTATCAGTAAGTGCAATAATGGAAGTTTCAGTACTATGATGTTTACGGTATGCACTCTGGTAATTATCAAATAAATCATTATAGTCAAGATAAGATATGAGCTGTTTATAGATAACTTTTTCTAGAATCTTTGAGAGTAATGGTAATTGAGATAGAGGTCGATAATTAGATAAAATAGAATCATCTAAAGATGCATTTTTTAAAATAGGAGTTATTATAGCATGTGTTAATTCAGGTGGTATAATGCCAGTAGTTAGTGAAATATTAATAATTTTATGATATAGAGGTGTTAAAGTGTTAATAATTTTTTTACTAATAGAGAGAGGTAATGGATCATTTGGTGAAGTACATTTGGCGGTAATTATCAAATTATATATTTCAGTATGTGTTGGAGTTATGAAATTATTAAAATTATTATTTTAGTTAATTACATTCAATTTTAGTAGTAGTAGTAGTAGTAGTAGTAGTAGTAGTAGTAGTAGTAGTAGTAGTAGTAGTAGTAGTAGTAGTAGTAGTAGTAGTAGTAGTAGTAGTAGTAGTAGTAGTAGTAGTAGTAGTAGTAGTAGTAGTAGTAGTAGTAGTAATGCATAATACATTATGTATGATAAAAATGAAATAATATATTATGTATTATAAACTTATGAATAATATTCATAAGTAATTAAATAATTTATACTTTATACAATTTTTCATTTTATTAATTGTAAAGTTTGTCTTCAATTGAATACATTACACAGCGGTATCAAGGTAAGCAGGTTTATATAGCGTTTCGAGATCGGCTGTAAGCATTAAGTGTTGGTAATTTAAGATATCCGCTGAGCTTCTTACTGTGTCTATATTATCCATCAGTCTTTGTTCGTCAATGTCATACTGGGCAACCATCTTGCCGTTTACTAAAACATCCTTGTGTTGATAAGTATTATGCATTTTTGAATGTGCTAAATCTTTTAAGTTTAAATATTCCATATGTGACAATCTTTCAGTATGTGAAATTTCAAGGTGAATATTGTTTAATCTAGTACGTAGTACTGAATCTTGTTCTTTGGCTCTAGGATTATTACTCAAATATTCTTGAATTTGATGTTTTTTAATATCCTCATTATATTTCAAATCTTGACGTGCATTATTAAGTTTAGTACTTTTTATTTTTCGTACAACTAATGTTGAAGTTATAACTGTAATAGTTAATAATATTATAGGTACAACTATGTAGAGAAACCACCAACTTGCATACCAATTTACTGAACCCATTTAAATATCTGTATTAGGTAATTTATGTATAATGTTATATATATATATATATATATATAAAAATTGAGAGATTAGCAATATAATTTTGCATATGCGCAGGAATTAGATTACGTGTTTAGACCACAATAAGCCTATGAAATAGGTATTAATATAATATTTAGAAGCGAATTTTTCTAATTATAAAATAAAAGTGACCGTTCTTATAAACCAGGATGACTTATCAAAAGAGAGTATTTTACGGGATACTATAGATATTTGATTATAATGAAATTAACCATCTAAATATCTAAATGGTATAAAAGAATTCAACAAAATGTTAACATTAATATATATATATATATATATATATATATATATATACTAATATAATGTATTAATATAAATACTATAGTATTAAATATATATTTAATTGAAATTAAATTAAGTATATCATTAATTATATCATACATAACAATATTAATATATAATTTACTAATATTTACTAAATATTTAAGAAAATTTAATTTGAGAAAAATGCTAAATTTAACCTTTAAGAACTATCAATGTTATTTTGTTGTAATCAGATATTGTATTATTAATATTTACTATTTGATTAATATAGGATAAAAATGTTCAATTAATGATTCCATTAATAAGTATATTAATTTTTTTTATCAATAATAGTATTTTAATATACATCTAATTTATCCTTAAATAATTAAACTTCGACAGAGTAGGGCAACAACTATATTATGAATCAAAAATAAGAGCATTATTTATTATAATAAATTAATTATTCTATAAATATTCATTCATAAACTCTATATATAAAATATGTATAATTGATAATGTTATATGATCTACTGTTATAAAATGACAATTGGTCCAAATGTATAATACATCATGACATAAACATAATAAAATGCAGTGCATATGACGGGTGCAGTTCATTTTAGATTTAAGACAGGAGTATTACGCGGAATATGATGGAGTATATCACTTATGAAGGGGCGTTAGAAGGAATGAAGAATGAAATAACATATGCGTATCTGAGTAGGGGTGAGGGTAGGGTGGACATATGTCACAGAGAGGAGAGTTGGCGAAGTTAATGAGAGCGTTGTGGAGAAACTTAGACAAGTAATGTTAATGACGCAAATAGAATGAATTATAAGCTGGATGTAAACTTAGAATTAAGAATAGGGTATTATGCAGGTGAGTTAGTTAATATACGAGGACATTATTAGTGACTAGTTAAATATAGAGTAAAGAAACATCAGTATATAAACTAATGCGAGGGAATTTTAAGAGAGTAGATAACAGGGTCAATAAACTAGATGATATTTTGTAGGTATTCCAACCAGACAGATATATTATGTTTATGTTTATTTTTGTTAATCGCTATAGATATTGTAAAATATAAGTCAATTTTTGTTTATGTAAACGTAACAATGTAAATGTGTTTAGAAAGCAGATATAATTTCAATATATATATATATATATATATATATATCCATAACACGCCAATCAGTGAAATTACTTACTCAGACGTCATACAAATAATATCATAAGCATGTATTACAATATGGAATGTATTCCCACGTATACTTAAACTATTGTCATTTTCATCGTTTTACGTACATTATATATATATATATATATATATATATATATATATGTATATTATAAATTACCTTTGTATGTTACTTCAATTATTACGGTGTTTATAATTATATTTATATATGTATAATGAATATTTAAAAACAAATAAAATAATTTTATAAAAATTAGTAATTTAATTTTTATAAAAATTAAATTAAATGTTAACTATAATTTAAGTACAATTTATTAAATTTACTAATCTCTTTTGCTTTAAACTCGAATTAACGGCGATAGTGTGCAACCCTGTATTACTTTATAACTGTTGTATTACAAACATCCGGGTATACTATCAATTACGACAGACCACTCTACTTATTGTATAGAGTATGTATTATTTTAATAATCTCTTTAGGATTTCCAAATTTATTCATTATTCGCCATACTCTATTGTTCTTTATTAGATAGAATATCTTGTTGACATTTATATAATTTTTATATAGATCTGTCTTGTTTTCTTCAAGATATTCCGTGATTATTATTCTATTATTCTGCTATTTAGTATTTGATTTACGAAGGGTCCCAGTAAGTAAAGTAATCAGTAATAGTAGTTAGATTATAGTTTTATCTCATCATGATTTGTGTTTAACTGATCACAATGCGATTACATTCATATTACAATTATTGATAAGCAACTATGCTTTTATTACGAACTACACTTCTAAATCATTGATTCTAATACGATTGTAATCAATGATTGTTAACTGATCACTAACATTGATTAACGATCAGTTGGTATTATTGATTGTAATACATAGCCCCATGATTGTAATCTGATTACTTTTTGGATTGTAATCTGATTACAATATTTGATTACTTTACTTACTGTATAACAAAAATTATAAATTTATAAAATATGTAATTCTATTAACTTATTTACTAGTATTAAATAGATTATTTTACTTATTGTATTATTAATATAATATCTATATAATAAAATAATATTAATATTATGGAATAAGTAATTATATTAATCTGTTGTAACTATTATTAAATTGGTGTGAACACCCAATATGATAAACGGTCACATTCATGATTACCATATACTTACATTACGTTATTGACATTTGAATAATTGTGTATCCTCACTATTTTATAAACTCACTTGTGATGATATCAATATTTATTACACATTTTAATACATTATTGATATAATTAGGCACTTCTAGAATTCTAGTATTATATATATATGTGTGTGTGTTAATTATTATTGGATGAATATTAATTAAATATTGAATAACATTTCATTGCAGATTTGTATAAATGGCAGATTATATAATTATAAATTCGATTATGTGTCTTTAAAGGATAATTTCCATATGCTGAAATATAAATTAATATATTGTACTATAGTCTACGGAAATATGTTTAATTTCCTCTCTTTTTATTCTGATACGTATAACGTTTCGAATACATCAAAGTCTATTTCTACCCTTTCATAGAATTCAATACTTGTATTATAATGATACACAAATAACTAAGTTTATTAGACAACATTAAATTCCTAATTATATCATGTTATAATTGTATTCTGTAGATGCTACTATATCAAAGTCCATTTCTTAGATAATTAAAAACAAAAACAAAAATAAATAAAAAAATGTATAACAAAATAAATAAATTACAATGATTTAAAATGGACATACGTATGACATACCGTACGGTTTACGTTTAAACAATGAAAGCGATACTATACAGCGAATATCATATGGCAGTGAATTTTAGCTTTTCGGAGCAATAACCAAGAAAGCGGATTTAGAATAGGCTAACTATGTGGAACGTTGCAGCAATTTCATGATATATACAATTGCATGATGTTTACAGTGTTATAGCACTTTCGACTAGATATGTTATAACTCTGAATAATACTAGATTGGGCTAGATATCCAAGGTGCATAGCCTTATGCGTAATACATAATAGAATATGTTTACAAATATATCTAAACTTAAGTCAACCTATTCATCTCATTAAAGCAGATATATAAACTATATAGGAAACGTTTAGTTTATAATACATGTAAAGCACGACATTTAATACGCTCAAATTTATAATTATGTTAACATGTAAATTACACAATAATGAACAGAAATAGATATTTCTACTGAATACTAGCGAGTTAATTAAACATTTAGTCATGGCAAAGGTAATCTTATAGCGATATTTTCTAATATTATATAGAAAATAGTTAGCATTACATATCACATTATTACTGTATGGAGATTAATCTAGGTGATCGTTTATAGTGAAAATAAAGATAGTTATAGATTGAGAATTTGAAAGAAATAGTAAACATTATTGATAGAGGATAAATGGGTCTTGAGAATTTGACATTATCAGTGTTAGTCATATTTAAGGAAATGAGTTATGAGAGAACCAATGAGTGAGATCAGTAATACAATCAAACATAGCAATTTGAATCAGACCAGAATCACAAGAACTAGGAAATGGATATATACCTGAAGATCATCGGCATAAAGATGATAGTTAATATTAGGATATTTGTGAAAAATTGATTTTATATGAAGAATAAAATAATAAATAATATAGGGCCAAGAACAGAGCCTCGTGGAACACCATATATGTTAAAATAAGAAAGAGATATTGAGGAGTTAATCTACACCGAAGATGTTCTTGATGAAAATACATAAACCAACTGTGGACTTGACCATGTATACCTATTTCATTAAATCCAATAGAAGGAATATTATGATCGAGAGTATCAAAATCACTAGATAAGTAAATTATTGAGATATATGAGAATTTCATTAATGATCAAAGTAAGCGCAGTTTCGGTATTACAATGAGGAAGATAAGTTCTTTGGTATTTATCAACAATATCATTGGACATACTGTAATTAATAAGTTGAGTGGACAAACTCATTATGAGGTCATAGTTATGGTTGATAACTGGGATACTTGATGATAACTTGATAAATTAGATTTATCAAGAGTAGTTTTTTTTAAATCGGAATAATCTATGAATATTGCATTGAGTGTGGAACAATAGATAATATAAGATATCTATGAATAATTTCAGTGATAATTTCAATAAAATAAGGTGATAATTAACAAAGTAGATTGAGTGGAATAGGATTAAGAGGGAATTGGTTTTCAAGGATTTCATCAAATAGAGTACAATGTCATGTGTAGGAAGCGAAAAACAAGAACAGTGATCCTGAATGGATGTTAAATTGAGATTAAGTCGTGTCGAGTTGATTTTTGTATATTGACAATACTAGATGAACTTTATTTTATTGGAAGAAATTGGCAATCAATGAACAAATAACTGAATCAGGTTGGTCAGGAAGATGCTTGGTTTTGGTGTTACCTACTAAGGTGAAATATAATTGATAAACTTGCTTGGAATATATTCCATAACTACCGAGCATGTCAGTGAAATATGACGATTTGGTAGAGAGAAGTTTTTTTCTTGTAAAGCGATCGAAAACTTTAGGAAATAAGATCAGATTCAAGTTTAAGGGATGCATATTGTTGGATGAGAGGATTCACGTTGTAGTCTACGAAGTAGTTTCCTCAGATTAACAAACTCAATATTAAACCAGGGAAACTTTGAATAAGTTCGGTTGATAAGAGTAATGGAGGGTACAAAAATATCAAGCGAATGAGATAATACCAAATTAAAATAATCAAAATGTGTAGAAAAATCAGAAGATATACTGTTGCTAAGTTGATGGAATACAGAGTTAATACACATTGGTTTATCAATAGAGAAGATTTTCCGAAACGATCTAGAAGGTCGATTAATTTGTAATAATGGAAGGTTCAAATCAAATAAATGGCAGAGTGATCATATATTAGAGAACTTTGAGTGGTATATGAAATTAAATTATAATCAGCTAAAGATAAAACTAATTCAATAGTATTACCATTAGTGTTAATAGGAAAACGAACATGTTGCGTCAGGGAATACTCAAATATAAGTTTATTCGGAGATAAGTATTTATAATTATAATTATTAATTTGAATATTAAAATAACCAAGAATAACCGTGTTAACTGATGTGAAATATTCTAAAATAGAAGAAAGGTCAGTTAAGAAACTCCATAGGCTAGATGAAGGTGGACGGTATATGAGTATAATTTTAATGGTAAATAATGAAAGAAACTGAATATTACATATCATAATTTCATATGAAGATAAATATGGAGTGGATGACGAAATAATCTTAAGTTTCGATGAGAATAGCAGAGTTAGGCCTCCACGATGATATGATGTATACTAATTAGCAAACAATACTTTAAAACCATCAGGGGTTAGTTGGGAAGCTAGAGCAGAATCATCATTAGTTATCCACCTATCTGTAATAGCAGATATAGAACAATTATAATCAATAATTAATTGTGTAATCAAATCAACTTTATTTCGTACTGATCTAACATGAAGAATTGCAAAGAATACTTATTAGGAGAGTGCACTGGTAGTAAATCAAAAGTTGGATTTTGTTACGCGATTTATAGAAGTAATCACATTATTTCGACAATTTATCAAATCATTTTCTTTTTCCATTGCGGAATTCCAATTGTAATAACCACTTACTATGAAATTACTATAATCTACAAATGGATATAAATTAAAATTGCTTAATTTTGAGGATGATCTTCATTGTCTACTCGAGCATCAGTATGAGTCATCTCCCGCCAGATATAGCTATCGAGCATGCTGGTTCTTATCTCTTCCTTCTCTAGGAGACCAGTGTCCTTTTTTAACACATCGACATAGTTCAATCGTCGGCGACCTCTGTTAGCTTTGCCTTGTGTGGGTTCCCATCAAATGAGCGGGTGTGTTGATAGTTCCGGATGCTGTATACATTTTAAACGATTTATAGAAGGAATGTATTTGGGACACTTTATCAAAACATTTTCTTTTTCCATTGCGGAATTCCAATTGTAGTAACCATTTACTGTGAAAGTACTATAATCTACAAATGTATATAAATTAAATTTGCTTTATTTAGTATATATATACATATTATCGGTAAATATTCTTATTTTATTTCCAAAAGATGTTCCGGGTGCTCTACCACTTGTTCGTTTAGGACAAACATTTCCGAGATCAGATTGACGATAATTTAAATTTATTTTTGTCATACTTTGTAATATTCTTGTTTGGGTTTGGGGTAGGTTGGATATTTGATTTTGTTACAGCTATTCTGTGATCTATTAATTTGTATGCTCCTATTTTAGTTAGAAAACCAAATAGTTTGTTGTTGTTTGCTCATGATAAGGTAACTATTAAAATAAAAATATAAATATAATTGAATATCTAGTAAATAATATATGAAAAAAACTTAATGTGAAACAAGTTTAGGGGCCTACCTAACCTCAGGTGGGGCCTTGCCCCCGCATGCCCCCCCCCCCCGTGGCTACGGGCCTGATCACACGTACCTACATCTCATTCATATCTCAAAAGTTACCAAAGCCGTTTTCTTCAGAATTATGTTTAGAATTGTTTATTTATGATTATCGTGTATATCGTTTATTTTTTATTCATATATTTGTATTATATAATAGTATATCACGTGATATAATATTTATTATTATTATTAAATAACTGACTGTAAAGATTTATGGTAAGCTTTATTAAGTAGTAAGTTTTAAACTATAATACTTAAATATTATATTTTTTTTTTAAATTATAATTATAAATTTTAATTTATAATATCACGTATTTATAATTTAATAGTATAGAATATATTATAAGTTATAGTATTATTATTAAATAATATAAATAACAATATTTCTATATAATTATGACTACAATAAATGCCATAGTAAAATAAATAATATATTACTATATAAATACATAAATGTATGCATAAATAATTATTTATATACTTTTTATAATTATTTTCAACTCTTGGTGTATTTTCCTAGTAATTCCCATGTGAACATCGAGTTCTGGAATATCTCCTTCGTAAGAGAACTGCAATCTCTGAAGCATGCTAGTGCTGAATATGAAGAGTTCATTCTTTGCTAAGATTTCACCCATGCATGATCTCGGACCTGCGCAGAATATTATAGAAATATATATATATATATATATATATATATATATATATTAGATAATAATACATATGTAATACATATAAATATCATTAATAATATAACCATATTTCGGATTAAACTCGACGGAAAGCTAATGTTATCCGAGCAGGTAGTAATACTAGAGAAACTAGCCAATACTGAAGGGCATGTAGTCTAAAGGAAGAGGGATTAGCTGTCCTTCGCCATCGATCCATCGTTCGGGTTTGAACACATCCGGGTCGGGGAATGTGTCTTTGTTCATCAGACAACAGTAGACATTCGGTACGAACATGGTATTCTTCTTGAACGAGTACCCGTTGAACTTGATATCTCTATTGCAGGAGTGGGCCAAAGCGAGAGGGACTGTTGTCACATTTTATTACGTAAGTATATGTCACGTGATAAGAATAATAGAAACCTATCGCTGATATTCTCAAAATTTCTTGATTCATCGCTACATTATATATTAGTTTACTTTTGTCAGCCAAACATGGTTGCCTATCAGTTCCTATTACCTAATTCATAATCATCGATTATTAATATTATCTAATTAAGTGAATTATATAATATAATATTACTTTAACATAAATTAATAAATTACTAAATAAGTTCTTGTTATTCTATTGTAAACCTTATGAATTTCTTCACGACATTTATTTTGCACAATCGGATATTTACATAAATAAAACATAAGAAATCCTAAAACAGTACTTGTTGTCTCTACTCCGGCAATAATCAAATCAAAAATAACTTCATGTAAGTTTTCGACTATATTAATATGAATATTAAAATATAATATTTTATGAATTTTATTTGTTATATTAGGGTCTAAAATTATAATAATTATATATATATTATAGATTTTTCATTATATTGTTCAATCAAATAATTATAGTTAAATTAAAAATTAAAATATTATAATGTTAAACGAATATGTAAAATAAATTAAAAACAATATACAGAGTAACCTATTTAAAAGTTCATATACGTGAGAGTATAATAAAGAAACAGGAATATTTAAATATTTATAAATTAGTATTAATCATAATAAACTGTACTATTAAATCTAATCAATGTTCAGGCAATTTTCTAAATATTTATAATGAATTAATAAATATTGTAAAAATTATGATATTAAAAGACATAATTAATAGATAATAAATATCAATATATGGGTTAAGAAATATAGTTCAAGGAACTAATTAATAATACAATTATACAATAAATAATTAATAGAGAATTTGTTATACAATCAATTAATTACAAACCATGTTTTTTATCATTTGTTTCATTTGAAATTTGTATAAATATATCAATAAAATCAGTAATATTATCATCATTGAAATTCCTTTCATGGATTTCTATTTCTTTTTTAATAAACTTGTTAATTGAATCGTATGTTTTAATACAGTTTATAAATGTATCCTGTTAATAAGATGATGTTGTTAACATAATCATGAATATTAAGTATTTTAGGGTGATAAAACACCATATTTTGTATAGGTAAAAATAAAAAATAATATATGGTATATATAATGATATATATATATATATATATATATATATTTAAAATAGTTTCCTAGTAAAAATAAATACATTAGAGTATTATAGTTTTGAATAGTTTAGTAGGTAGAACACACCATGTTGCAATATAATTATGAAACCTAGCTTATATAACATGTTACTAAGAATACTAAGTAGATTAGAGTACAATTAAAGTTATATAATTACTTAATTACTTGTACTACTGACCGAAATTCTACTAATAATAGCGATGGGGAGGAAGGCGAAAGTTCTGTATCCGAAGCCAGACTTCTCCACTAGTACACCAATATCATTAAGAAGGGTGTTACAGTCTTCGTCGCTGTATTCGTATCTATTAGTCATTGGGTGAGTCATTAGAGTGATTCATCGAAGTGAAGTACGCTTGTATTGTAATGTAACATGAGACGCAAGTTAATGGTGATTAATTTGATTGATTGTCGATGGATTATGACTTAAATATGCCTTAATTATACCTTAAATTTTCTTAAATATGCCTTAATTATACCTTAAATATGCCTTAAATATGCCTTAATTATACCTTAATTATACCTTAAATATGCCTTAATTATACCTTAATTATACCTTAAACTTGCCTTAAATATGCTTTAATTATGCCTTAAATATACTTAAATATGCCTTAATTATACCTTACATTTTCTTAAATATGCCTTAAATATGCCTTAATTATACCTTAAATATGCCTTAAATATGCCTTAATTATACCTTAAACTTGCCTTAAATATGCTTTAATTATGCCTTCAATATACTTAAATATGCCTTAATTATACCTTACATTTTCTTAAATATGCCTTAAATATGCCTTAAATATGCATTAATTATGCATTAAATATACTTTAAATGTACCTTAAATATGCTTTAATTATTCCTTAAATATACTTAAATATACCTTAAATATACTTTAATTATTCCTTAGATATGCCTTAAATATGCCTTAAATATGCATAGTATGCTAACTACCTAACAATTGTTTTGGACATTTTGGTTGAACACGAGGCCCTAATATTGAGGGCAACGATAATTATCTATAATTATATATTATAATCTATCAAAGTTAAAATGGTACATAGAATATTTAAAATGCGAAATAAACAAAATATAAAACATTGTTTTGACAAATTTTATATTTATGTTGTTGCGCGAACTTTTAATACCAAATAAAATAAATTGTGGACAAATTACAATTTATTAATTTTCATAATCAATCCATCGCAAATCAATAACATTAATCACCCTAAACGTCAGACGTGATATGATAGGATTTAAGGGGGTAGTAGTTATTGGTATTAAATTACATGTATAATTAGTTTGAATTTAATTTAATTTAACATATTTATTGAGTTTAAATATAATTAATTATAATATTATAATAATTTAAATATTACTATATGTAATGTATAATTAATTAATTTTCTTATATTTTATAATCATTTTGATTATTTTCTTTACTCAATCGACATTAATATATTTATATTTAAAACGTGTCGTCGAATTCATATAACTATATATATAGGTACTATACCTATATATATAAATTAATATTTAATTTAATTAATACATACATTAATATCTAAATAATCAATGAGATATCGATAATGAATTACTCTATTACATAATATCTGATATTACATAATAACCACCTTTTATTGACGACCAACATGAGTATGATATTACCTACAGCCTTGGTGATAATATCACAGGGGTCGAATGCCTTCCCATTATTAGACAAAAACTCGGCGATTAGTAGGTTTGCTTCATTTTGCATCTAATTATGCAATGTTAACGTGTGTTATTATAAATATTAAATGTAATTATAGTCATTTATATTCTCGTTTATTCTCATTACATTAATATGAAGTAATAAATACTTTGAAAAAATACACATTTTTTATATATTTACGAGAGACTACAAAGACAATATTCTATATTATTTCGAAGTCATTTCAGAGGAAAAACCATATATATTTTAACTAAAAATAAAACAAAAAAATAAACAATAAACAACATTATTCTAATACATATATGTACGTAATACATAATATATTATTTTTTTTTATATTAATTAATTTCATAATTATTATTATATCTATAGATATATCTATAGATATAATAATGTATAGTTATAACTATATAACTATACTATATAAATATATAACTATATATAATTATAAGTGTCACCTCTCCTATTATTATGTTATAAATAATTTAGAATAATCATCACTAATCATTACTTCATTTTGTCTGAGTACACTTAGGGAAGGTGGAGAGGAATCTATATAGGCTATAACTATTCAACTAATACCAGAATAATAAAAAGAATAATATTTGAATAATAAAAAATGTGTAGATATAATATATATATTGATTTTGCAAAAGCTTTTGATGTTGTTTTCATGAAAAACTATTATTTAAATTAAAATTATACGGTATATCTAATAAATAATAAAATGGGATTATATATTTTTATCGAATAAATCTCAAATTACACGGGTTGAAAATTATTTTTCAAATAGTTCTATTTTTAAATATTGAGTACCACGAGGATCGGTTTTAGGTCCAATTTTATTGTTATTATATATTAATTATATTCTCTTCAATTCATATTAATTTATTTGCCGATGATATACAAATATATTTTTCTCACACATCTGAGAGTGAACGATATATTTTACAAAATAATTTATTTACTCAATGGCCAAATAAATAGCAATTAAATATTTCATTTTCAAAATGTTCAGTTATGACTTTAGGGAAGGTTACTCCATCTAAATATTTTATAAATATTATTCAATTAGTAAACAGTACTTTTTATAAAGATTTAGGAATAATATTTTTTAATAATATTTTTTAAAAACCTTTTATTTAATAAACATATTGTTTATATTTGTAAAAAAAATTATTTGTCTTTGAATTCAATTTTTAGATGCATTACTATAAAATCCCCTAGAGCATTATTAAATGCATATAAAATATATTGCAAAACAATTTTAGAATAATCATCCATAATTTGGTCACCTTTTTCAAAGGTTAGTACATTTCGTAGTCTCATAGACCAAATTGAAAGAGTGCAAAGATTATTTACTTGAAGATTAATTACAAGATGCTTAGGTTATACAAATTCATCAAAGATTAATTATCAATCAAATAAAGAGAGATTGGAATATTTTAATTAGAAACACTTGAACTTAAAAGGTTACAAATAGTTCTAACTACAATTTTTAAAATTTCAAATAATTATACAGATATAAATATATCTGACATCCTTACCATTTCGAATAAGTGTAGAACTAGAAGTAATTTAAAAAAATTAAATATAATACATAATTATAATAATAAAATTAAAAATATAATTAATAATAGATCGGTTAATATATTGAATTCATTAAATAATGATATAATAAAATCTGTATTTGTTTCATCTTTTAAAATATAAAATAAATAAAATTTGTTTTGACAAACAACTTTTTTTTAACAGAAATTTATAATTTGATATTGATTTATGTTTCATTTTTGGGTTTTTTTTTTAATTTATTATTGTTGTAGAAAATGTTGGTTTTTATATCTATATTTAAAATATACTATAATATAAATTTAATAATTCATTATTATTACAGATTTTAACGTGGGAAGTATTTCTTTAGTTTTGTTTATTCTGTATTATATGTTTGTTCTGTATTATATTTGTGTTTTATATATATGTTGTATGTATGTTTCAAATGTATTATATTATTAAAATACAATATTAATAATTTACTATCATTTCAGATACTAGTGATAACTTATCACTGATAAGTATTATATTGTTTTTTTTTTCGTAATATTATTGGTTTTTTTTTATTATTAATGTGTTATGTTGGTATATATATGTTTCAAATTTATTATTACAATTAAAATATAAAATTAATAATATAATATTATTACAGATTATTACAGATCTTGATAAGTATTACATTATTTGTTTATTTCATTATAGTATTGGTATATTTGTTTTAAAAATGTTCTGTTTATAATATATTTAAAATTTATTATTAAATATTAAACTATATAACTAATAATTTGTTACTAATATAGGGTACAAAGATAAGAAGCATTTTATAACGTTAAAGTAAAAATTGAATATTTCGATGCTACTTTATAAAATAATGTATTTTATTTCTATTTTCGATTATTTTTACGCTATCTTTTATTTCTATTTTCTATCATTTTACGTTTATTTTTACGGTACTGTAAAAATGTTTAAATTTCTTTAATTTTTTAATTTCATATTATTCTGTGTTTATTTCTATGACGTATGTTATCGTTAGCAAATATTTATACTTTATACTTTCGATTATATTTTAACTATGTATTTGCTTAAATAAATTATCAACCAATCAGATATAGTAATATGAATGTGAAACAACCATAATAATATGTGTATAATTTAAATTATTTATCTTCAATGATTTTTTATCAAGTATGTTATATACTATTACTATCCAAAAGCCTCCAACGTCATTTAAAATAACATATTTAAAAATGTTATACATTATGTACTAACTTTTTCTTCAAAAAAAGATTTTCCTAATCCATAATTTCTTAAAGATTTCATTGCAAATTTTCTGTAAATTTTATTATCTTCATAATTGGTTTTTATTATTCCTATTAATAAGGTAGATAAGTAATATAAGTATATAAGTAATAAATACCGTAATATAAGTATATCTAGTTACATTATAATGGATTACTTTACGATATTACAATGTTTTATTAAATTTATATTAACAACTATAATTTTATAATATGTTTTATTATTTTTGGTTTATGTTCACTTTAAACTGTTGTCTATTACTCTCTATTTATTTAAATAACGTTACTGAAACTATTTTCTAATGAAAACATATATGTTAACATTATAAAATAGTTTACATGCAAGTCTAGTAATAATTAGTCAATATATATTTATTTATACGAGAATGATATACGTTCATTAAGTGTTATAACGAATGGATATTGGTAAGTTGATAACTCAATATACTATTTACTATATATATATATATGTATAATAGGTATTATTTGTATATGTATATTAAATGATATATGTATGTATAGATTACATAATAATATGTACGTCGTAGGAGAAAGTCTCCGATTACCGACCCCTAGATGATTATTAGTAATAACTTATTCAATATTAAATATATTTATTTGTAATTAGGGTAATATTATGGCAATGAATAATGTGGCTATTTTAAATGTTTGATATAATTATATTTACAAGAATAAACAGTGGAGTCGGTAATCGGATACATATTCATAATACCGACTCCCTTCTCATATTACTGACCCCCTTAAATAATCGTGGTATAAATAATTGTAGTATTATAATATACAATACAAATAGTAGATATACATACATATAATTAATTATAACAATCACGCAATTTTTTGTGTATTGAATTTATATTGTAATAGTAATATTAAATTTAAATTAAAACTTTATAGTAATTATATTAAAATAGTGTATATTAATATTTAATATTTATTTATTAATCAGTATGTATATAATCAACTGGAATCATGAATCCTAGATCTATATCAATGATACACAAACAACTTATGACATATTTTAAAGTCAAATGCGAATATATTTTGGTTGCATATTATAAATCACATGGTGTCGGTATTAGGGCAATTTAGGGAAATAGGAAAATAATATGGGTTGCTAAATTAAGATATATTGGTTAATAGTTATTCAAATTAAATTATTGTAAATAAAATTATTATTAATAGTTATAAAATTATATTGATCTACAATATTATGCAAAAAATCAAGTTTTCTTTTAATTAATAAAGTATTTACAATGATTTAAAAAAGGTTATTATTCATATATTTAAAAAGTAAAAACAGAATATTACATTTATCAAATAACAATTATAGGATTAAATATTTTTAAAAACAAAATACTTATTCATATTTTTCATTAAATTACTAAAAGTTCATATATATATATAATTTGTTGATATATCTTATAACTATATATAGTTGATAACTATAGTTACTGAGATACGAGAGTGGTCGGTAATAAGAGGGGGTCGTCAATCAGAGACTTTCCCCTACATTGTATTTATCTTCAATAACCTTTTCCACCTCCGGTATAAAGATCAATAGGTGTGAAGTTTGACCTATCGGAGCAGATCTCTTTGTTATCGACGAACAGTCTCCTTATCATCGCTTGACCGGAAACCAGCACCACGGCATGGGGGCCAGCTCGGAGGTAGCATAACTCCCCGTAGTCTTTGTATAACCCTTCTAATGACCTGTACAATGGCGATAGATATATATGTGTGTATGTAGTACTAAGTGGGTGATCGTAGAACTACAGTGGATATATGTAAGTTATTATCATATGTGTATTTAATATAATATGTACAGAATTACTTCAAGATATTGTTGTTATTATTGTTATTTTTATTTGGTGGAGTCCTTTCATCCCATCCATGAATTTAGATGACGTTTTCACTTATAACCATATATAGCTCTAATCTCCTTTCGAAGCCGCATTTATGGTTTTAACGAGTTCCGATCATTTATTTATAGACAATTATATAAGATCACTTTTAAATAATATTTTAAGACCCATTTTATAAAATTAATTAATGGTCCGGACGAGGCTCGAACCCGTATCCTACTGTTTGTGTGTCTGACGCCTTATCTACTGATCCACACAGGCAATTATATATTTAATATAATATTACTATTAACTGAATAATCAAATAATATGTTATACATATGTATATATGATATATCATATAAACTACTTATATTAACATACCTGTATTATATAAAATAACTACTCGATAATGAATGAATAAAAATATAAGATGTATATACACTATCTTTACTACCCTACACGTTGTTGTTATTTATTATTGCTTAAATTTGATTCAAATTATAGTCCTCTCTATGTTACTTCTTAATATTCTTACTAGTCCTCTCTATGTTAATTCTTACTCTTCTTACTAGTCCTCTCTATGTTACTTCTTCTTACCGTATATTACTAGTCCTCTCTATGTTACTTATTACTCTTCATACTAGTCCTCTATATGTTACTTCTTACTCTTCTTACTAGTCCTCTCTATTTTACTTCTTCTTACCGTATATTACTAGTCCTCTCTATGTTACTTCTTAATATTCTTACTAGTCCTCTCTATGTTAATTCTTACTCTTCTTACTAGTCCTCTCTATGTTACTTCTTCTTACCGTATATTACTAGTCCTCTCTATGTTACTTATTACTCTTCTTACTAGTCCTCTATATGTTACTTCTTACTCTTCTTACTAGTCCTCTCTATGTTACTTCTTAACGTATATTACTCCCATCACTAAACTACAAATTATCGTATTTTCAGAATTAAATAAATACGAAAATAAATACCATATTTGTAACTGAAACGCTAGTTAATATAATTGTCGTATCACGTATAGATTACTGTTCCATATTACTCACCAATATTTCCTTATCTTCAATCTCTCCCATAAACCGAGTTAATATATCCGTACAACATATGACCTCCGCATTGGAGACCATCCCCCTACTTCCTCATACTCCCACTTCCTTCCATTGTCCCCAGCATGAAAAGGAACCGCTTGTTCTCTAACTCTTCTGATTGCGCCCCCCCCCCCTTTATAGGGGCACTGGAATAGGGGGTATGGGGTATGTTCAGCGCCTCTACCCCTATATATTTCTGATTCTATAGTACAGTGATCTTCCCTTCCATCTTTTAGAAACCAGCTTTTAGTATTATCTCTACCCCTATTATCCGTCCCTCTAAAATAAATGGCCGGACCCTTAATTATATTTGTTCTAATATACGGAATAAACCTCCACATCTATTTGATCTATCCGGTCACACAAGTCATACAATATCTAAAGATTATCATGAGGTGGTAACCTGAAAACTTATATTATTTGTCATTATTACTTTATTTTTGTTTTATTCTCTGGTTTATTTTATTATTTAAAGTAATATATCTGTAATACCTACTTTTATTATTTTTATTTCTAGATATGTATATATATATATATATTTATATATATAAACTTTTGATGATGATGTTAATTAATAATATCTTCAATAATGATTTATTTAAGTGTCTAAATAAATATGCCATTCAATCTATATAATATATTAAAATGAAAAATATATTCACAAATTATTAAATAATTAAAAACCTCGTAAAGATAGATGTAATCTATCATTATTATTCTAAACTTAACCCTTTAACATTTAAATTGTATTTATATTGAGTATTTTCCTAGAACAAATATTGTTACACAAGTTTATATTGTGTGTTAACAATAGTCTATATACAATTGTTATATACGATCATATATATATGGGTATATTAATTAAATAATTAATAATAATATATAGGTATATATTACATTAAATACTGTACAATGCAACTGAAATATAAAACAAATTAATATAGCATTACTATAACATAAATAGAACGTCATAAATTATCACAGCTTATAGATGTCATGTGATATTCGTCAAAGGTTAACATATATATATATATATATATATATATATATATATAGTAACACTAGCTACAGTATTCTATATTCGTAATATATGTGTATGTATACGTGTTTTAAAAAAGTTATTGTCAATATGGATAAAACAATTAAAAAATATATCGTCCGCTGTTAAAAAACACTCTCAAAATAACTTTATAAATCATTTGTATACAAATGGTGTTTCATGCATCAACTATTTGACACAAATACAAGACACATTTAAGAATAATTTATCATATGTATATATATATATATATATATGTGATAAATATGATATAACTAACTTATAAAAATAATCATTATTAGTGAAAAGCGAATAATTTCCTAATACCGGAAGATACCACGGACCGGGAGGTTGCTGTAAGCGAATTCGATATACCACGTACGACGATACAAGGAACGAAACGCCCGCCACGACAACCAGCTTCGAGTTCGATGTTTCATTCAGTGAAGAACACACGCGATCTTTTATGTCACATAATAGGACGCTGTCCTTAATATAGTTCATATTTACGTTTCGGTTCTGCCAACTCTATATGTATATTTAGATACATTTTTTAATATTATGCTGACTCGAATATTTATATAGGACGTGTCCTATTTATTTATAAAAAATATATATTTAAAAATAGTTTTATTATAATAATATAGTATATACATATATATATATATATATATATATATATATATATATATATATATATATACGGCATCATATACACAAAGAGTATAATATATATAGTGGGTATATAGTATACTATATATATATATATATATATATATCCCTATAGGGACAGGGTTAAACCCAGTACGGACTATTAAATAGGTATTATGCTCATATGTGAAAACATCATTTAAATTTCTGAATTGAATGAAAGGATTCCACAAAAATAACAATAACAATAACAATGACAATATATATCAAGTGTTTTGAATTATAAATCTACACATACAAAAAGTTATTGTCATCACCGATAAACAATTAAAAAATACAATATCAACTCTAATGGTTTTAATAAAGCTCAAATATATATATATATATATATATATATTTCCTATATTATAATCATATATACGTATTAATACGTATAAGTATTACTAAATAAATACAAAGTATCCTAATAAAATTATTTTGCACTGAGTTGTATACGAAATATTGTAATAATGTATACACTAATAAATATAACTTATTATTATATAATCTGGCATAATGTTTAATAATACACATTACTGATAACATATATCTCAGTATCTATGAACGATAGTACATACGTAATATGTAAACGATGTTATCTAGTTATTAACAAGTTATTTAAGTGTATAACAATTAATAGTAATATTTAATATTTTAAGTGAATTTTACAAAAATTGACACGAAGATATGGTGGAAACAGCTACATGAAGATTTTGGAGCACATGCTAATAGTTATAACATAGATCTTCTCACACATCTCTGATTGTTAGATAAAATAGTATGAAACGGATTGATAAATAATTGTTTGATAAACTAGAAGGTGATAAATGATAAACGTATTAAGGGATTATTAACCATAGTTGAATATTAACAATTTATAATTCTATAATTAGTTTACAAAACAAAAAGTATACTTTTTTTTATTAAAATTAAATATGATGTATATAATAAGATATATTTTAACTATGATTTCTGATATTTGTAAATGATTATATTGATTATAAATTACGAAAAACGATATTCTATATAGATTTATAATTGTTATAGTAATTAAAAAAATAGATATTTTCAAAATAATTAATTTTCTCTATATTATGATCTTATTAATAAAATGTGTATATTCTCATAGTGTATATATTATTATAGTTGTATTAGTACACATAATATATATATATATATATATATATATAATAGTTTTAATTTAAATAGGATTATTCTGCTTTAGGTTATTCCTATAGTATTTTTAATAATGTCTATTGATGAAAGGGAATTATGTACATAAAATTATTATCTTTTTCAACATACTATTATTACAGAAATATATTATATTTATTGAAACAGATATTATTTATAAATATATATATATAACATAAATATAATACTAAGGGCATTTTTGCAATTATCCACCTATTACTTACAAATGAATGTTAGATTGACATCACCCTCATCTATCTATTTACAAATAAATACACACAATGGCGATATTCGTATTGGAGAATAGGTGATAAGTTATCACTAATAACTACATAATTGAAGAAATATAAAATTCAAAATATTATATTATATATCAGTGTATTCAATTCCAGATATATCACATGTAGCCTACATGATGTAGGTAGGTAACAATTATCGTTATTTATATCAAATTAGGTACTATTATTATATAAGTATTTATTGATTTACGATTGTACGTTGAGATTCATTATCACTGATAATTTATCACATCGGTCAATATTTAGCTACCGATCTATTAGCATTTTTTTAAATAAAAATATAATTATAATAGATTATAGAGCTCAAAGTTATGAAAATGCCAGCAATATCTCTGGAAGATTCAATGACATGAAATATATTAGAATATACCATAGTCCATTAATGGACTATGGTCAATATGGATACACATATCTACACTGTGTATTCCTTAAATCTGGTTGGGCAAAATGCCGTTAAATCTTCGAAAAGTGTAGCAATATTCTTTGACTTCATCCCAAATCAATATAATTTATTTAGCCAAACTATATAAAGAATATATTTACATCTAGATTAAAGAAGAATATAATATTTTTTATTAAAAGCATTATCGAATATAAAATGGTGATCGCAAGCAGATTCTGTTAGTGCACTCTCTTGTGGACTTCTTATAATTACATAATTTATATCTGATATTATATATGTTAAAATATAACGTAAATTACATTACTAGAGTCAACGTATTTATTCAATAAAATGCAAGAATTTGAGACTTCAATATCATGAAAACCGTTGAACTAATTACTTTGTAGAATAAAGTCGATGAGAAAAGTATTGCAATTAGATTACATTGAGATAATAGCGGTAATACAAATATTTATGCACCCTATAAATCAGTGGTTCCCAACCTATGGGTCATTGAGTATTTTTTGTAGGTCATGAGTCAATTTCTAAAAAATAATATAAATGCTTTTATATGCAAATTGGATTTATGGACGAGAAAAATTTAAGATGGAAATATATATTTAAATATATGTATATTAATGTTTATATGATTATTTTATGAATAAAGTACAATAATAACAAAATAAAATTTTCATTGGGTCATGGTATATTTTTTAATTAAGAATTATAAAAAAGTGTCACGGTGAAAAAAGGTTGGGAACCACTGCTCTAAATATATATGCGAGAAAATAAATTATTATGAGGAGTTGATTAAAGTATACAAACAAATTACAAAATAATTAGTATAATGATAATATATGATAAAATTGAAGAGTTATAAATATTAGTTTTTGCTAAAATGGCCCATTTAATATGTTATTCAATTATTATGGGGCCCATAAGTTTTTTTTTGCCCGGGGCCCATAGTATGCTTAAGCCGGCCCTGAGCATAACGCATAGTTGTGTTTACATTAGCTGTAACCATATAACATTTTGTGTTTTTTCACTTCTTATAATTATATTGGCAATATCATATTCATAATATATATATATTATTGTTATTTTATTTTGATGGAGACCTTTCATCCCATCCAGTAACTATTAGATAAAGTGTTATCTTATAACCATATATGGATATAATGTCCCTTCAAAACCGCTCTCTTGTTAAGGTATCCATGGTTTCAAAGAGAGACGATCATTTATGTATACATAATTATATAATAACACTTCTAAATATTATTTTTAATTTATTACATTGGTTCATATGGGGCTTGAACCCGCATCCTACTACAGTGCATGTAAATCTGTGGGTTAGCCAACTATAGTTGGCTATAGCCAATATAGGCTATATATAGTCCTTATAAGGAGTTGACCTGAACCAAACAATCAGTATACATATATGTGTGTATGTGTGTAGTTGTGTATATATAAGTTTATAATAGTAAACTACTACATTACCTTACGTGTATGTTCACCTTACCTTATTGTATGTCGACTGGTGTTGTTGTGATGTAATACTCCTCGATGTAAGGGGTGATATGACAGCTTATTTTTAATGTAAATATTTACAGAATAACATACATTAACAAAGTACAGATAGATAGGGTCATGCTATATTTTTTATAAACATTGATCGATTGTCACTGAATCGTATCGGGGCTTATATAATTCAGTGTATCACGTGTTATCCTATATACATTATAATGATATAGAATATGAATAATGATAATGATATACTAGAACTCATCAGTATAAACTAATTTTTATTTGTATCAATATTATCAGGCACCATGTCATATATATTCACATTATATGTTTACTTCTTAGATACTTTATAAAATACTTGAAATAGTTACTATATACAAATATTATATATATAGAAAAATAAATGTATTTGTATACTTATATATATATAAGTGCGTTTATAAGTGCATCATATTCAGTGACAATATTATTATAATATGTATTTTTTCAAAGTGTATTCCTTTTTATTTAAACTATTTAAAACCTAAAAATAGTCATACATAATAAATATAATTTATATACTAATTGTATTTATTTATACTATACATTACCACAAATTAATGCTGTCTGTTTACTTTTATATAATTTATATACTAATTGTATTTATTTATACTATACATTACCACAAATTAATGCTGTCTGTTTACTTTTATTTGTTTATTTTTATTTTTTCTTTAATCTAAAATATTTTAAATTTCGTTATGATATATAGAATAATTAAATCAATTATTTTGTTTTTATATTATTTAATTATACAAATTTAATATTTTATATTATATTTTACAGAATATCAAATACTTACGTATTAAATTTAGTACACTCTTAACACAAATTGTACTTTGAAGAACCAAAATAGGTTTTCCTTATCCTATAAATGCAGTATATCCTACCCAATATTAAAAAATAAAATTAATATATAAAATAAGTAATCAATGTTTTATGTTTATATATTCAATATTGAACATTTTAACATGATTTTCAATTGTATCTTAATAAGCAATATACTTATGATTATAACTGTTATTCAAGATAATAATTAAATTAGTTGATTTTGAAAAAGATAAAATGATTATTCAATCAAATTCCGATTTCAAAATAATAATCTATTTATCTAATTAAGTATATTTAATAATCGATAATTAATATACATTAATAGTATAATAAATATATTAATATAAAGAAAAAAAAATAATATACTATTTAATTAAAACTAGAAAAAGTAATTGAAGTTCCGTTTAATATTGATAGCTTTATTTTGGTAAAAATTAATTTAGTTGAAAATCATCAGAGTGAAACAACTGATCCAATATCCTATCAAAATTATAGTATATCTTATAAAATACTTATCATATATAGCCTATATAATATAAGTTAGCAGGCACCTTACTCTCAAATTTTATATTATAATATAATATTATTTTAAATGATAAAAAAAGTGGTGTATATATTATAAAAAAAAGTATACATAATCATATTATAAATTATATATATTATCAATATATATGAATATATAATTTTTGACTTATTATAATAAAATATGAATAAATGTCATATAAAATATCAACATAATGAGTATTATCATAGCATATCTGTATTTAAAAAATTATTAATTAAAAATGTTCAGTATTATAATTTATTATATTTTATTGTACAATTGCACCTATATTTTATTTAATAAATTTGTTTCTTTTTCTCTTATTTCTTTTAGATTCTTTTAGATTTAAATATTAGCTAACTTCTCTTTAGTTCCTATATGTTTTATTTTATTTTATTTTATGTTATTTAATGCTTGATGTATTTCTTAGATTTTAATTTTATTAGGTTATCATTTATTTATATTATTACATGCTAATTATATTTAGTTACATGTTTATCATACATATGTAAACAGGAAATCATAATATCAATACATTATTATTTATTTATTATTCTTATCTATAATGAAACTTATCATGTTAATAAAGGGGTAATTGTCTATACAGCAACACTGCTTCAATAATTACCCTGGCATTGCCTAAATTTGATAATAAATAAATAATCAATAATATTATTTTGTTGATTTAATTTGTTATAAAATGTATTATATTTGTTGATATTATACATATTATACTTTATATGATATATAGTATAGTCATAATAATATTGATATTAATATTAAATATATGTAAATTAATATATTTATCAATAATATATGGAAAAAAAAATCAAAGAACTGTTTTAAAAAAAAAAAAAAACCAATTGATATAAACAAACTAATTTATATTAATATTATTTAATTTATATAAGTATTAGTATTTAATTTATATTACATGCATGTTTTATCGGCTCTTGTAAAGTTTTCACAAAATCTGCCAATTTTAGATTCTATTAATTTTGTAATATTATTCTATGCCACTATTTGTAGACCATATTTTACGATACTTATTTTTAATATTTTTAGTTTTTTTAATTTATTTAAAATGGTTTATTGACTACAAAATCACGCGGTGGTTATGGGCGTCATGAGAAGGAAAGAATAAAATAAATAGAGTACAATAAAAATTATGGAAAATGGAGGGTAGGTTACAATGTTAATAGGTTCGTGGATAGATTACATTTAAATAGTGACAGGGATTTCAAACACATGATGTCATTGGTAGAGCATTCCAGTATTTTGGAACTATCACAGAGAAAGCAGATTCAGAGTGAGCATAGAGAGTCGAGCGTTGCATAATAATTATATTTTGATATTTCCTGCTAGCTCGACTAAGGATCTGAATATTTATCATGCCTACTCGGGAGATCTGAGATGGATCACGTTGTGGGTGATGCATAGTAGTCTGTACCTGCAGAGATACCTTAACTTAAGCCAGCCGAATAATCGCATTAGGGCCGATATTGATACTATTGAAGAGAACTTCAGTTTATAAGGTGTGCATATAGAATGTCGTTGTATCATCTCAAGTGTAAGCATACGATTTAGGGGTAGATTACATAAAAGTTAGCAGCAGTATATAAGTCTACTGAAGACTAGCGAGTGTATTATACTTTTAGTCATTGAAAAAGTCAGTTTATTGCTTTTAGCCATTTTTAATTTAATATTATAGAAGGTTATTATATAATCTTGCTTAGAAAATATGTTAAGGGAATACTTCGACCCGTCTATTGTATGCGTTTATATGGATATATTATATAAGAAAATATATACAAGCAATATATAAAAAAGCATATATAGTACTGATCTCACTATAAATAAATATTATTATTTAATATATTTCCAATTATCAAAATGTGTATTCAATACGTAATAATTATTATATTAATATATGGAAAATTGTAAATAATTTGTATTGCTATATTTGATTACATTGATCATACATTACCATTACCAGGTCGAGTTAGATAGGCATATAATGAATCGTGTTCTCCGTTCATCTCTGTCTCCCATCGTCGTCTTAAGTTCATATGTAGTGTATCCGCTTTCGTTTCTAAGTTATACAGTATACGTCCTCTGCGGCCGTCCAGGTTTTCGTTGCCTATGTAGAGGTTCCCACAGAAGCACTCCATCGATCAGTTATTCTCTACGTCGCCAACAATTTCCCGAGAAACGTATCCTATATTCTCTAATTATTATCGTTATCTTCGGGATATTTCTATATAATTTAATATTAGACTTATGATCTTGCCATCTTTTATTTAAGGCAACACGTAGTATTTTTATATATGCTTCATCAATCTTTTTCTCTGAATGAGATGTTAATTTCCATGTGATGGAATGGATTCGACTATTGCCATAAATAAATTGTTATTCAGAATTATATTCATTAATTAGAATTCCATATTAATATAAATGTATATCATATTTTTTAGTGCGGTCAGATACGTTATATAGTACTTTTATTTTAAATTTTATATACCATTAATTTTATAAATCTGTATATTTTAAAATTTTACTATAACAATTTTAACACACAAAAGAATGCAAAGGTTTCCAAGGCTCTTAATTTAAACCTTAAATAAATGTATTATTATTATTAAAATTATTATTAATAATTTTAATAAATTAAATTCTTATATTTAATTTTATTTATATTAAACATATAAAATTAATAATATTATTATAACAATAGTAATATATAATAAATTATTAATAATCATCAACAAATTAACTGAAATTATAAATACTTTAAATAACAACATATTTAATAAATGTTTTAATTTAAAAAAAACTAACAATGGTAATATACTCTATATATAGAAATATATCCTATAGGAATACATCTATTTCTTCAAATACTGATTCCCAGGGATAATCGACATCTTCAAATACTGATAACGTTATTGATTCTCAGATACAACCTCCATCTTTGAATATACAAAATCAACCAAGCCCATCTACTTTAGCAAATAAAAGAATTACAAAAAAACGCAAATAATTAAATTAACCTTTCAACAATCGTTGTATGCAGAATTTAACTGGTTACATTGGGACCCTACTTTGGAAAAGCTGTTATGCTATCATTATTTACGATATTACATGTTGAATGTGAGAAAACACGGTCATATACAACATAATTTTACGTCAACTGGCTTTTATAATATAAGTAAAGTTAAAGAGAAATGTATGATCATTCTACATCATCATTACATAAAGATGCTATGAATTATTTTATGAAAAGTGAACAAAATGTTGAATCAGTAATTACGAATTTAACCATAAAGATAGTAAAGAGAATTATTTAATTTTAGAAACACTGTTGTATTCAATAACATATCTTGCTAGACAAGGTATTGCTCATCGTGGAAAGAATTTAAGTCAAGGTAACCTATACCGAATAATGAAAATGCAAAGTAGAAATAAACCTGAAATTATTAAAATGATAAATCGTGTAAACGAGAGCAACAAAACTAAACATTTATTTAGTTCCGATACAAAACGAAATTTGTACAATATATGGTCATTCAATTTTAAGAATTATTGCTGAGGAAGTAAAAAAGGGTGGACCATTCTCTATAATGTGTGACGGAACCCAAGATATAACTTTGGAATACCAGGAATCGATTGTGATTAGATTCATTGATGAAAATCTAAAAGTACAAGAAAAATGTATATGATTTTATTCATTTACATAAAGTTAGTACTGGCGAATCTATTGCAAATATTCTGAAAGTCATTATTCGTCTCGGTCTATCTATGTCTAATTTACGTGGACAATATTATGATGGAGCGTCTAATATGTCAGCTGTATACAAAGGAACACAAGCCCTGATACAAAATAAAACAACCTTTGGCATATTATACAGATTGTAGTTCTCGTCGCCTAAATCTTGTTTGTAAATCTGTTGCTTAAAGTAAAGCTTTACATATCTTATACTAACTTATACTAATCTATTGATAATGATAAAACCAGATTCAAATCAATATGTCCTACAAGATGGACATTCAAATGTAAGGTTATATCAGCAGTCTTAAATAACTATTTAGATATTATAAATGCATTAGAACAACTGACAATGGCAAGAGGAAATAGTACTGAACTAATTGCCAAAGCATATTCATATAAGAATACTATAGAAACATCTACATATATTTCATTAAATATAGCATTTGATATTTTCACTTTATTAGATAATTTGGTTAGTGTTACCTATAGTTTATACTAATTATTCTTGATTACAGAAATATATATTTATATTAATTATATTAATTTATATTTATATTAAAATTATAAGTTATACAATATATTTCATTAGATAAGTGTAATTGGATCAAAGGCTACTCTAAATGACCATGTTGTTTTCTACTCATTAATATATTAATCGACACAGTACAGAACAAAAGAATGAATTATCACATTTATTTAGAAAAGATTTTAAAAGAATCTGAAAATCTAGATTTACTACCATTACGTAATCCTAGAAAACGTAAAATTCCATCAAAGTTTGTATCATATATTAATGTGTATATATATATATATAATCTTATTTATTTGTAATTATAAATATTGTTAGACTTGTCCTTAATGGAAAAGAAAACAATGTTTATTCCGACATAAATGATATCAATATTATACTGAGATTGTACACAAATAATCTATTTATTTAATATTTTTGTAATAATAAAATATTATGGAAAAGAAAACACGGAAATATATGATATCCTAATTACTGAATTAAATCAAAGATTTTTGAAAAATAATCAAAGTATAATTTCATATGACAAATTATTATCATCATTATTAAATACAAAATACATATAATTGATTATGCTGAAGTAAGTATACTTAATTAAGGATATTTATTTATCTGAAAAATTAATTAAACATAATATATAATATTTACTATATTACAAATACAATATTCTATATTATATTTTATTACTTTTTCAGATAAATAAATATCATGAATTAAGTGTTCAAGCTTTAAAACTCGAACTACCTATTTTCAAGAACCATTTCTATTCTCAATCTTTAAAAGAAGTAGTAGAGAATATGATAAATGCAAAAGATTGCCTAAAAGAATTATTTGTAGGTATGTAATAATACATATATATATATATATATAACAATAACAATATATATATATATATATTATCTTATATATTCATTAATTTAATATTAATTATTTTTATATAAGCAACAAAATTAATCAAATTATTGATGGTACAACCAAGTACTCCAGTGTCCTGTGAGAGAAGCTTTTCTATGTTAAGAAGATTGAAGACGCGGTTAAGATCATAAAGCACACAACAAAAAATAAACATATTGGCTATCTGCAATGAACATCAGGATATATTAGATTCTATTGACGACAATAAATTGATAAAAGTATTTTTCTAAAGAATTTTTTTTAGAATAAATGTTATAAGTATAACATAATAAATATATAAACTATTTTGGGATATATTATTATTATTATAACATACATATTTATTTAAAATATTCTAGATATGTTCATTATAGGATTCATATTTTGTTAACTAACTCAGTATAATTATAATTATATGTTTTAACATTTAAAATAAATCATAATTTGTACTCTATTATATGTTACAAGATATATTTTAAATTAATTACAGTCTAGTATTTAGTTGATAAATTATACTTATTTCTTAAAACCCCCCCTGGGAAAAACTAGTTCCGGCGGCTATACTGTATACCATTATTATTTTTCTGTTTCATAAATATATATTCCGTTTTATCTGGGTTTACACATAATCCTATTTCAGCCGCGAATTCTTTGATTTCACATAGTATTGTATTTGCATATTTAACGATGTCTGACGTAATGGCTAAATATCAGCATAATCAGTATCAGTTATGTATATTGCAGGATGTCGGCTACTCATTCATTTTTGTATAGTTAGATAGGGCTGTTTATTATCATCTAGTAATTTTCGCAATACATAGTTTAGACATCTTATAAAAAGGAATGGTGCAAGCATGTCTCCTTGTAATACCCCCATATCTCAAAGTATGGTGTATCTCCATCTGGTGATCTTACCATTGATCTTGTATCTTGATAGAGTATCACGCATTTTACTATTGCTGTGTGTATTCCATACGCAGAGAGAATATTTTAACGCGATGTATCGAATCAAATGCTTTGGCGAAGTCTACAAATAATAGTGTGGCCGGAAGATTCTTTGATTTTACTCCTTCAATTATACGTAGGATTATCAATATTTGTCCTGTAGTTGATCTATTCTGGCGAAAACAATTATTATTTGTCCTTAGGATAACTTCGATTTCTGGTCTTATGCGATGTATGACCATAAAAGTATAAGTTTGTGATGCAATGGACGTTAGGGTTATTCCTTTATAATTGTTGGTCTGAGAAATATCTTCTTCGTTCGGGAAAGGTAAAATACATCTTTCATCCATCTTTTTATTTTAATTTGAGAATATACGATATTACAGAAATGTAGCAATATATTTGAAATTCTGTCAGTTATCAAACTTCAGCTGGGATTTCATCTAATCCGCGTCTTTGATATTATTGATTCTTTTAGTTGCATTGTTAAGTTCTTGTATAGTGACCAGACCTTTTTTTATATTCAACTCAATATGTATTGGTAGTACATATTCATCGTCATCAGTTATGTTAAGTTAATGTGAGCAGTTATTGGAAATGGTTATGCCATAATTTGATTATTTGATCTCCATTGTTAGATACTTTTAGTTTTGCGCTGTTCGATTTCTTTGTATCACTTATTTCATTTACGATTTCCCATGCAATAGAAGATTATTTATTTGCTGCTGCTAATTCGATATCTTTAATTTTTCTGTGACATATTTACTCTGTTCTGCCTCGTATGTAGAAATATATTCTTCTTTCGTTTTATTAAATTGTATCTAATTTTCAGAAGAGTTTTATAAATCATTAAGTTATGCTGATATTGTACATTTTTGCGTTTTTTACAGATTTATTAGTTTTCCCAGGGAGCCCTTTTATTCTGTTTTGGCTTTAATATTATATATTTAACTGATTCTTTATATGCAGTTTCAAAGTAAGTGTATGCTGTGTTGGCTGATATTGTATCTTCATTATTTTTCAGAGATTCGAAACGGTTTTTAACTTTGATTATAAACATATTTTGTAGGTTACTCCAGTCATACGACTTTATTTTACTAGATTTATTTGTATTAGCTCGTAGTGATAGTTGTATATTGGCTGTTACAATGCGGTGGTCCGATGCTACACTAATAAACTAATGATATGCTCTGCAGTTTTTTTGCACTGTTTTTGAACTTCTTATTTATCAGCACATAATCACGTTGAGCTAAGGTCTTGTTTGGTGCTTTATGTGTCCATAATTGTCCAAATTTGTTATGGAAGTGTGGTTGCCTTTCATTGTTGCCCATTAAGTATACGGCTTATGTATACACGATTTATATTAAACATATGTTCACATTACGTATATATACATATACGCCTTTTTTATAATAAATACTCAGTATACTCGGTATATATATATGTATATATATATATATATCTATTGACCATATAGGGTAACAATACTCTATACTATAGGAAATATGGGCTATTTAGGGTAACTATAGAAATGTATGCGTAAAACAATGTATTGATAGGTATCTTATAAGATACCTATATCGACATATCAATATGTCATGTATATAAACATAATGTGTGTCTAAATATATTATACATTTATTTCTATTGTTATTCCGCATGCATCAGTGTTGTATGCTTGTTTGTTTCGCATGATTGATTCTATGATATTTCGCGTTCTTGTTATGGTATTGTTTGTGTATAACATAAGTTATAACAGCATCTATCTCGGTGATAATTACAATCTCGTTATTCTTATCCCAGGTATGTATTATATTGTATCATTATAAAATATGTTATTATTATGAATAAGTTATTAATGTATGGTCAGCTATGAAAAACAATTTCAATAAGTAACCGAATACGGACAGTGCCAGAATACGGACACTCTCGGTATCTCAGAAATCATAAATCCTACAAAAAAAATGTTAATGAATACGATATTTATAATTATATAAATGTGTATTGTGTAATATATATATATATATATATAATATATATATATATATATATATATATAATATAATATAGATATATATATAATATATATATATATATATATATATATAAAATCATAATTTGCATAAATTTAAATTATAAAATAAAACCTTGTTATAAAAAGAGCCTCTATAGAGGATGCAACTGTATGTAAAATATTACATACAAATAAATATCTTAGAGTGTTTGACTGCATATATATATAATTATACGAAATGATAAATATATTGAATTAAATTGAAAATGGTGTATTGGTATCAGAAAGTAAATACAATTTAGCATATACAATCCTACGAGATTATTGGGCAGTATTAGTTAGCTTTCCTTTATAGTAAATATACTTAATACTATATATAGTAAAAAGTAAACGTTCATTAGACACTTTCAGAGTATAATGAAAGTTTAAAAGTATTATAAAATTTAACCTAAACGTTCTTGAAATATAGTTTAATAATGAACGTTTATCAATGGTGTATAAACGTTCTTTAGACATTTCAGAGTCCAATGAACCTTTAATATTATAAAAATGTAACCTAAACGTTCTTGAAATATATTTGTATAATGAACGTTTATCAACGGTGTATAAACGTTCTCTAGACATTTTAATTCCAATGAACCTTTTAAATATTATAAAATTTAACATAAACGTTGATGAAATAACTTTGTATAAAGAACGTTTAGAAGTGTAAAAATGTATAAAAGTTCATTAGATATTGAAAATCACAATGACCTTTTGTATTAAAAGTATTATATGTTTGAATATTAAAGAGAAAAAAATCGAATAGCGAGAAAATATAGTGAAAATAAAGTGATATAAATATACTGATATTATTATAGACATATGTCTGTATAATATATATTATTAAATACAGAATTTTTTTTAAAATATTATTGCCAATAATATTAATTTTCGCCTAGATTATTTTTTTAAATACAGATACAATATCATATTTTACCTTCTCTTTATTTTGTTAAATTGATTTAATTTATCACTAATATAATTAAGTATTAATTATTATTTTATTTATATATTTAAGTTAATATTATGATTTAATAAATAAAGTTACTATTTTAAAATCATAAATTGTATGTATCTATGTTTTTTTGATATCATCATAATTTCATTTACGTGTCAACTTAATTATAATATTCAACAATAATTATAATCATAATTATATTGATAATTAAGATAATACAATTTGAAATAATTGTATAATGATTGCTCAATATTAAACATTGAAACATTGTATTTATATTAAAAATATTATTATTGTTAAATTCATGTTTTAAATATAACCTATATATATAATTCTATAATTTATTGTAATATGTATTGTAATATGTAAGTCATTACAAGTTAATTACTAATATAAACATATCCCCGCGAATACATGTAGAATTATAAGCATATCAATAATATAAAATATTCAGAATATAGAGTATAAAGAACGTTTGTACAAAATCGTTCATCAGAATATAAATTGTAAAGAACATTTATACAAAAATGTTCATTTGAATATAGATTTATGCAAAAACGTTCTTTAGAATATAGAGGCTAATGAACGTTTATGCAAAAACGTTCATTAGAATATAGAGTATAAAGAACGTTTTTGCATAAATCTATATTCAAATGAACATTTTTGTATAAATGTTCTTTATACTTTATACTTAATATAGATTTATTCAAAAACGTTCTTTAGAATATAGAGGCTAATGAACGTTTATGCAAAAACGTTCATTAGAATATAGAGTATAAATAACGTTTATACAAAAACGTTCATTAGAACATAGAGTATAATGAACGTTTATGCAAAAACGGTAATTATAATATAGAGTATAAAGAACGTTACAAAAAGTTCGCTATTTCGACCACCCAATTAAAGTTTAAATTAAGTCTAATGAACGTTTAGTTTTTACTGTGTATACACTATAGTTGATATGAGTTTGATGCTGCTTATTATGTTGCTATATATTACTTTTTTAGATGTTTAGTTACAACCTGTTACCTATCCCATAACATCGGTTGTCATGAGGTCATCATCATAGATTTATAAACAATACCTCTCACTATCTACTTATGTTGCCTATAGGTTGGTGTATCACCTTAAGGATTCGGAAGCACTCGAGTTGGTGCATTCTGTATCGTTTACGCATCCATCGTTTAGATGTTTAGTATTCGTCTGTTAATACGTTATTATATTAGGATTTTCTCTATTATGTGCATGTGTTATGTAATCTATGAATAAATATATAACTAATATGTAATATAGATAGAATAAAAATATAATGACTATTCAAAATATGATATTTGATTTAATGTTTGTTTTTAAACAAACCTATATATTGCACATATATGCACAAATATGTATAAAATTCCTAATCATATATCTGTAATACTTTATTTATTAATTAACTCACTAGAGGTATGCTAATTCAATGGAAACTAAATATACTGATTAGAATTATATAACTAGACCTAGGTTCGAGTCAATACTATCACATAAATAGACATATGTTCGAATAATCAAAATCACATAACTAGACCGAGGTTCGAATCAATACTATCACATAATTAGAAAGAGGTTCGAATAATCACAATCACATAACTAGACATAGAATCCACTAATTACCTACCAGTATACGGTACTGTTACCCAGACAGGGTGGTCGATTGTACACACGCTAAATTGCGATAGTTAGTAGGTATTGCCTATATTCTATATATAGTATTAAAGCAACTCGTTGTATGTAATGCACGTACATTAGTCTGGACTGTCGATTACAAGGCTATTTTATTTCCTAACAGGTAATACCTATACCTATAGGTATATATATATATATATATATATATATATATGTATGTGTGTGTGTGTATATAGTAAATAAATATGTATTGTTGTTAATTAGTTAAATGTCAAAAATAGTTAATTGTCTTATAAATATGTAATTAATGTATAACTATTAAATAGTTAAATACATACTTACTAAATTATTATAACTAGTTATATTCATTTATCAACAATATTGTCAACAACATTATATATAATGGATTAAGTACTTAGTAGCAACTCAGTAATTCATTAATTAATTGATTATATAATTAGGGAGAAACGCGAATTAAATTATTACGATTTTTAATAACTAAACAAAATATTATTATTTGGAAATATGATAATTTGTTTAACCAGTTATAACTTAGTATTTAGATAACGTGATATTAATGTTTATATGATTATTTTAAAATATGAATCTAGTATCAATGCTTAAAATAAATATCATTAATATAATGATGTATATGTATGTATAATTTAATTTGTGAAAGTTTGTTTAAATTAAATAATTGATCATCAATTATCCCCCCCCCCCCATTAATGTAAAATAGTATATGTATTTATTTAAGTTCGTATCTAACAATGATGTAAATATTCAAATAATATAATAAACTAAACAGGCTGTACATTGTACAATGTACACTGTGCATTATACAGTGTACAATGCACAGTGTACATTGTACAATGTACACTGTACATATCCGTGGTATGTTATTATATTATCTAGTTTCTTCGGATTAGATATTAATAGTAACGATGGAAAATGTTACAAAAACATTAGAGTGCACCCCATGGGGTTTAATGGCTATGGTACGCATATAGATAGATATAACCCCTCTTTAGCTCTATGATGGTCTATTACAAACCAAAACACATGAGAAATACGTAATTATTGTTAGTTACCTTAACAATACATAGGTATATAACCATAATAGACTATGGTACTGGTACGATAGTATGAGATATATGTGTCTGAGCCTACAACCTTAGAATACCTTTCAAGTATAATACACATAGAAAATAACGTAAACTAATTCACAATACTATGTAGGCCTAGGAATACTTTACACGACTAATAAAAACGATTGATATTTGATATTATTGGAATGAATATATATATATATATATATATATATATATATATATATATATAAGTATACTTATACGAATATAGAGAATAATGTTATTATTATAAGAGGGGTGAAATGTATATTAAATAACTAATAAATAAAGATTATAATTAATTTAACGTATAATATATACTAACTTATATAACTTATTATATATAATTATAAATAATTTAATATCATATAATTTACATATATATATATGAGTGTGTGTAATTATTTTTATGTAATTATAATAATAATATAATGAAATATGATAATAATTAATATTTTAATAGATATTTTGTTGTTGCCGTTAATAAAATAAATATGAATACAGATAATAATGATTGTTTCTTCTGTATGTGTATGTGTATTTGTGTGTATATGTGTGTATGTGTGTATTTTTGTGTATATGTGTAACTAACATTGTTAACTATTGGTTTAGTATGTGTTATAGATTTGTTTAAAAGTAAATTATTTGGCTGATGAATATGTACTAGAATATATAATAGATATATCTATATTACTATAAACAGTTTAACAGCGGTATATAGTACACGGTATTGCGTATAATCCGTGTATATTGTATTATAGGGAAGATAGGTATTAATGTATCATGCAGAGATGTGGTATTTTTGTTTGAAAATATTAGTAAAGGGTATAATTGATATTAGTTATTTCATCAGCATACATTATTATTATTATATATTTGGAATTGTTTAATACAACTTTTAATATTCTGATATATAGCATTGTATTATGTATTACATAACAGCACTGATACACGGTTATTAATTTAAAAAACAAGAAACATTCCTACATTCATGAAAACATTCTCAAATAATTCTATAAATACAACAATTATTCAAAAAAAAACCTTAAGAATATTAAATAAAAGAAAATTTTGAGATCATATAAAAGAATTATTCACATAAAATAAAATACTTTGATTAGATAAGCTAACATATTATAATACACTAATATATATGCATAAACAATATTACAATCAATTACCAAAAAAAGTAACTAAAATACAAACAAAATAATAATAAATATACTCTACGAAAAAATAAAACGTATACTATACCAATTTCAAAATCAACAAGAACAATAAATAGTTTACTGATAAAAGGTCCACAACTTTGAACTTACTTCCAACAAATATACAAAATATAAAAAATGAAAATGTGTTCAAGAAAAAGAGTACAAAATATGTTACTCAATGATGAATTTTTATGATGAATTTTTAATTATATTATAGATAAATTAAAAAATTAATAAATTTAAAATTAACATATTAAAAAAAATACTAAAAAAAAACTAAAATACTAAAAAATAAAAATAAAAAATCTATATCAAATATATATGTATACATTATTTTTGTTATTATTTTTGTAATTATTATTTTGATTTTGATTTTGATTGTTGTTAATGTCAAATTTTGTCTGTCTACTTAATGTATTTTTTGTATTTATTATTATCTTTTATATCTTATATGTAAATATTAAATATATAGTTAACTATTATAATTAAACAAAAAATGTTCCTATCCCGTGTACTGTATGAATAAATCGAAAAAATAAAAATACTTTGTTAGACTATTTATATAATTATGAATATTTTATTCATTACAATTTTTTTGTAGGTTTATGGTTTCTGAGATGCCGAGAGTGTCCGTATTCGGCATTGTCCGTATTCGGTTACTTATTGAAATTGTTTTTCATATACATTAATAACTTATAACCTTCCCCTACTGTATCAAATGATAATTATAAACTAATAACGATAGTTATATATATATATGTATGTCAAATTATGATTATCAAGGGACTGTAATATAGAATATGTATCATATTAAAGGAAGATCGCATGTGCAGACGCGAATGTTTATTATGTTTATTTTTTATAAACAACATTTTATTACATATTTTCCAATATATTATATTAATTATCAATGTGAGATATTAGTTGTCGAGTATTTCGATCAATATAAGTTATTTTACAATATCATCCAAAATAATAATCATCTGCAATTTATTTTAATATTTTCGATATAAACAGTCGATGGTGTACTTAAGAATAAGAAAACTATGAAGAAATAATGTAATTAACTTTTAATTCTTGAATACTATAGTATCTGCTAGCCATATATATATATATATATATATATATATATATATATATATATATATATATATTATTATTAGAATATGTTGTTTCTGTTTTTCATTTACTTTAATATATTAATAATAACATGTTTGGACTACTATTATTATTCCATAATGTGGGCCATACTATAATATACTCTATTATATGTGATATAGTAACTAATAATATGTAATCAATACAATCAAGTAAAGTATGCAATCTAAATCAACATCAAGTAAATATACTTACTCAATCATCGTGGAATTAATAGTATACTATACTTGTTTATCTATAGATTATCTAGTAGGAAAAATGTTGCTAATATGGGCCACTTTTCATGTTATTGAATATATTTTTCTTATTATGAAGAACAATTCGTGACATTTTATTTCGATTTAGAATTTATTTCGATTTTAGTGTAATACATCTAAAATACTATAATTTAAATGTTTTGATTATGTTATTTATCGTCGAAAATGTACCCGGCCCGAATTGTAAGATAATTGTGTAATAAGGACACCAGTAGGGTGTAATATGGGTCGGTAAATCATCCACTAGGTGGCGAAACTAGTTTTATTTTTAATTAATCAAATACATAGTTATATTGAGAATACTATTTGCACTCTATAAGTAATATAATTCAGTGGTATAATCTCCTACGAACTTGAGAATGACTGTATTACCTCTGTTAATTAATCCCGCGCACACATTGAATATAAAGTACATTTAATACGTGTATATGCTTTGTAATTAATTAATTTTTTCACTTGTACTTTGAAATATATAATTAATTTTTGCATTATTAACGAAAATGGTGGATAAATAAATCATTATTTAATAAATTTTCATTTGTAAATTAATTTTTGATTTAATGTTTAATATTAGAATTATAAATTCAAGTATAGAAACACAATACAAAATACGCATTATTAATAGAAATATGATAATGAATAAATTGTGTATATATGTTGTAGATTTGAACAATAGTTACATAGGTATACGATACACAATAGTGAGTCACTAATAGTAACTCACAATACATACATTTCCTCTATGTATGATAGATTTACGAACTTAATTGTATTTTTATTATTTATATAGACTATCATGTATATTCTTGCATCTTGATATAATATAATATCGTTATTAAGTATTAAGAGATACTATATATATATATGGTACTAAATATTTAGTTTATTTTGTCAACATATGTGTTATTATAATTCTACATGACTCTATTTAAAGCCTACCTCTATAATGTCAGGTACCCGAAATGTCGTCCTCTTTAATCGACATATTTCACGACTACGGGGAATACGTGTACACGTGGATATCGGATACATCGAATACTCGGCTCGTGTGCACCGCTTGTACCGCGTTCCTAACCTCTTACTACCTGATACATCGACTACAACTTAAACAACCCCCGGGACCTTGGTATCTACCCGTTCTCGGCAACTTCCGGACGTTCACTAATAATAGATATATCTACAGGTTAGTGTATTGTACCATTAAGGTCATTGGGCAAGGTCACCGGGTGTCCTTGATCACGTTTTATTGTGCATATTTTGCCGGGTATTATTATTAACTAAATAGATACTTATATTACTAACTTAATACATATGCATTTCATTTTAGTAAAATGTATATATATATTAGATGTAGGCCAGGTAAGAGTAGAATAATTAATGTTTATTGATAAAATTAACATTTTATTTCCACTTCATTTAAGTTTCAATATCAAATAACATAAAATGAACATAATACTAATTCATGTTTCTATATGTATATAAATAAGAATAATAAAATGATATATTTTGAAACATATCATATAATTGATTAAATCGTAATATATATATATATATATATATATATATATATACTTGACGATATACAGATCGTTCGAGCAGTTATACAAAACCTACGGAGAGTTATGCTACGTAAGGGTGGGACCCTTCCCTTGCATAGTAGTATCGGGCCAGGCTATGATCAGACGGATATTCGTTGACAACAAAGATGTATTCTCGGACAGAGTCACCCAATCACCTTTCTTTAGATTCGCCGGAGGCGGTAAAGGTAGCACAGCTAGATGCGTGTAACATGAATAGATAACATGATTATATCACACTATATGCCTGTATGTTCATATATGTATACAACCTATATAAGTATTACAATACTCGTTATAGTATCCATGGTATGCATCATATGGTATACTATATATATATATATATATATATATATATATATATATATATATATATATATTTAGTATATTATTAAACCATATCAAACTAGTAGTTTATTGTAATATTTACGAATATATATATTTCATATTCTAATTTGTATTATATTATATACTGTTTTATAGTAATAAGATTATAAATTAATTTAAATTAATTTCAGTGTATATATATGTGTCATGTATTTATAGATGGGTATACCTGTATATCTGTATACATGACATTTACATGTATGCATTTTAGTTTATTTATTATAATATAAATTAAAATCATAATAATTATTGTAATATGTGTATCTAATATGTTATCAACAATTGAAATAATTAATTATAAATAATATTTATATAGATATCTATAGTAAATTCTATATATATAAATGTATAATTTTATATAATTTAAAATATATAAACGTAATTAATTAAACAAATATTAAACAAACATATTGCACATGTATTATATATTTTAGTGCTAATAATCTCAATATCATCATCATCATCATATATAAAATGTATTATTAAATTACTATATACAACTATTTTCGAATACAAATATTATAAATCTATGCCTAAATTAATCTTAACATAACTATGACGTATTATTGCATAATTATTACGTAACTATAGAATAATGATTATAATTATAATGTAACTATAATTTAGGAATAATCAAAAGTAATTACCAAGTTAATAAAATGAGTAGAAAATTTACAATGACAACGTTAAGAAATTTTGGTTTGGGAAAAGCAAACTTTGAAGAAAAGGTTTACTTTTATCTATATATGATATATAGCATCATGCTTATTATTATATTTTTAATATAACTTATATAAAGTATATTAAAAATATTGATTTGCAAATTTGTTGATATATTTATAGTTGTTATTACAACCCATGGGTTATACATGCATATATATCCGAAAGATTGTGAGATAACGAAATGCTTGAGAATAAAAAAATGTGTCTTCAATTGATATAGTTATGATTAATATCGTACATGTATTGCATATAAGTATTGGTATTAATAAATATATTAATTATAATAATGCAATACTATAATTATACTATATATTATATATTATATACAATAAGATATTTATCGTATCACAAAAATTAATAGGATTGGTTATATATTTATATCCGCTATTTTGTATTGTATTCAATATATATATATATATATATATATATATATATATATGAGATTTCAATGAATACATATTATTATTATTAATATATATATAGTTTGTAATCTTTTTAATAGTCATTGCTAGTTCTATATTACACACTATGGTGTTTAATTATAACATAAGAGATTTTAATACTAAAATAATCGTTATTAGTTTGTTGTGCTAAGCCTTTATTAATAATATATCGATATAATTAGTTAAGGATATGTTACTCCACTGTAATATCACATTACTATCAACATCGTATGACATGTCACGTGGATGATTAGAGCTCTAAACCACGCCCACAATCTGCAGATTCAAAACGAGGCCGATATCCTAGTTAACGAGATGCTGACCTACGGAGATGAGTCATTCGACCCCGGAAGTGTTCTCACTAAAGCCGTAGCCAACATCATCTTCATGTTGGTGGTTAACAAAAGGTTACGTAACCTCGGCGACGCGGTCATGCGCATCGAGACACTGATGTATTAGGGCGTGGCTAATGAGGTTTACTGCTTGCATAACCCAACCCCACTCAAAGTATGTGACTGCTTATCAATTGGACGGGTATATCGTATGATATAAGCCACTACTCCATATATATGTATTAACCTGTTAACCTGTGCCGACGAGTCGTATCCGACCCCTGGCGACATCAATGACAGCAGCTCTCCAACTCCTCCTACACCTTGAGGCTCGAATCATGTTGTAGATAGTACCATGGAAGTTTTTGTTTATGCTATCTAGCCATCTTTGCCGTGGTCTCCCTCTGCTTCTATAACCCCCTATTCTTCCTACCATCACTTCATATTCCATTCCGCCTGCTCTTATAACATGGCCAAAGTAACATAATGATGCCTTGACTATCCTTGACTCAAGCGTCCATTCTGGTTTTATATTGTCAATAACCCATAGATTTGTCTTTCTGTCGATCCATGTTACTCTTAATAGACGTCTCCAACACCATAACTCAAAAGCATCGATCATCTTTCTCTCAAGCTTTCTCATTGTCCAAGATTCTGCTCCGTATAAGACTATAGGGAAAACTAAAGCTTTTACAAGCCTGATATTTGTTCTGAGGGTAATTCCTCTATCTTTCCAGATTTTCGTTAGTCCCCCCATTGCAGATCTACCTATTGCTTACCTTCTACGTATTTCCTTCTCACAGAATCCATCCTTGGTTATTAGAGATCCCAAGAAAATAAAGTGCGATACTACTTCAATATGCTTTCCATCTACTACCATTTCTCCTTGGTCTTCAGTCATCATTACTTTAGTTTTACCTACATTAAGATATAAACCTGCCTTTTCACTAGCCAACTTTACTCTTTCCATAATTGCTATTAGATCGTTTTTAGTTTCAGCGATCAGTGTTGTGTCGTCAGCATATCTCAGGTTAGTAATCATTCTACCTCCAATACTGATTCCCCCATCCCAATCTTCTAATGCCTTTCTCATTATGTTTTCTGCATATATGTTAAACAGTAGGGGGGATAAAATACATCCTTGTCTTACCCCTTTCCCTATGTTTATAATATCTGTTTCACCGAATTCTGTTCTTATAGTGGCTTCTTGTTTCGTATAGAGTTTTTTCAGTAGGACTATTAGGTGAACAGGAACTCCCATTTCTTTGAGTATCACCCATAGTCTCTCATGATCTACGCAGTCGAATGCCTTTTTATAATCGATGAAACACATATACACATTCCTGTTGTGTTCTTTGGCTGTTTCCATCATCCACCGCAAATTAGCTATATGATCTCTTGTTCCTCTTCCTTTTCTAAAACCTGCTTGTTCAATAGGTAGTTCTGGGATAAGGAAATGTTCTAATCTTTTCTGAATAATTCGAAGAAATATCTTGCTAGCATGAGATATCAGAGCAATAGTACGATAGTTCCCACATTCTTTCTTATCTCCTTTCTTGTATATCGGAGGATAAATAGATTTCTTCCAATCTCTTGGCCATTCCTTAGTCCTCCATACGTTATTAAAAATAATTAACAGTATTTTTATAGATGCATCTCCTCCTGCTTTCAGAAGCTCTATAGGTATACCATCACATCCAGATGATTTCCGATTTGATATATGCTTGATAGCGTCCTTTACCTATGTCTCTAGTATATGAGGTTCATCTTCATATCTAGTTTCGGGAAAAGTATCAGTGATTTTAGGATCTCTCCTATAGAGCTCTTCTGTGTATTTTTGCCATCTAATTTTTACTTCTCTTTCTTCAGTAGCGGTATTTTCGGAACTTAGATTCATTACTCCGCATCTAGCTGTGTATGATCCAGTTATATCTTTTATTTCCTTATATAGATCTCTTGTTCTTCCCTTTTTATTGTTTTCTTCTATTTTTCTACATTTCTCTCTTAAATGTATCTCCTTATCATACCTTGCTTTTTTTTGAAATTCTGCATTTAGTTTTTTATATTTTTCTATTTCACCTTTTCTTTTTGCCTCTCTTCTTTCCTCCGCTATTTTTATTGTTTCTTCGGTTAACCATTTTGTAACTTTCCTCTTCTTTACTTTTGGTATCCATTTCTCAGCCGTCTATTTCACAGCATCACGTATATCAATCCATAAATCTTCAGGATTTTTGTCATCTACTTGTAGTATGCTGAATCTATTCTTGACTTCTACAGTATATTGCTTAGCAATGTTTTCTAGATAATATTTTGGAGTAGTCTTATTTCTTTTAGTTTGTTTCAGCTTTATCTTGACAATAGCTATTAACAAATTGTGATCTGTACCACAGTCTGCTCCAGGGATAGTTGTTACTCTTTTTATAGAGCTTTTCCATCGACCTGTACATAAGATATAATCAATCTGGTTTCTAGTAATGTTATCCGGTGACTTCCAAGTATATAGTCTTCTTGCATGTTGCTTGAACATTGTATTCATAACAACAAGACTATTTATACTACAGAAATCTACCATTGTATCACCTCTTTCATTTCTAGTCCCCAGTCCAAAACCACCAGTTACCCCAGCTGTTTTTTGTTTACCCACTTTAGCATTCCAATCGCCAATGACATACATGATGTCACCTTTTGGAGTTATATCGGTTGCTTTTTGTAGGGCATCGTAGAAATAATCCATCTCCTCTTCATCTGCTGTTGAAGTGGGAGCGTATACTTGTATGAATGTGAAATTTATAGGTTTACCTTGGATACGTATTGTTATTATTCTGTCACTTATAGGATTGAACCCAAGAACACATTTTTTTATTTTTTCTGTGCATATGAATGCCACCCCTTTTCTTTCAATTTTATCGTTTCCACTAAAATATACGGAATAGTCATCAGATTTTACTTGTCCTATCCCCTTCCACTTCGTTTCACTTATCCCCATTAAATCTATCCCATTCCTTCCCATTTCCCTTGTAATAATTTGTGTATTTCCATTATTCATTGTTCTGACATTCCATGTCGCTATACTTATATTTTTTTTAAATTGTAGGTAGCTATTAATATCTGTGTGTTTCAAGACGATTTTCTCAGAAACAATCCTTCCTTGCGGATTTAAGATAGCCTCGTCATCCTTACCGACTGTACTTACACGATAGTTTCGCTCATCCACAGTAATAATTGAAAGGTTGTCCAACCTGGGGGGCTCATTTTCTAGCCTTATTGCATTTACTTCTATTTGTGCTGTCATGTTTGTTTTCATGGGAATTTTACTGGAGTAGTTTCCCGTTGCTTTCTCCAGCGCAGTGTTGAAGCCGTGAATGGGGTTGCCTGAACGCCCTCGAGTATATATGAAGTTGCCGTTGTCCTTACTAGATCATCAGCCTTGTCCACTATTTCTATCGCTGCTGCTCGATAGAAAAGACTCTGTTTTATTTCTGTTACTATAAGAAATGTTAGACTAGTTTTGTTAGAAGCCAGTCATACCCATGCAATGTTTAGCCGGCCAGTCGAGGTCGTTTACCAGGGTTACCCGCCGTGCTGTTCACGACTACTTGGAGGTAATTGCATCAGTTGAGTACTGTGTATGGACTGATGATCCTGAACAACCCATTTTCAAAGTATATTGTATAGGGTTCGACTGTTCAAAACCATCCGTACTACCATACACAATACCCCATAATACCCCCATATATATGTATACATACTGTATATAGTCCATTGTTAAATCACAATCCCGGTGGTTTTAAATTGAGAATATTAGCCGTACCGATAATTAACACGGTAGTTATGCACGGAGACGTGACCTATATAATATATATTCCATCCAATTAAAAGTTGTGTACAACAATGTCCGCAACAGTAATCAGCAGCTACGTATATTATGTAACGATATCAGTTGTGTGTGTGCGTATGATGTTGTTCGTAGCGTATTGTTATGTATTACTGTTGCGTATGTGAGTGTGTGAGTGTGTATGTGGGTCTGTATGTATGTGTGTAGGTGTGTGTGTGTGTGTGGGTCAGTGTGTGTTGTTGTTGTTGTTATTAAAGTATTTATTTAAACACATAATTAATAATAATAATTCTATAATATGTATCGAACAATATATATATATATATATAATAATAATAATAATAATAATATTTATTAGAAGAAAGTTGTATATATATATCATGTGAATTATTAAATTCATTATATTATTGTTTCCTCTAAAAGGCTTCAGATGAAGATAATTATCTTTTCTATGCTGTCGCTATATATATATATATATCACATATAGATACAAATATCGAATATAATTCGCACGATAATATTACGATGCCAAACGAACATCAATGTTGGGCGATAAGAAATTGTTTTAATTTCTTTAATTTTAAATGTATTAATCATTAGATTTTAATTCTAAGAGAAGGGGTAATTTATTCCATCTAATTGATGATGTTGAGGTACATTTTGTCCTTTCTTATTTGTAATGGGTTGGTGTAGTTTAATGGAATTGTTATTATGTAAGTCTAGTGTTTGTTGATAGAGTCTTCAGTGTTTAACCAGTTAAGTTTGTTAAGTAAGTCAGTAATGCTAGTTGCATAGTCAGTATTCTATATACAGACTATAGTCGGTATATATTTATAATTAAGCGGTTATTTATGTTGTCTAGTTTGTCTATTTTCAGTTTTACAGATCCTGAGAATAGTGAGTTGCAGTACTGTAGTCTTGAAAGTATGAGAGTCTGAGGCAGTAGTTTAGTATTAGTTATATTTAAGCATGGTCCTATTTTTTTAATATTGAATAGCTGTACACTCGTAGATTGAGTAAATAAACTGTAATATTTATCTAGATTAAGTTTATTATTAATGTTGATTCCGATGTATTTAAAAGAATTTATTTTTAAAAGTTTGTGTTTGTGTTTTTATGTGTATGTTTGTGTGTGTGGGGTGTGAATATGTGTGCATGTGAGTGTGTGGGTGTGAGTATGTGTGTATGTGTACGTGTACGACGTACACTGGGTATGTATGTATGTTTACAATGTAGTCGTTCGTGTGTAGCTTAAAGTTGTGTTATCTATAAATATATGTATACAAGCAAACTAATTAGATTAAACTAAAACTATTATATGATAGTATATAATGATATATATATAATGATATATATATATATACGCAAATCATGTACATTATATTAAATATTAAACATGATTAATACACTATTATTAGCAAAGCCTTATTAATATTAAGTTATTATTGGTAGTATAGGTAATATACCTACTACTATACACTACTAATCTACTTTATATATAATCATAATAGCGAACTATAGTTAGTATATATATATATATATATATATATATATATACCCTACCAATATCATTATATACCACTTTTGATAAAAACGCAATACACAACTCAGTCAGATATACCATAGCATGAATGAAGAAATGAAATAATGTAAAGTTGAATCAATACCATTATTTGGGGATATGCCCCCCCCCCCCCCACTTTAAAAACTAAGGGTATTCATTCATCATTCCAACGCCCATAACCATTATATATATATATATATATATATATATATATATATATATATATATATATATTAATGTATTTCTATTAGTCTATATATTATATATTGTATTATAAACGTAATAGTATACTATTAAGTTAGACGTATGTATAGTATTTACCTGTCATATTCTCACCTGTGATTAACACTTCGTCGTGAAGGTCATACATCATTACGTCATACACTAGGCACGATTACTTCACCAATGGCTCATGAGTACATCATACATTAGACACGATTACGTCATCCATTAGTCATGCTTACATCATACACTAGGCACGATTACTTCACCAATGAGTCATGATTACGTCATATATAGGACACGATTACGTCATCCATTAGTCATGCTTACATCATACACTAGGCACGATTAATTCACCAATGAGTCATGATTACGTCATATATAGGACACGATTACGTCACCCATTATTCATGATTACGTCATCCACTAGGAACGATTACTTCACCAATGAGTCATGATTACGTCATATATAGGATACGATTACGTCACCCATTATTCATGATTACGTCATCCACAGGCACGAATACGACGACGAAGGTTTCATCGCTCTATTGCGCAACATCCACACCGTAGTGGACAAGTTCGGAATGGGTTACAGGTCTCTGTCTTTCTTACCTGTTAAGCTGGTCATCGCTCTATCGGTTAGTTTGTACACACACCTGGTGAAGGTGTACTATATATATAGTATATGTATACTATAGTGTAGGTGTACTATAGTATACCTACAGTGTAGTACATCTACACTATATATATATATATATATATATATATATATAGAATATATATTTATATAAATTTATATAGTTAATATTAAAATATATGATTTTATAAGAATAATAATCGTGTATATATTTTTACTTGGCTATAGCAGTATGTATGTTTTATGGCTACCAGTTTTTATATATATGACATTATATGCAGGAAAATATACGAACTTTACTAAAAGCAACCACCGAAGTTAAGAAATACATAAAGTTAAAAATAGACGAGAACAAGGATACATACGACGAGGAACATATCAATAGCTTCGTCGATGTTTACCTGAAACTGTCGCATGAGTCACAAGACTCAACGTTATGTTTGTACGCGCATGTGCAAGACCCCTATTATCTAATAGGGTGTAATGTATTATGTGTGGGGTAATATCATGGTCTCCTTCAGCTTCGCAGCTAAAGGAGGCCATGGTATACTACATTATAATATGCATTACTTAAAGTTGTAATGGCTTACTTTAAAGTTAAGCGCTCGTATACATTTATGAATATTCGTACAACGATATCGATGCGAGTAAGCAGTCGTCTATAACATATGTAATAAAACATATACACTTGAAAATAATGCTTTGTACGACCGTTCTTTTTATGTTTACGTTATTTAATAATGATAGAGAGTATTCATAATGTATAGGGGTTCACAGAGGATTTTAGTCAATTAATAATGCCTTCATAACGATATAGGTACATTTCGTTTAAATAAATAAGCACTTATCCATATATATATATATATATATATATACATTAGTGATAGACTGCATTTTAGTATACGTTGATGCTATTCAACAATACACACTTCCATTAGTCGACAACGTACCCGAGATCATTAATGACCTGCTGATAGCCGGTGTTGAGACCACTAATACCACCTTGAGATTCTTTGTGTTCTATATGTGTAAATATCCCGATATCCAGAAGAAATGCCGCGAAGAAATTCTTGAAGTTAGTCAACAATTATACCTATATATATATATATATATATATATATGATTGGCTCTCGTTAAAATAATGGATAGCTTACACGAGAGCGGGTTCGATGGGAAATTATAGCCAATTGGTTTTATGTGAAAACTTCATCTAAAGTCCTGAATGGTTCCACCAAAATAATAATAATAACAATATCAATATAAATATATAAATATATATATATATAATACATAGGCAATCGGAGGTACAACGAGACCATGTCTAGCGGATAGGAGTAAACTACTATACAATAATGCCACGCAACTAGAGTTGTTGAGACTGGCATCCACAGGTTATCACATCCCTACCTCCCCTTTGTTTACCATAGTTACCGAAACGCCCACTTTACCACCCATAGTGCCCTACGCCATACCGCATACGTGTATGCAACCAGTGACGCTGGATGGATACCACTACGAACCACATACGATATTCCTGCCGAACATCTACTGTTGCCACATGAATGAGGAGACGTTTCCTCAGCCTCACGAGTTCAAACCGGAGAGATGGATAGGTGATGACGGGAAACTGATTACTCCGCCTCTAGATTATATGCCGTTCGGAGTAGGTTAGTACTTAAAGCATTATTGTAGAAGAATATTATTGTAGCTGTTGTTGTTGTTTTTGTTGTTGTTGGTGTTTGTGTTATTATCGATATTGTAGGTATTGTATTACCTATATTATAAGTGGTATATATGTAAGTAGTTTTGTATATTCTTTATATATTATATATATTGGGTATCAAATAACAAAAATAGTTTAAATACGATTATATACAAACTTATGCATGCATTATGCGGTATCATCGATACAAAGAAAACTGTCCGTAAATCATTGGTTTGTATTTGGTTATGGGTTTACATGTTTTTTAATTTAATTTAATATGATATTTTTAAATAATTAAATAATATATAGTACATATCACCTATCTCTCATCTACCACTCACTCTCTCTATATCCTATATCTCTCTATATCTCTCCTATATCACTATCTGTATCTATAGATATATCTATAGATATATATATCTCTCTATATTATTTTTCTAGTACTCACCTCCCTCTATAGAGTACACTATTATTTACCTCCTCTATAACACTCATACATAAACTATATCCCTCTTTAATGTCTCACTAGCTATCCCCCTATAGGGGTAAATAGTAAAATAGCTATAGCTATTCTACTCTCCCTCTGTATTCCTCTCATCTATCTCACTATCTCAATTGTATCTATCTTTTCTCTAACTTTTCTCTCATTATCAATCTCCTCTCTCCTTTCTCTCACAATATATATATATATATATATATATATCCTTTCTCTCTATTTCTCACTTTTTCTCTATCCGTTCTATATGTTATCTCTCTCAATATCTCCTATATCCAATCTATATATTTTATAAGTATAACTCTTCTCTCTCCCATGTGATATATTCTCCACCCCTCATATGAAATACACATTCACTGTAACACGGTTCACTAGGTCCGAGATCGTGTATCGGGGATACGCTAGCCAAGAATGAATTGTTTCTCTTCAGCGTCACAATGATACAGAGGCTGACACTATCCTACGATGGAGACATTCCGGAACCGGATATAGAAATGGGTGTCAGTCGCAGAATTGCGCAACCTCTACGTGTTCTCGCGACGAGTAACTCAACTTAAGGGGCGTGGCTACGTGTTAACACTAGGTAGTTATATTATAGGTGATAGTGTATTGTAATATGTATTTATAATATGTAGTACGAATATTGATACTTGTAATGCTCACACTAAAATATACATATACGCACATGCACAATCATATATGTATTATTTTAAATTACATATTAATTTTATTATATTTAATAAATTTTGTATTTTATTATTTTAAATTTTATCATTTTAAATATATTATATACTATATATATATAAAATATAATTAATAATTATTAATTATATTCCGCAGTTGAAAATATATTAATGATTTTCGATAATTTCTAAATTTAAAAATACACTTATATGTATTTTAAATAGCATGAAATGTCTTACTTTAATAGTATTATATTGACTCATATGATAAATCGGTCAATGAAAAAGTTAAATTATAATTATAAAGTTATAATGAAATATTTTAAAAAAATGTGTAAGGAATGGTAGATAATTATTAATTGTAACATAGTAACGCTAATTCTATATAATTCTAAGTTATAATAAAATAATATATTTTATTCCATAGATATCATTATAATAAGATAATATTATTAACATTATAACCCGAAAAATATAAAATTATATATGATTGGTCGACCAATATGATCTTATATGTAGACGTATATGTAGACGTAGTTCCACGATAATAAGTTTGTCCTAATTTCTAATGAAACAAGAAAATAAATTACAGTTACAAATATATGATTTACTACTAGATATAATTGCTTAGAGGATATAAATTAACATTGCAAATTGAAAAAACCCAATATAATTCATTCAGAAATAATGTAGTAAATATCTATAGTTATAATTAATGTTATAATTACTATAATTATAATTACGTAGACATTAGTTGGTATTGTGGTTGTATTCGATATGTAAAAGTGCACATGGGCGTTCGATTCGAATACGCGTATATTCTTGTTAGACTATTCCAAGAAGATAGGTTGAAAAGCCATATAGTAATATGAATAGTGTAATATGTTTAATATTGATCTTGAGTTTGAATTAAATACTTCTGGATTTCTAAAATGTCTCCTATCTCACTATTTCAGCAGTTACTCCACATAAGTTGTCCTACTAAATATCCTTGTTATGTTCACTTCTCCTCTTAATGATATTAATAATTAGTTATATAACGAGAATATCGTTGAATTATCCTTCGATACGTTAGATAATCATATACTGTCATCCCGTCTCCACCTGATTGAAATCATAAACCTTGTGATTTATTGGTGTACTTAATTCATGTCCGATCATAGCCGCAGCGTAAAAATATCTCATTATTTATCTTACTCTTCTCCCATAAATAAATATGGGGTATGAACGGATCAGTATACTTAAGTATACTTAATTCTTAATTTTCTCCGTGTATTTATATATATATACACTACCTTCCAAGAATACCAGTAAACTCGGACCACTTTTGAAATAAAATTCGGACCACTTTAAAATAACTATATATAGTATACTTCTATAATATTGGTTAAAATATAAAAATGGTCCGAGTTTTCTTCAAAAGTGGTCCGAGTTTATTTCAAAATTGGTCCCAGTTTACCTGGTCCGAGTTTACCGGTACCCCCTTCCAACATAGCTCAATATCCTAATATATTATCATCTATATGTTGAAGATATACATATTCACATATAAATATATGCATAATTATAATTACTACCTATGTATTTTAGATTATTAATTACAAACAACACCTAATTCCAAGATTCGCCTTTAATTAACGCTAAATATACTCTTTAAATTGTCTCTCTTATATTTCTGCTTATCCAGTAAACATATGTTCCCTTCCATATGTGAATTAATGTTAGAAATAATTCTTGAGAAAAGATCTCTACCCTTATTAATTATCCGTCCCTCAAAAAAAATCAATAAATATATCCTAAGATATATCTTGAGTTTCAACCTGTAATACATCTATTATATAATACATCTATTATATAATATTACTTTATATAATTTTATTATTTTAAATGGTATGTCCGCATTACCTACTTTTATTATTTATATTTCTATATAGTAATATTTTGATAATTCGAACTATATAAATATAAATAAATTATCATTTAATTAAGTATTAATTAAATTAGTTTATATTATTAATATTAGTTTATTAAATTAAACACGTGTTTTATTTAATAAACGAACATTAATAATATAAACTATTTTATAATTTAATAAATATTAAATTAAATTAATTTCAACATATATATATATATATATATATATAAATAAACTATAGTCAATATATATATATATATATATATAAATAAACTATAGTTAATGATAAATATTAGCAAAATATTTGATAAATAATTTTAAAACTTATATAATTATATAATCATATATTTTAGAAATATATATACTTATAAGTTGGTATTCTAGGACTCATTGAATCATAATACTCAATGACTAATTAAAAAGGTATATAACTATGCTATTTGTGTTATATTTATTGTAAAATATCAAAATAATAATAATAAAAATAACAATTAAAGAATAATAAAAACAATAACAAATATTTATCCTTTAATAACAAAGGATATTTATTTTAGTAAATTTTAACATAAAAAAATCTGTTTATAAGAAATTGTTATGAATTAAATAATTAAATAATTATTATATAATATTTGGTTTATTTAAAATGTACAGTTACTATATAAATATGGTTATCATTATGTTAATACATCACATTCAAGGTATGCAAAATCATTATATCATTTATTAAAATGTATAGGTTATATATATATATATATATATATATATTAATAATACCTAACTACTTAGTAATAATACTTATTAATAACTATAGTAATATTATTACTATATTTATATAATAATAATTATTATTGTATAATAATATTAATATAGGTTTATTTAAATACGATATATAAATTGTAGTCCTATAATAAATACAAATATTGTATAGGACACATAGACTATTCAATAATACATATATTAGTATAAATATATATATATATATATATATATATATATAATCTACTTTGAGCATTGTAATATAACAAAAATAGTAATATGTATGTGCTTATATATATAATTATATATTATAAAATTGGACCAGTATAATATTAAAGTTATATTATGATAATTATCATAATAATATTATAATTAAGTATTATTAATAAGTATTAGATAATACTTATTTTTTTAAATTCGTTATCTATAGTCATTATTAGTATATCAATAACCACTTTCAAATATAAACTCAAGGAGCTATTTAAACGTTCCCCACTAAAATACCACTTATCTAACCCTCTTTGAAATGTAATCGTGTTATTATATTATTATTATATTATTATATTTAAGAATGTTATTTTATTATATTTTTTTACGGATGATCGTTAAATCATCCGCGAACCCACACCTGTAAACTGTTCGACAAACAGTAAAACCATAGACATTAGAGTGAGGACAACCTCACTCTATATCTATGAGTAAAACACATTGTAGAATTTTATATTAATCTTTGTGTATAAATAAATACTATTACTACTATTACTACTACTATAAATTATGTATTTATATATTTGAAACAGTATTTTATAATTAAATTATAAATATTCGTATAATATTGAATAATTATTAAATAAACTATAAATTTACCGTATACGATATTACAAAAAAAAATATTCCGAACTTACCTAGTCCGAAAATATCCTTTCCGAGATTACTGGTATCTCATTACTCAAGTAAAATATTGATTGGCTCTATTTGTTTATCAACTATTATTACATTTTTAAAAACTACATTTAATACATAATCATTATTTTTAATATTACGTAATGAAAACTAGGTAAATGAATATATTTTAAATATAATATAATGTACTGATTGTATTATATATTAGTTTACTTATTCAAACCTATTAATTTACAAATTATACCATTAAATAATCATTTTTACTGAACAAAATATTCTTGTGGTGCAGCTGACGTTAAAATCGTGGGTTAAAATATAGGATGATCACAAGAATCCAACAGCAACACTGCAATGCAAGGACATGAACTTTAAATATACTGCGCGCGCGCAAAATAGTTTGCTATAGGCTCGTTACATTCAGTGATCATCACATCACTGTGATGTGTTATGCATTTAAATGATTTGCAATATAATTTATATTCATACGCGATTATTCAGATATAATACGCATACTTGTATATAATATATATATATATATATATATATATATATATATATATAATATATATATATATATATATGTATATATATATATATATATAATATATATATATATATATATGTATATATATATATATATATATATATATATGTATTATATATATATTATATATATACACAGCATATATATATATATATATATATATATATATATATGCTGTGTATATATATAAATATAATATATAATATATATATATTATAAATAAATAATTTTTTTTAAACTAAATTTAAATTATTACTACCAGAAATTACTCAATTATAATTCGAATATGTTACGTACGAATGAGATCGATATAGTTTAGAATGTCCATTTAATTTCAAGTAGAATCAATATATTATATATGTATAATACTATACGTCATAAATATGCTATCCGTTATAGTAACTGTACAATGAAGTATTAGTTAATAAATTTGATTTTTAATTAAATTTAAATTATTACTGTCAGAAATTACTCGATTATAATTCGAATATGTTACGTAGGAATGAGATCGATATAGTTTTAGAATGTCCATTTAATTTCAAGTAGAATCAATATATTATATATGTATAATACTATACGTCATAAATATGCTATCCGTTATAGTAACTGTACAATGAAGTATTTGTTAATAAATTTGATTTTTAATTAAATTTAAATTATTACTATCAGAAATTACTCGATTATAATTCGAATATGTTACATACTAATGAGATCGATATAGTTTTAGAATGTCCATTTAATTTCAAGTAGAATCAATATATTATATATGTATAATACTATACGTCATAAATATGCTATCCGTTATAGTAACTGTACAATGAAGTATTAGTTAATAAATTTGATTTTTAATTAAATTTAAATTATTAAATGGACATTCTAAAACTATATCGATCTCATTCGTACGTAACATATTCGAATTATAATCGAGTTATTTCTGATAGTAATAATTTAAATTTAATTAAAAATCAAATTTATTAACTAATACTTCATTGTACAGTTACTATAACGGATAGCATATTTATGAGGTATAGTATTATACATATATAATATATTGATTATACTTGAAATTAAATGGACATTCTAAAACTATATCGATCTCATTCGTACGTAACATATTCGAATTTATTAACCAATACTTCATTGTACAGTTACTATAACGGATAGCATATTTATGAGGTATAGTATTATACATATATAATATATTGATTATACTTGAAATTAAATGGACATTCTAAAACTATATCGATCTCATTCGTACGTAACATATTCGAATTATAATCGAGTAATTTCTGATAGTAATAAATTAAATTTAGTTTAAAAAAAATTATTTATTTATAATATATATATATATAAATTTTTTTAAATAGGAAAATTAATAGCATAATATATATATATATAATATAATGTAATATATATATATAATATAATGTAATATATATATTACATATATATATATATATATAACATGGGTTGTGGTTCAGTGCTATAAAGGATGCGTTCTAAGCAGAAAGTCGACTTTTCGGGATCCCGAGTTCGAATCTAGCTGGAGCTAGATTTATTTTTATCACACACATACATACATATATATATATAATTACTATATGCTAGGATCTACTTTCATTCGGATCTACTTTCACGCGTATGTATATTTATTTGAATATTTCAACTCCCGCAATATAAATATAACTCCCTCAAGTATGTGTTCATGTCCTTGCTGTCGAATTCTTGTTATGATCCAAAATATATATAATATTTTGATTTTTTGATTTTTTTTTATTACGTATTATCCAAGTTCAGTATCTTATTTATCACATTGTAAATTATTTAAAATTATTTTTGAGTATTTCTATTAATATAAAGTGTTTTACGAGATAAATCGAATTAAAAATCATATGAAATTAACAAGAATATTTATTTTTTAAAAACTTTGAATATAATTTTCTCAAGTTTTTACTTTTTGCACTTAGTAAGCATACGTAAATGCCTACTACTACTTTGATTATTAATATTATTATCTGACATTTTTACTGTATATAAATAACATGTAATAATATAGTTATTATGGAGGATATTGTTTTTAGTTTATATTATTTAAATAAATGATAATAAACTTCATATTTATAATTCAAAAATATTTAAATTATTGTGATCTACATTTTTTTATATAATTTTAAATAACGTATATTTATAAAATTCCAATAATATTATGAAGTAGGATAATATCTATTGAATACAAAAAACGACTTCATTATATTTATTAGTTTTTTACCCTAAAATGTTAGCTAGAGCTAAAATTAACATGGTAATCCACAATGCAATATTGCATCCTTAATAATGATTCCTAATGAATCTAAAAAATGTATTATTAATATTATCCTAAAGGACTATAATTATAATAAATATTATTATTAATAAATATTAATATTATCATTATTTGTATTAAAGAATCTTATTATATTACATGTACATACATATTATAAATCATGAGTTAAGATGATCTTAAATATCATTAGATAAGATAATTACCATAGCCTATGACATAGGTAACCTAACCCTATCTTTAAATATTAAATATGCAATAATAATATATTAACTAAAATAATAAGAATAACGCCTAATAATTGCTTCACTTACCCTTATTAAATTAAAAATTAAATTTCAAGTATTAATACATTATAAGTAAACAATATTATTACATTACATGCAATAGTTATTATTATAATACTAAAACTATTAATAAATATTATCTAATAATAACTAAGAATGCATGTAACGTAGTACAATTGTATATAGAACCCGATATCATATTGAATATGATCACTAATATAACACACATCGAATATATTTATAAATAAATTTACGTGTAAATTATAATAAACATAATAGTACAAACTCTCCCTGACCATCCACAAAGCTATTCACCACAACTCCCCTGACTACCTTGCCTCCCTCCTACATCTACACACACCTATCACTCCACTCCAGACCCGTTTCTCCAACACCTTTACCTTACCACTCCCCATCTACACAAACTCCACTCTTCCAATATACGCTCCTTTGCTCTTTCTGCCCCTTACCACTTGAACTCCCTACCCAACTACTGAACAAACACATCAACTCCCTCCTTTAAAAGCCACCTTAAGACCTATTACTTCTCCCTTGCCTTCCCTCCCACTCAATAATTCCATCCCACGGACGGCCGATTTCTCACGCACTGATGCAGTCCATAAACCAAACAAAGTATTAAAGTATATTATTAACTTAATTCCAATAGGAGCAACAATTTATTAATTTCTTACTCGATTACAAGTCTTCGATATAATATTCATGCATACCCCGTATTACCAGTAATAATATCATCTAATTAATACGTAGACGGACATTATAGGAGCTACTACTTATCATAATTGGGTGTAAACCTACTTGCGATATCATTTAATTCATTCGTTTACATCTTTGGATGTTACAAGCTAATGTTCAGATATGGGATAGATGAACTAGATATATAAGCTCCATATATAGGATCTACCAGCAAATCTAACGTAGGGAATAATTGGGTAAACTTACTAGAAATATCATCTAATGAAGCTATGTACATATTTATGAATGCTTAGGTACTCCAGCTGACATCCTTAATTCTCCGAAATGGGTCTACTTATCATCAATATCTAATTCATGCATATACATCTGTATATACTACTACTAACCCTAATGTAGGGGTAACCTATTAGAAAGAGTATATATATGCATCTTTAGGATCACTTGGAACCCCCAATAATTTGTCAAATTAGCAGCTATATCATCTATTGTATCCATATATATATTTAGAAGTTATTTTCAACCCTAAAGTAATGGCAATGTGTGGTAAATATACTATAACTCTCATCTAATGTGTTAACTACAGCTATAGGAACACTCAGTACTAATGGAGTAAACCTACTAGCGGTTAAAATATGTATAATATTTTTATTTTTTTTTATTACGTATTATCCAAGTTTTATTTGTAAAATATAAATATTGTAAAATATTTTAAATTATTTTAAAGTATCTCTATCAATTTAAAGTGTTTTACGAGATCAATCGAATTAAAAATCATATGAAATTGACAGAATATTTATTTTTGTTAAACGCTAAATGTCATTTTTTCAAGTTTTTACTTTTTGCACTTAGTAAGCATACGTAAATGCCTACTACTTCTTTGATTATAATACCCCTCATCTAATCGCTCGTGTCCACACATCTCTAGAGACGAGCGCTAAAGATGCACCGACGTGGCAAGAGAAAGTGCGTAAGTCTGGCACGGTGAGCTGTTCGGTCGCTGAGCCGCACTCGTGTCACGGCATCAAGGGCTCCATATGTCTGATCGATCAGAAGTTGTGCGGCTGCTTGGAGGGCATGATGCCGTTCATCAACCCGATGGTGAAACAACTGGAATGCGACAGAAGTTAGTGTAATGTAAGCGCGGTAATAGACGTACACCGCCATCGATATCTATATATAGTTACGCTTAAAGGGGTTTTATACCAACTCAAACGCAATTATTAATTCTAATAATTAGAGGTTAAAGTTTAACTGTAATATTTAAATCCAATATTTAAAATAAATGCTTATCTGTAAAAGAGGTTTTATACCAACTCGAACGCAATTATTAACTCTAATAATTAGATGTAAAACCCCTTTTACGGAGATTTAAATAATATAGTTAAACTTTAACCTCTAATAATTAGAGTTAATAATTGCGTTCGAGTTGGTGTGAAACCCCTTTTATGAATATAACCAATAACGGAATGATTTAAACACTGCGTATTAGGCGTATACTTGATACTTCCGTATACGATCAATAACAAGTATTATATTATGAAGTAAATTATACGGGTTTATCTATGAATAATAATTTATTTTGAAATCGTAATATTTGTATAGATAAGGTAACCATTATTTAGAATAAATAGTATCAATAATATATAAATAAATTATACTTAATTATAAAATATATCAATAATTTATTAATGCCTTTAGATAAATTCAATTGATGTATAGCCTTTAATATCGTACGAGGTCATTTCGGTTTAGGTAATCTCATTAAATGTAGTGTATATATTTCATATTAACTTTGATATTAAATTAACATAATTTCAGTATATACATATATATATACCTACAAATATATATTATATTTTGAATCAGTATTTAATAATTAAATTATACATGTTCGAATAATAATTGAATCATTATGAAATAACTTAAATTAACCATGATTACCTAGTCTGAATATTACTAGAATTCTATGCATTTGTATTCCATAGTATATGTATAATTAAATTATTATATATTATATTTAAATATAATATTTAATTAAATAATTAGTATACTAAAAAGTATTCAGCCGGGAGAGAACTAGAGATTCATTCCACTACTTCTTACTTTTGTTTATAAATAATGAAAAGAAATAAGATAAATTTACATACAAAATTCGTAATATATACATTCGATCATACGATAAATTATTCTATTGTAATCGATACCAATCTAATATATCATATTCTGTATATATATAGTATATTAAATATAGTTGATGATTACAAGTCACCTACATTCACCGCAGGAAGGATAGGAGAGCCGTGCATAAGCAACAAACACTGTTCAGTAGCTATATTACATGCGATCTGCCAGGCTAATGTATGTCAGTGTACAGCGGAATACAACAACTGGTATCACACTCAGTCGGGGAGACACGAGTGCGTTCACAGTCAGTACAACATCGCAGTGATGTGTGTGTGAGTGTGTGTGTGTGAGTGTGTGTGTAGGTGTGAGTGTGTGTGTGTGTAGGTGTAGGTGTGAGAGTGTGTCTGTAGGTGTGTATGAGTTTGAGTGTGTAGGTGTGTGTGTGTGTGTAGATGTGTAAGTGTGTGTGTATGTAGATGTGTGTGTGTATGTGTGTGTGTGTAATTGCGAAATATAACGTAATCAGATGTAAAAAATAAAGATGGAAATACATTTCTTTATGCACATATAATGATATAAACACACATACTCGAACATGTACGTATTACATTTACTCAACCTTAACTACTATATACATAACATACACATTATTTCTATCAGTTTGTGAGTAGTAGTGTATATACTATTGTGTAAAAACTAATGCTTACCACAGAATCACTACACTCCATACTACTACTACTGTTATACCCATTCACTATAAACACCCCCTAACACATACTCCCCTACACCTCACATACATAGTCTATCTACACCCCCATACAAATACTATGCATCACATACACATATATTCATATCTATACTGACTAACATGAATACACATACCCCCACCCTCCCCCACATTACCACACACACACACATAAACTCCCCCACCTACACACCCCCACCCTCCCCCAATATACCCCGAATAACCCACCAAGCCCCGCACTAACTACTACACTGCACTCGAGATGGCGAAAAGAATCCTTACTTCGGCTTTACAGTCTCGGGCCCAAGGCCCGGTTGGAACGCCGCCCCCCCACACTCACGGGGGTTTTTCTGTGGTCCGGACACCTACCAGCTCTGGTGGTCCGGATGCTATTGATGAGAGCTGGCAATGTGGAAGTGAACCCCGGCCCTGGTCTATTCTGCAAGCCCTGCGGAAGGACGCTGAGAACCAATCAGCCACACCTCAGATGTGGCTCGTGCATTGCGACCTCACACAAGCAAGAGAAATGTAGCGGCCTGAGACGAGTGTCACAGACTCCAGGAAACTGGACCTGCAGCGACTGCGTCCCACCCCGTTCCTGTACGCCTCCCCTACCATCGACCGTACCCACACTGGTTGGACAACCGATAGGAGCCCCGAGACTTTCAGGAACCAGCGCGCCTAAGAAGCGATGCCTGCAATGCGGACAAGTTGTAAGGTATTCGCCCAACCCGTTCGTCTGCATAGGATGCCGGCGTACCTGCCACAAAAGCTGCTCTAATATGTCGAGAGGCGAACAAAGCATGCACATATCCAATGGCTCCTGGCATTGTGAAAACTGCTCGACCAGCGCGAACAACAAGGGCGTGGATAGCGGAGACCGGCGCCAAGCGGCCCCGTCGAGAAAGACCGATGTGAGCAGAAGAGGCTGCCTCAAAATACTACAGTGGAACGCTAATGGGATCAGGACCAAGATGGTAGAGCTCGAAGACCGAATAAGGAAATTCAATCTCGACATTATCATGATCCAGGAAATGAAGCTGAGGGCCCTGGACAAGAACCCTGCTATAAAGGGCTACTCTACAGTCCGAAAAGACAGAGGCGTCGGCAGTGGTGGGGGACTTCTCTTTTTTATTAAGGAAGATATACCCTTCACAACTATTGACAACACGCCCAGTGCCCAGAATTCTCTACTGGAGATTCAATCGATTGAACTGAGAGCTAAACCTTTCGTCAAGACTCTACTATCCAACGTCTACTGCCCCCCGTCAAGAGGAGCAAACCACGGTAACGAGTTTGAGATGTCGGAACTGCCTCATGACCGGAACGCAATCACAGGGGGCGATCTAAACGCACACAGTCATATGTGGGACAGATGGCAACCTGAAGACTCTCTGGGATCGAATCTCGAGGAGTGGCTGATGGAAAAAGATTTCTGCATCGCGAACGACGGAGCTACAACAAGGACTAACCCAGGTACCGGAGGCAGCAGCGCGCCCGATGTGACCCTCGTTCACAGCAGTTGGTTGGATCGAGTGGAGTGGAGCACGACTGAATGCCTAGGATCGGATCACCTCCCCATACTCATCACCATTGACTGTCAAGTGACAACTCTGAACGCCCCATCCCGTACCGAACTCAAATGGAACTGGAAGTCTGCTAATTTCCGATTATTTGCTGAATCGGTAGACGAAGCGGTGACAGCAGCACCAGCGGCCATACACGAGTCTTCTCTAGACTCCAGATCCAAATTCCTGAACATGGCAATGATTGACGCGGCCAACAAGGCAATTGGCAAAGTCAAATGTAGTGTTAATGGAAAGGAGTGGATGTCCAGGGACATACGAGAGGCTGTGAAGAGACGAAACGCGCTGAGGAGAGACATCACGAACAAGCGGGCTGAATGGATTGAGGCATGTATGACAGTGCGGGATATGATCAGAGAGAGTAAGGAGAATAGATGGAAGGAATTCCTCGAAGACTCTGACTCAAGCTCGAACCCCCACAAGATCTGGAGCACAATCAAGTCATTAAGTGGAAGGAATACAGCAAGCATCAGGAATGAAACATTGGTCCACGAGGGGAGGGAGTACATAAGAAACAAGGCCAAAGCAGATGTCTTTCTACAAAGGTACGCTGCGACCAGTAGGTTGAGTATACCCAAGGAATGCCGAATTAAGAATTCAGTGCGCCGCTCCCTAATAGGTCCAATAGTTGAGGATCCGAGCTCTATACCATTTAATGCCGCAGAAATGTCCAACGCAATCACAAGGATGAAAGTCAAAGGCGCACCAGGGAAGGATAAGATTCACCCAAGGTTCATCAAAGCCATGGGCCCAATCGCAGCCAGCTTCATGCTGCGCATTTTCAATGATTCATGGAAAACAGGATCTTGCCCGGCTTCATGGAGGGAGGCTATAATTGTCCCCATATTGAAAAAGGGTAAGCCAGCAAGTCAGATTGACTCCTTCCGCCCAGTATCGCTCACATCCTGCGTGGCAAAAACCATGGAGAGAATGGTGGCAAGCCGCCTCTCCTTCATGGCAGAGTCCAATGAGTGGTGGTGCCAGGACCAGGCTGGTTTTCGGACCCTCAGATCCTGCGAGGATCAAGTCCTCCACCTCTCCCAAGCAGTCAGTGACGGTTTCCAGACTCGACCCGCTAAGCGCTGCGTCCTCGCACTACTGGACTACAGTAAGGCGTATGACACGGTATGGCGGAATCGATTGTTCCAGCTGATGATGGAGAAAGGCGTATCAAGGACTATCGTCCGATGGATCAGAGGATTCCTCTGCGACAGAAAGGCAGCTGTTCGGATCGATGGGATTATCGGCGCCAGCAGAAAGATGCAACAAGGTGTGCCCCAGGGAGCTGTACTATCACCCCTACTATTCCTCTTCTATATTAATGGTATTAGAGAAGAAGTCCCGAGCGGGGTGAGCGTCAGCATGTATGCGGACGACATGGCGATCTGGAGTCAAGACCGCGATAAGACTGTTGCTGAGAGCAAGGTACAAGAGGCGGTGCACAGGGTATCGGAGTGGAGTTATCTCCACAAGCTAAAATTGAACACGTCGAAGTGTGAAGTGTCGTTCTTCACTTCCGACACTCATGAAGCAAAGTGGATTCCGTCGATTACCCTCGATAACCAGCCCTTCATATTCAAAAAGACTCCCAAGTTCCTCGGGGTCACCTTTGACCGCTCGCTATCCTTTCGGCCACATGTCGACTCTGTCAAGCTCAGAGTGATGTCCAGGATCCGGATCCTATCCTCCCTGTCATCCAAAGAGTGGGGATGGAGCAGACGATGCATGACGCGGATATACACACACTGATTCACAGCACACTGCACTACTGCGGCGCGGCTTGGCAACCGTGGCTCGCGAAGTCGAACGTTGCCATCCTGGAACGAGTACAGAATCGGGCTCTACGTATCCTAACAGGTCAACTGGCTGACACACCTCTCGAATGCTTACGCACGGAGGCCGAGCTAACTTCCTTCGAGACGCAGATCAGGCGTAACTGCATTGTTGCCTGGAAAAGGTCAGCTAGGCTCCCCGCCGGCAACCCACGCCACAAACTGTTCACCTCGCCTATCGAGCATAAATGGAAAAGGTCGAGCTTCAGTACCCTAGCTCAAGCAGAATGTGCACGCATCGGCCTGGACCAATTGCCTAGAGAGAGGTTTGCTCCAAAGAAAGCGCCACCCTGGAACTGGGACAGAGAGCCAACATGGACGGTAGATACACGACTAAATGGCGGCAGCGATAAGTCCTGTGACCAGAGAACCCTGCTCACGGACACAGTGGACACCATCGCGGCAGCTGGAGAAGTGGAGATCACCATCTATACTGACGGATCGGCGGAAAGAGGATATAAAAACGGAGGCAGCGCAGCAGTAGTAACATCAGGTCCAGCCACTGACCCAGTCAAAATCACCTCCATCACACGCAAGGGAAGACGTCTCACGTCGTCCTATGAGACGGAAGTGACAGCGATGCTACTGGCAGTTGGCTGGATCAAGAACCGCGAGAACCAAGGCCCCTTCATTATCTGCACCGACAGCCAGTCAACCCTGACATCACTACAGTCGCCTGGATTGAGCGATGGTTCAGACCTAGCAGAGACCCGCCGAATCCTGAACTCGTTGAATACACGTGTTTCGCTACAATGGGTCCCCGGCCATATAGGGTTCATAGGAAACGAGTGGGCGGACGTCGAAGCCAATGCAGTGGCAGCTTCAGACGAAGAACCAGCGGCAACGGATGGTGGTATAACCTTCCAGACAGCCAAAGCCTTCACGAAGAGAGAAACGATGGACCCGGCCATAAGCCACGAGAGAACCAAAGCGGTCTTTAACGGCAAGCGAGCCCCAGTCTCCCTCTCTAGAAAGGATTCGGTCCTACTAGCCCACTCCGCAGTGGCCACTGCCACAAGCTGGCAGCATACCGAAACATCGTCGATGCTGACTCCTCCGCGAACTGTCCACACTGCCAAGGAGCCCCAGAGACGCTCGAGCACTGGCTCCAAGAGTGCCCGGCCACAGCTCGAAGACGAATCCCTGAGTTTGGGGGAGCGGCGCCCCTACTGTCAGCCCTGATTGAACAACCAGAGGCTGTAATAGCGTTTGCGCATGGACTCCCATCCATGTGAACGCTACGCCGCGAACAACAACAACAACAACAACAACTAACTACCACACACACACACACCCTCCACCCCCACCTACACACCCCCACCTTCCCCCCAATACACCCCCACCCCCCACACAGATTTAGCCTACAATAACGCTATAGAACTAATCGGAGGAAAGTGTATATCCGACAAGAACTGTACGGTAGAGAACAGTGCATGCGCAGCCGTACAGTATACCAAGGGTACCATCATGTACTCTACGGTTAGTGCATTAGTCTGGCGCTAAGGGTCATGACCTCTACTGTTAGTGCGGTAGTCATACGCTAAGGGTCATGACCTCCACTGTTTGTGCATTAGTCATGCGCTATGAGTTATGACCTCTACTGTTAGTGTGGTAGTCATGCGCTATGAGTCATGACCTCTACTGTTAGTGTGGTAGTCATGCGCTATGAGTCATGACCTCTACTGTTTGTGCAGTAGTCATGCACTCTACGGGTTAGCGTTCAGTGTCATGAACTAGTTTCAATGTCGTAGGATTATACCGTAGATAAAACGAAGAGAATAAGTAATTGATGCAGGGTTCGAATGATTTAAATCACGATTTAAATCATCCTAAAAAAATCATATTTTTTTTGATTTAAATCAATATATCTCAAAGTATATTATAATATTATTAGATCATGATTTTTATAATATAATAATTATATTCATGTCATGAATTTCATGATAAGAATATAGGAGGCTATGTTATATCATTAATATTTAAATAAATGAGAATTATATATATATACAGTCAACTCTCTGTAAGTCGGACTACGGATAAGTCGGACACATTTAGTTGGTTTAGTTGGATTTGTATCTAGTTCCATGTTAAATTAATCGGATAAGTTGGAATGGATAAGTCGGACTTTTCTATGAGTCGTACACATATTATAGTAAATTTTATGATTTTTATACTGGTTAACTCAGACTTTTTATAAAATGTCAGAAATGTTTAATTTGAATAATGTATATTATAATTCTAGTAAGTAATATTATTGAATACAACATTTTATGTTGTTGATTGTTGCATAATTCCATATTTTGGTAACTCTTTACTCACGCTGCACGTCGCATGTTTTATTTGCATGATATTCTTAATCTCTGATAAGTCGGACATTTCGATAAGTCGGACACTTTTCCCGGTCACTTGCGAGTCCGACTTATCGGGAGTTGATTGTATAATATACAGTGTATATCATAAATTATGATTCATAAACATCAAAGGAAAAATATATAATGTTAAATAAATAAGAATTATATATATCATAGACATTATTGGAAAAAGATATAATTTTATTTGTTTCTATATAAAGTCCAAAAAATATTGGTGCATTCAAAATTAAGAAATAGACTTAAGTTAATAAAGCTGCAAAGCTTGTATTTATGTACAAATATTTTAATATAAAGTAATTTATTTAAATAATTATCAAAAACGTTTTATTTGTTTTCTTGTATTAATAATTTTAGTATAATTATTTAAATATAATTCTAGATAATAAAGTAGTCAGTATAATATCAAAACACTAGTAATTAAATAGTAATTATTTAATGTTGCATTATGCAACAGCATATAATATAATGTATACATTAATTTATATAATTCAATACATACACAATATCACATTTTTATTATAATATAATTCTATTTATTTATATATCTTTAATTTTATAGATAATTAATATTTATATATAATTTTATAAATTTAAATATACATTAATAGTTATTTAAATTTCTAAGTCTATTAGCAGTAGAAAAATGATTTATTCAATTTTTATAATTAATTAAACATCTATTTATTATATTATTTTACAATTTAAATATTATTTGCATTAAAATCAAATAAATCGGATTTTTTTGATTTTTTTAAAAAAGTCGGATTTTTTTCGAACCCTGAATTGATGTATTAAATGCTGTCAAAGATAGATATGCAAATCACACTTTTCTTGATACATTAATAATATGGCATCTGTAATTTTGATTTGTGATTTAAATCGATATAAGTGATTTTTATATAAATATCAATTAATTTGTGATTTGTGATCGATATAAAAAAGTAATTTCTTCCTATATCAATTTATATATAGATTATATATGTCAATAATAAATAATTGTGTGATATCTTCAATTAAAATATATTTAAATCATAAAAACCAAACAATTATGAGGAATTTTGATATTTTATAACCTATGTATATAAATATATATCAGTAAAGAGTACATTAAATTTAATCATAATTATCAATTTTGAATAATATTATAAATGTATATTAGTGTTATTCGACTACAGCATTTCTATCGTAAAGTACCGTATTCAATAGCTTGTCAGTGTGATGATATGTTCACACTATGCTACCCACTAGTCTAATAGGTGAGATAATACTTATGGTGTGGCCACATAGGAAATCAAATAATATTGAACTTAGGCTTTGTTATTATTCTCATCGGAGATTATCTCTATGCATATTTACTACTTATCATTATCTATATCTTTCTATTATTATATATATCATAGCAATTATACTATTGTACTATTCATCTACTACTACTACTACTACTACTACTACTACTACTACTACTACTACTACTACTACTACTACTACTACTACTACTACTACTACTACTACTACTACTACTACTACTACTACTACTACTACTACTACTACTACTACTACTACTACTACTACTACTACTACTACTACTACTACTACTACTACTACTACTACTACTACTACTACTACTACTACTACTACTACTACTACTACTACTACTACTACTACTACTACTACTACTACTACTACTACTACTACTACTACTACTACTACTACTACTACTACTACTACTACTACTACTACTACTACTACTACTACCACCACCACCACTACCCACACTACACAGAAGATATGCAAGTGTGATGAGGCCTATACACCAACACTAAATCTGAATCAATGTAAAAAGAGTTAGCTAAATAATTGATTATATGTGTTTATATCTATATTTGTGTATCTAATGATTTAAATTTAATTGTAAAATATGAATAGATTTATTAAATAAGAATGATTAGTTGGTTAATTTGCGTTGAACTAGCATATTATATTAACTATATTTATATATAAATAGTATATAATAGCAAAGCCCTTTGAATCCCCAAAGGGCTTTGATAATATTATATAAATTCATATATATATATAATATAATAATAATAATAATATAATAATAATATTTATTAGAAGAAAGTTGTACATTTTTTTCGTATGAAGTATTTAAATTAATTAAATTGTTATTTCCTCTAAAGGGCTTCAGATAAAGATCAATATCTTTTCTATGCTGTCGCCCGAAGACATATATATATATATATATAAATGTTTCATTTAAAGAGTTAATATATGAAATAGGTCTTTAATAAGCTTTAAGCTTTAATAAGCAGAATTAAATATTATATATAAATAAAAAATTAAGGTGCACGCTCATATTGGGGTTTACCATGTTAATTCTAGCTCTAGCTAAAATGTTAAGAATACTAAACTAATAAAGATAATGAAGTACTTTTTTTGTTATTCAATAGATAATATTATAATAAATAAAAGTATTGACTTTATATAAATATAATTTATTTAAAATATGTAAACAAAATAGTTGAAATATTTTGTATACATTTTTTATTAAAAATGTGAAGTTTATTATAATTTATTTAAAAAATATAAAGTATAATATAATATCCTGTCAATATTAATATAGTATTACATGTTATTTATATACAGTAAAAATTCCAGATAATAATATTAATAATCAAAGAAGTAGTAGTGTTTTACAAATGCTTACTAAGTGCAAAAAGTAAAAACTGGAAAAAATGACATTCAAAGATTTTGTTAAATAAATAGTCTTGTCAATGAATTATGATTTTTAATTTGATTGATCTCGTAAAACACTTTAAATTGATAAAAATACTCAAATATAATATTCTACAATGTGATAAATAAGATAATGAACATGGATAATACATAATAAAAAAAATAAAAAAATTAAAATATTATACATATTTTAACGTCAGCTTGCACCCTTAATAAGTATTCCTTATATTCAGAATAATATATATATATCTATAAATTAATATTTAGAAAGTGTATACATAATTTATAATTTTGAAAATATAGATAAATTAGTAATAATGAAATAAATTAACACATATATTATTATCAGATTTAGGCAATGACATGGTAATTATAGAAGCAGTGTTTTCTTAATATAATATATTATATAATTTAACATTTTATTTATAATTTCAAAAATATTATATTAGTGTATAAGTTAATAATTACTCAATAAATTTAAATATCAGCTATATTATTTAATAATTTTTAATAATTTATATAAAATTATGATATAATATTTACTCTTATATGAATTAGTCTATGTATAATATAAGTTAATACATGTGTTAATATAATTTATTATATAGTACCAACAACTTTACTGACATTTTAATATTATGCATTCTCTAAATACATATTCTAATATAAATTATTTTAAAAATTTATTTTTATTTTTGAGTAAGTCATTTTAGTTAAAAGTTAATTTTCAGAAAATAATATTTTACAAATTATTTAATTTAAATCTCTAAATATGTATGTTTTCAGTTTTAATATTATTATAGAATAATTATGGAAAAATCTTTCTTAGGGTTATAACTAATAATTTTAATAATCATCTAAATTCTATTTAACGACTGTATATAAAAATAATTATTAATTATAATAAATAATTAAAATGTGTCATTCACATTAAATCTCAGTATTACTAATATTAGTATATTACTATTATTATTACAACTACTATAGCATTAACTATCATAGACTATACCACCGGATACATACATAACTTGAATGTTGTAGAGATATACGGAGACCACTGTTTAAACGACTACGAATGCCCTCCGATGAACTATGCAGACGGCGCCACCGTACGAATGTGTCTCGCTCTCAGTTGTGGCTGTAAGCACGGCTATCACGGCAACTTCTATAATAACTTCTGCCAGAAAAGTTAGTAGTCGTCGAGTTATGTTGTACACTACTTATTTGTATATATATATATATGTATATACCCTCGTTATAATGAATTTTATATAATATCAGCTAGATACATCGATGTCCGATAGCTTTGTGGTATCGAGTATTATAAAAAGTTATCATAAATTACTATATATATATATAACAGAGTGGAATACTACTTTATAGTATAGAGTAGATTATGTTAGTTTCATATACACCACGTAATCGACCTGTTTAACATATTCTAACAAACACTAGTGATCCGCCTGAATACAGGTGATCAAATACATAATGATAATATTAATATAAGATAAGATTTGATTATATACATCTCATGGGAACGCATGAGAATGATATGACTGCACTATACACTGTATAACAATACTAAATATGTTGCGAAGAAAAGATATAACATTACCTATCTACGCAACTTGATTAGTGTTCATGCATCCCGCTGCTAGCAGCAGTATCGAAATATATTTAGGTTTGCCGCCATTTGCATACTACAATGTTTTCATTGCTCTAGCTTTTACTCGCCACATAGATATTTATAGAATTTAAAACCAACATATCCTATTTCTTTGTTATATATTAGTAATGAACACTTAGTTTTCATAATAAAAATAATAATTTAAAGCATATATGCATATTAAATAATATATTATTTTTCATTTTAAAAGTGCATAGTTTGATACGAATTTACATTATTAAAAACACCTAGTTCCGAAAATTGACCCTATATAGATGGCGCTGTCGGTTTTTGTATACAAAATAGAATTACAATATTTCACATGGGTGTTATATCTTTCCTTAGTACAAATCTTTGGTAATACAACGTACAGTTATACAGTCATAGAGTGATGCAGTATACAGTCATACAATGTACAGTGTAAAGAGTATAGTCATATGACTAATACACTATGACTCATACATTCTGACTCATGAACTATGATGCATACACTATGACTAATGAACTATGACGCATACACTATGACGCATACACTATGACTCATACACTATGACGCATACAGTGATGCAGAATAATCATAATCTGCATCACATACATATATAAACCATTGATATTCAGAAAGTGGATAAGTAATTGAATGTAGTGTATGGCACTATATTCGATAGAGCGCTGCAGTTGTAACCTACTACTAAATACCTCCTAAATTTTTAATTATTATATTATACATATATATTGATAATTATGATCAATATTAATGTACTATCTATAATAAAAATATAATTATATATTTAAAATAAAACAGATCAAAATTCCTCATAATTTTGTGTTTTTAAATTGTAGATATTATACTATTTTATTGATATTTATAATCTAAATCCATTGAATGAGGTCACTTCATTTATCTATTTTCATTACTTTAGACGAAAAACCTACTGTTTTAATATTTGATATATATAATTAGACTAACATCCAATTAAAATCACTTATGCCATTTTGTTAATTTATTGATTAAAGTTCCATTCACGTATCTATCTTACACATGCATTACATGAATCAATTACCTATCCACTTTCTATATATCTATGATATGTACTCTGTCACTCACTACAGATGATAATGCATATAGCACACAGTACTAACTTCATTGTTAGCATATTGTGTATTGTGCAGTATACTAGGTCTTTTAAGAAATAGTAAATAAACCTATTACATGAATGCTGTATAACCTACATATAGAGACTACAACACATATATATATATATATATATATATATATATATATATATATATATATATATATATATATATATTATAGATTAATGGTGATTTATGATTTAGCATGGAGATCAAGTTAACAAGTATACATTTGTGTTGACAATTCTCCTTTTGTCGATACGTTCCATGTAATAATCTATAAAGTAATCGAATATTTCAACATGCAATATATTTATATTTCTTTTACTAATCCATTGCGCTGTTGTGGCAGTATCACTTCCCTCTTACTTACCGACAACACCTACCACTACTGCCCTTCAGTTCCACGCCCCTAATTCCCCCCCCACTTCCCCCCTGTCCTACCACTAACCCCCCCCACTCCCCCACGCAGAACTACTGGGAGATAGATGTGAAAGGAATGAGGACTGTACCATCGAGAACAGCGAATGTAAAGAGAATAAACGTCTACATCTGTTACGCTATGAGTGTATCTGTAAACAAAACTACGTCTATAAGAACAAGGATACCTGTCAATTGGGTACGTTACTGCCCAGCACATAATGTCCTAGTATCACATAGTAGGAATGCAGTTAATAATGCTATAAGAACAAGGGTACCTGCCAATTAGGTACAGTACTACCCAGCACATAATGTCCTAGTATAGCATAGCAGGCATGCAGTTAATAATGCTATAAGAACAAGGGTACCTGCCAATTAGGTATATTGCTACCTAGCACATAATGTCCTAGTATCACATAGTAGCCATGCAGTTAATAATGCTATAAGAACAAGGATACCTGTCAATTAGGTACGTTACTACCCAGCACATAATGTCCTAGTATCACATAGTAGGCATGCAGTTAATAATGCTATAGGAACAAGGATACCTGTCAATTAGGTACAGTACTACCCAGCACATAATGTCCTAATATAGCATAGCAGGCATGCAGTTAATAATGCTATAAGAACAAGGATACCTGTCAATTAGGTACGTTACTACCCAGCACATAATGTCCTAGTATCACATAGTAGGCATGTAGTTAATAATGCTATAGGAACAAGGATACCTGTCAATTAGGTACAGTACTACCCAGCACATAATGTCCTAGTATAGCATAGCAGGCATGCAGTTAATAATGCTATAAGGACAAGGATACCTGTCAATTAGGTACATTGCTACCTAGCACATAATGTCCTAGTATCACATAGTAGCCATGCAGTTAACAATGCTATAAGAACAAGGGTACCTGCCAATTAGGTACAGTACTACCCAGCACATAATGTCCTAGTATCACATAGTAGCCATGCAGTTAATAATGCTATAAGAACAAGGATACCTGTCAATTAGGTACGTTACTACCCAGCACATAATGTCCTAGTATAGCATAGTAGGCATGCAGTTAATAATGCTATAGGAACAAGGATACCTGTAAATTAGGTACAGTACTACCCAGCACATAATGTCCTAGTATCACATAGTAGGCATGCAGTTAATAATGCTATAGGAACAAGGGTACCTGTCAATTAGGTACAGTACTACCCAGCACATAATGTCCTAGTATCACATAGTAGGCATGCAGTTAATAATGCTATAAGGACAAGGATACCTGTCAATTAGGTACAGTACTACCCAGCACATAATGTCCTAGTATCATATAGTAGGAATGCAGTTATAATGCTATAGGAACAAGGATACCTGTCAATTAGGTACGTTACTACCCAGCACATAATGTCCTAGTATCATATAGTAGGAATGCAGTTAATAATGCTATAAGGACAAGGATACCTGTCAATTAGGTACGTTACTACCCAGCACATAATGTCCTAGTATCATATAGTAGGAATGCAGTTAATAATGCTATAGGAACAAGGATACCTGTCAATTAGGTACAGTACTACCCAGCACATAATGTCCTAGTATCACATAGTAGGAATGCAGTTAATAATGCTATAAGGACAAGGATACCTGTCAATTAGGTACGTTACTACCCAGCACATAATGTCCTAGTATCACATAGTAGGAATGCAGTTAATAATGCTATAGGAACAAGGATACCTGTCAATTAGGTACAGTACTACCCAGCACATAATGTCCTAGTATAGCATAGCAGGCATGCAGTTAATAATGCTATAAGGACAAGGATACCTGTCAATTAGGTACATTGCTACCTAGCACATAATGTCCTAGTATCACATAGTAGGCATGCAGTTAATAATGCTATAAGGACAAGGATACCTGTCAATTAGGTACAGTACTACCCAGCACATAATGTCCTAGTATCATATAGTAGGAATGCAGTTATAATGCATGCGATTCGTATATGTTAGGTGGAAGCTGGTGTTTGCATGCTCTATTAAGTTAGCCATTCAATGATATAAGTGGAACACAGACTAGAGAATAAACTGAATGCACATACAAGCTATAAAGTTGAGGCCACAAGTGCGTGAATATACATAAACTAACATATTTATCCTATAAAAGCGGCAATTATTATTCATGAATATTTGCAAGTGTGGAATATAGGTTAAAGTATTAATATTGTAAGTCTTTATATTTAAAAGTGAACCCATTTGTAGATTTTATTTTATTAGTAATTATGTTATGCATGCGTTTATTGTATATACTAGTGGTATCTATTAACATACATACTATCGCGTGATATAAATATAAGCTGACATGTACGCAGAAGGTACATGCATGATTACATTTCATATATGACCACAACAGGAACACTGAGCTCTGCATGCGATTCAGATGAAACGTGCGCAGCAAGAGACAGACTAGCGACATGCGATACCACCACCCTTAAGTGTATGTGCAGGATGGGCTCTAGGATTAATATGAAGGGTTCGGAATGTATTCAAGGTTTCAAGTATGTTATTATTAGGTAATATTCGCAATTATAAACAAATTTAAAAGTGAATATATTTAAAATTTTACATCTTTGGAGCACATTTATGTATGCCTTACAATTTAAGGCTTAAATAATAAGTAGTTTATATATATATATATATATATCATATATTACAGAAATATATTTAAAATACTAAATTATTTTTAAAAGAAACATATATTAACTAGAAATTTTCAATTTTCAAAAATATTCAAATTGTATTCATTATTAATTAATATATCATGCTAAATATATATATATAATAATGTATAGTTTATTAGGTAAACAAAAAAAAAATAAACAAAAATATGATAAAAATAGATATGAATTTATACCCAAATCGACGTGTTATAAAAATTTACATTGGGTTTAGATTTAATAACAAAACGCCTTGGTTTAAGCATTTTATACATATATACACTATAATATTATTCACATGCTCATTATTCAGTGAGATTTGGAGCCTCGTGTACACGGGACAACGACTGCGTATCCTGCAACGAAGCGAACCTCTGTTCTCGAAGTCTGAGCTGCGTGGATAACAAGTGTCAATGTCACAACACCGAACACAGGCTAACCGACACCACCCACTGCATTCCCAGTTAGATAGGTCATAGGCGATAATAGATTACTCGCGTGTATTGCTTGTTTCCCGTGCAAACTGCTTGCGCTTTAGACACGCAAGCAGTAGGGCGCGGGTTCGAGGACTATTAAAATAGGTCATATAATATTATTTAGAAGTGATCTTATATAATTTTGTGTATAAATAAATTATCGTCTCTCGTTAAAATCATGGATGCCTTAGGGAAATTAGAGCCATGTAGTTATAAGTGAAAACTTCATCTACATTCCTGGATAGGATGAGAGGACTCCACCTAAATAACAATAATACTGCCATGTTATTGTACTGGTTAATAATTTTCCATTCAAACAGAGTAGATTATCAATATTATATTACGAATGAATTTTATAACAGTTTATAAGTTGATAATTAATTTATACGAGTTTTGAATGTAAATCCCTTTTGAACTATGTTTATATTCTTTTGCGAGTATACATCTTTTAAGGAATGTTTGTATGTAATATTATCCCATGTATTAATTATTTCATGTGTTGTACCATGTACACATATATATAGGATAACAGTACAATAAGAATATACTTATTCGTAATCACATCTGTGAACTATTAATTGTATACTTATTATTATAATTAATACTATAGTATACTAATGACATGAATGTGAACAGATGGAATTGGGTCTCTATGCGATGATGATAAAGTGTGTAGCGGAAATATAGGACTGCGCTGCCTTGATAACAAGTGCTCCTGTCCTGTGAATCAAGTGCCTAAAGATCTACATTCCTGTATTGCAAGTTGGTCATTTTAAACTCACTTAATATCATAATTAATAAAATAGTTGTGTTAATAATTAATGGTTGTGATTTGTAAGCTATATTGTATAGGATTCTGATATAATTACCATATATATATATATATTCATTGCAATTTTTACTAATTGCCTATAGATATATATATATATATATATATATATATATATATATATAATTTATATATCTATATTTAAAAACTTCAATTATTAATTTAATTAAAAATATATTATAAAAAATATACGCTATATTATTTCTTTAATATAATTTTATTATTATTATAACCTGTTAATAAATAGAAAGTAATGTGAAAGTTAGTATAATAACAGAATTGTGTACACGGTTGTTCCCTGGATTATAAGTCAATATGTTTTAGATTGTCATATTTATAGTACTTTTATTAAGTTAATTTTAAATGTTGTTTAATTTATTAGATACAATAAATTCAGTAAATATAAAAATACAATTTCTCAATCTATAGATATATATGCCATGCAATTAATACTGGTTGTATTAGTTCATAAATCATTATGCTGCATAATTGTATATGTTAATAATAATAATAATATTTATTAGAAGAATTTCAATTTTTTTTTCAAAATAAAAAAATATTTTATTATGATATTGCCCATTAAAATAAATATGTTAACCATGTATAATAAATGTAAGTAATAGTAACTAGAAAACACTATACACACACGCTGCTAAGTAATCCTATGCTAATGTCTATGTTAATCATGTGTACGTGAACAGAAACACTACTGTACACATGCCACAACAACGAGGAGTGCCATATCACACATTCGCAGTGTAGAGATGGACTTTGCCAGTGCGCAGTCAGATTCAGAACCAACGTTAAGCTGACCGAATGCACCGAGAGTTAGTTATGTAACATTACATAAAGCGTAGTGATGAGTCATCGCGTGGTAATGGAAAGTTCCGTCTGGTCAGAAATTATAAATTTTGAATTGAAGGATTAATTAGACTATATTAAAAAATATGATTTAGCTCATTAAATAAATTAAAATTAAATAATATCATTATTATTATTATTATTATGATCAAATTTAGGTATAAGTATACTTAATGTATACCTGAGTAATTTTAGAAGCATTGCTGCTCGTCAAGACAATTACCCTTTATTTAACTTGTCGACAGAAATCAAATAATTCTATATATAACTATATTATATACTAATATTATATATATTATATATATACTAATATTCCCTACACATTATTTACTATTACTCTAATGATTTCTGATCATTATTTACTGGGAAATAAATAGAACCTGAATTATTAACGTTATTCATATATAGTTTTATAATAATAAGTAATGCATTATAATATACAAATATTTGTATTATTATTATGATTATAATTCATAAAACTTATTATTATATATATTAAGTTTTTTCTATAATGTCCTATAAATTATAATAATAGTATTTAAATAATTATTTATAATCATATAACTTATTAATAGTAGTATAATATATTATTTTTACAATGATATATATTATAAATTATATATTTTATATTATAAATTAACCTATACTAAATAAACCTAAATATTAAATTGCTATTTACCACTGCTGATTAGGAATAAAAGGCGATATTTGTGTTGCAAGTGATGAATGTCCACACGAATATATTTGTCTATGGAATATTTGTCAATGCGGTTTAGGACGTAAAATTATTACTAGAGGAGTAAGTGTCAGTTGTGAAGAAAGTTTGTTGTTCATTTTATATTATTTATCACTGTATATATATATATACTAATATATATATATATTTATTCATTTTATAGTTCAATTATTTTATAGTTAATATTTGAAAACCTTTACAATATGCAATAATTCCTATTGTAAACATAATCGCATGATTATCTGCCTACAATGCTAGCTAACTATCAGAAGCATAGTGCTATATAGAATGTCATCTCGTATACCGATATATCTGGAGTTAGCTTATTCATCAATGTAAAGTTAATTAGTTTTAATTCTTTAACATTATATATAGGCGTTAATTATGCAAGTATATATTAATATAATATAATTAAGCGTATATTGTTAGGGGCGCTGGAACGATTTTTTATGTAGGGGGGACCAACCAATCAAAATAAATGTTGTGGTAAAAATGGGAGGGACCAACACATAGGTGGTCCGCCTAAATTTAAAGTGGGGGTGGACATATTCCCCCCGCCCCCCTGTTGCGGCGCCCCTATATATTGTATAATTTATACGAAAAGTAATAAATCATAACGATATATAGAGTAATTAATTAATGATGTTATATAATTAAATACACACACACATTTATGTTGTAGAGGTAATCGGAGATGATTGTGAGATAGACGAGCAGTGTCCCGGCACTTTAATATGTAAATCGTTCAAGTGCGACTGTACCGTAGGAAAGGCGATACAAGGAACTCAGACCTGCGATATCAGTTAGTCATACTGTAGCATATGTGTAGAAGACATAGTGAATATGTATTGAGAAATCTAACATTGAATGTATTTATTGCTACCATTATAGCTACGAATTCCAGCTTAAACATTCTACATTTACACTTTTCCTTAAATAAATCTAATTAAACTGTTAAATTGTTCTTTCACCTATTATTTTTTAACTTTCATTATATTTCTTTACCCATTGTTCTTCTTCTTCATTATAAAATCCTAGAGATAATATGTTATGCTTAATTAACTATTCAGTTTATATTACAATCTCAGCGTATATTTTATAAAAGGAAAAAGGGTTTATGAAAATAATTAGCTGATACTACTACTAATATTATTCTGATGAAATAATAACTAAAGCCGATATTGAATCCGATGAACATTTAGTTATCCTACTCTTCGTCATCTGTTCATTCTCTAGCACTTTTAGGTAAGACTCTGGTATCACTTGGTGTATGCTACTTATCTATCCCGCTATTGTCATCAGATATGTACTCTACAACTATTGTAGTTACTGTTACATACGATAGTATCATATAATCACATTGTCTACTTATTATATAGTAGTAAAGTATACTATAGTATACAAAGTACACTTTTTCCTATGGGTACGCCTAATGATATTTTCACTAGTGGTTTAATATTTCAATTCTAGAACTTAGCTCTCCTCTATAAATAACGAACTCTTCAATATTCTCAATTAGTCCTCGACTATAATGTATTGATAGCCTTGAACATATAACCTTGCATGAAATAATGAAATACCTCGGACAAACATTAAATGAGAGGATTCATTTCTATATTCTCGTTATTCGATTACAAATTTTATAATTTTAAAGAATACATTAATTAAAAAATGCATATATTCTTATATAAATATATACTTTTTAATATTAATATTATAATAAAATTACAATTTATATAAATTTATTAATTAAACTTAATAACAAAAATAATACAAATATCACTAGAAAAACTTAAAGGTGATTGTAAAACCCAAGAGGAATGTCTGGCCATCAATGAAAATGCTATTTGTGAGAATAAGGTGTGCGTTTGTCATAACTTGTTCTTTAGTGAAGGCGATCATGAATGTAAAATGAGTGAGTCATATATATATATATATATATAAACTACCTGTGTAGCTCAGATGACCTAGGCTTCAACTATTGATAGTAGGGCATATGTGCCATACTTATCCGGATAAATAAAATAGATATTCAAATAATATTTAGAAGTGAACTTATATAAGTGTGTATACAATCTCGTTAAAACTATGGATGCCTTAACATAAGAGCGGCTGCGAAGATCATTAGAGCCATTTGGTTAAATGTAAAAACTTTATCTAAGTTTATGGATGGGATGAATTGAGTCTACCAATATAAAACAATTTAATATATATATATATATATATATATATGTGTGTGTGTGATTTATTTATAATAATGACTTATTAATTGTTAAGCTTGTTGCAATCTGATCATTAACAGAAATAAATATATCTAAATAACATTTAATATTAATAAATACAATGTAAAATTGTGCTGATAAATGAGTTATAAAGTTAGTTAATTTTAAACATAAAATTATAGTATAAGTAGAAATATATAGTATAATAGTAGAAATATATATATATATATTTCATATATTAAGTATATCTTCATATATACTAAATATATCTACTATATACAAAATATATCCATTATATTATCTCATTAAATAAAAATAGCTAACTATTATCTCATTAAACCATAATGTGTTGAATTATTGCTACAGGACAACTAGGAAGTGATTGTGATAAGAGGGAGTTTTGTTCTAAGTACATTACGGGGTCCCACTGTTTTAGGGGAGTTTGTGAGTGTTCGCATCACTGGACACAATCGTCGCAGTTTACCTGCGAACAATTAAGTTTAATTATAATAGATATAATATATTTAGATATAATAGATATCATTGCCAAGTAATTGTTATAATATCTGATAGATATTTATTTATTAATAATTAAATAAATACGTATTTGATTTATCGAGGCTTTAAAAAAAAATTTATAATTCTAAATACGATATATTCCATATTGTTATGTTGATAATGTTAAAAACGTTATTAAATTTACTAATTACTATTAATTATCGAGGTATGTCAATCTCTACTAAACTCTAATATACATATACATACATATAGATATATATTAATATATATATATATATATATATATATATATATATATATATATCAACCCTGAACTATTATATACACATATCAAATTAAAATTAGAAAATGTCACGTTACAAAAAGATAAATTCTATCAAATTAATAAAATATTGGGATAACGGAACAGCATCAACCGGGCAGAAACTGTCTTATGTATATATATATATATATATATATATATATATTAACCATTAATGATATTAGATAATCACAGACCTACACCCCCTCCCCCACCCATTCCACAGAGTTAGTAAACCGTGGTGCCAATCCGTGTAAGAACAGTGGACGCTGGTATTACGTGAACAAAGTGCCGACCTGTATGTGTACCGATGTATCGAAGGGCGAGTTCTGTCAATGTAGGTCACCATAGGGTATATGTAGAATAGTCATTTAATAGTGAAGTACATTTTTAGTTTTAATAGTGAAGTAAATTTTGTTTTCTTTCTTCGTTATCTACCATTCTACATGCTAGTGCATACACATACCTGATTGCATGCATATAGTGGTCAATATTATAAGTGCTACATATACATCGATATAGGAATTAGTACAAGGCTACATACCCTCGTTATAGTGAGAAAGTGGATAAGTATTTGAATATAGTGTATGGCACCTTGCGATAGAGGCATCGCAGCCTATAACTAAATACCTACTAAATTTTAAATTAATATTATTCATTTATACATATATATATTGATAATTACTACCGATTTTAATGTTGAATCTATACTAAAAATAAAATTATATATTTAAAATAAATCATATCAACATTCCTTGTAATTTTGTGTATTTAAATTGAAGATATCATGCTATTTTATTGATATTTATAATCAAAATCCATTGATGTAGATACAAGTCACTTGAATCTATTTCTACTGTTTTAATATTTGACATATATAATATGACTAATATCCGATCAAAACCACTGATACCATTTTGTTAATTTATCGCTAAAAGTGCCATTCGCATATCTATCTTTACATGCATAGCCTGCATCAATTGCTTGCATCCACTTTCTTTATATCGATACGCTACTTACGAGTAGACAATATTAACAGTCTTATATATATTATAATATTAATAAGTATGTTACGTTATTATATATCGTTAACAGACTATCTAGTATCCTGTAGATTTAACTGTTTAACTTATAAGTATCTAATAATAAAATATATCTAATACTGAGAATAATTCTCACAAAGTGCTTCACAAGTAGACTTATCTATTGATAACACGCAGCTTTAGCTACCACACACACACCAATCCTTACCTAACTACCTAGAATCATGCAACTTTCTTACATAGAATTAATCATAATAGTATATGTGTCCGTAATATAAACATAAAGCTTTATAGAAGTTGGACATCTATCATATTTTATTACTTTTAAATGTCGCCTATATTCATATATGTTATCATTATAATTTCTTCTTTTTAAATTTATTATTATAGGTATAATTATTTATTTGTTTATTATTTCAACTTGACACATATAAACGTCCATCGTTTTCAACTGAGTCAATAAACCTTTCTATTATTATTATTTATTATAAATAAAGGGGAAAGTGGGGACATTTTACCAGTTTTAACTACATTTAAAATACTATATATATATATATATCATTTTTGGAATTAATATGTTTACTATATTAATATGTATAGATACATTATTTTCTAAATCATTGAGAGATCTCATTTACTTATTTTTTTAAATCTTATAATATAATCCGATTTATCAAATTAAATAATACAGTTAACATTGATTGTTTGAAATAGAGATAATTATCAACTTTAATAAATAAGTTTTTAATACTTTAAATGTACAACTTAAATTTACAATACTCTGTTTCCTTTTTGTTTGATTACAATTATTAACAGAAAAAGTTAATATTATATTATTATCAATGATAATTTTACTATTTTCTATAACTTCGAGGCAAATTTATCAACTTTTATGGTTTATTGTCAACAAGTTTAATCATTACTACCTTTTTACATTTATTTTTATTAAATAATTATTTATAAAAATGTATTAAATTGTATGCTATATTAGATTATATAATTACATTAATATTTATATATTTATAATATTATTTATAATATTTTTCAATCCATTAATATATATGTTATATATATATTATAATATATTTCGAATACAAATAGTAATTAGATTTTAAAAATATATATTGATAGTTAAACATAAATAATTTTATTTTACTTTTTATTTTGAAAAGTAAAGTAATTCCCAAAAGACCTCTTTACTCCGATAAATTCTAGAAATTATTTTCAAAATTTGGGATATACTATATATATATATATATATAATATAATAATAATATTTATTAGAAGAATTAAATTTTTTTTTTTGTTAATTTACAAGTACAGTTATATAATGTATCCTGCTAAACGTAATATATTATATGTTCTGTTGTTGTCACAAATTATTTATATATACACTATAAACTCTATACATTACATTACATTATATATATATACACTATATTAATATATTACATTTTATATATACCTCTTCATTATATATATGATTTTTCTAAAAAAGATATAACACTCACGCTAAATAGTGTAATTCTATTTTGTATACAAAAACCAACAACGCCACCTATATAGGGTCAATTTATAGAAATGTATGCTATTTATAATGTACAAAATATCAAACTATACACTTTTAAAGTGTAAAATAATATGCTTTAAATTATTATTTATATGATAAAAACTAAGTGTTCATTACTAAATTATAAAAAATCAATAGGATATGCTAGTTTTAAATACTATACATAATTATCTTGCGAGTAAAAGCTAATGTATATTGCATGTAATTTAATAGAGATATGAAAACCTAATATGAAAATCGCGGCAAACCACAATCTATTTTAGTCAATCTATTTTGATACTGCTGCTAGCAGCGGGATACCTAAGTACTTATCATGTTGCGTAGATAGGGAGTGTTATATAGTTGTATATATTTGCTTCGCAAAATCCTTGTATATACGATATACCGGAAATCAGATTAGTAGTTATAATTTTTATGATCATTGACGTCGTATAAATATGATTTTACTAATGTGGCTCACATTCAAGCCCCTCCCAACTCTCCCCTACTGTTACCTATACCTCTACGTATACCTCCATTACCCGTACAACGACTAACACACAGACGTAAACAAAGCGAAAGGTAAGGAGGTCACCTACTCGGGCAAACTGTATCACCCGCGAGACGTGCCTAAGAACGCGGTCAACGGAGATATCACCTCCAATAACATTGACAGTAACAACTGTTTCAGAGCCACCATAGCCGCCGCTGTTAGTCTCTCACACACCCGTATCTTAATCATAGAGTACGTACATCTACTGCCCTTGTGGCTCAGTTGGTTAAGGAGTCACGCATATGTGTAGAAGGGTGTGGGTTCGAATCCCGTGCACACAATTAAAATAATAATTAGATGTGATCTTTTATAATTGTATATACGATAATGATCGGCTCTCGTTAAAACCACGGATGCCTTGATATGATATCGGTTTACAAGGATTGTTACAACACATTAAATGGATACCAATCAATTGGTGTTGAGAGGAAACACTTACAAACTGCTGGATGATATGAAAGAACTCAGCATAATAACAATAACATGTAATGATACCACACTGTGTTGAGACTATTTCATACTTAAAAATCAGATAAATTATTAATGTTATAACTAAGTTTATCATTATATGTATTATTGTATTTATATATATACATATATATATATATATATATATACAATGTATAATTATATATATATATATATAATTATATATGTATATGTTTGCAGTCAGTTTATTACGGAGTGGATATGGGGGAATACTTCAAAATACACTCTGTAAATATGATATTTGGCTCATGTAAAACATGTTGTTAGTAATAATAGTAGTAGTAGTAGTAGTAGTAGTAGTAGTAGTAGTAGTAGTAGTAGTAGTAGTAGTAGTAGTAGTAGTAGTAGTAGTAGTAGTAGTAGTAGTAGTAGTAGTAGTAGTAGTAGTAGTAGTAGTAGTAGTAGTAGTAGTAGTAGTAGTAGTAGTAGTAGTAGTAGTAGTAGTAGTAGTAGTAGTAGTAGTAGTAGTAGTAGTAGTAGTAGTAGTAGTAGTAGTAGTAGTAGTAGTAGTAGTAGTAGTAGTAGTAGTAGTAGTAGTAGTAGTAGTAGTAGTAGTAGTAGTAGTAGTAGTAGTAGTAGTAGTAGTAGTAGTAGTAGTAGTAGTAGTAGTAGTAGTAGTAGTAGTAGTAGTAGTAGTAGTAGTAGTAGTAGTAGTAGTAGTAGTAGTAGTAGTAGTAGTAGTAGTAGTAGTAGTAGTAGTAGTAGTAGTAGTAGTAGTAGTAGTAGTAGTAGTAGTAGTAGTAGTAGTAGTAGTAGTAGTAGTAATAGTAGTAGTAGTAGTAGTAGTAGTAGTAGTAGTAGTAGTAGTAGTAGTAGTAGTAGTAGTAGTAGTAGTAGTAGTAGTAGGATAAGAGAAGTTTATGTATTCTGTATGTACCACGTGCGTTCATGCGTATACATATGTTTGGGTGTGAGTATATATACAGTGCATAGTATAACCTAACTTACCCCACTTACTACCGAAGCTAAATCCACGGATGAAATCTACGTGGCGAGTTTGAAGGCCACTGCTGCCACCTGGAGGGCAACTTTCAACCCGGCCAACGCCAAGGAGAAGTGTAGTGATTTCGCAGCGTTCGTGAAACCAAGAGAAAATGTTGAGGTATGAATACCTGTATACTTTATATTCTATAAGCAACGAGCCTCGCACATCTAACGTGTCTTATAGAATTGTAAACTATTTCAAGTTTGATAATATTTTTTTATATATTACAGAATTATTTTTATAAATACATACAATCACAAATATATATAATTAAAATAACTCTATGTATATGTATATATATACATAGATATATATATATATATATATATATATATATATATATATATATATATTATCATTATGTATATTGATATATAATACACATATCAGGTATTATGTAAAAGTGGATTTGGAGGACAATATATCTTCATTTACAGAGATTATGAATTAATAATATGTGAATTTCAGATTTTTCCAGTTTTGTCAACTCCATTAATTGGTTAAGTATTAATGATTCTGATTATTTGCTATGATATATATATATTTTTGTATAAATAAATATATATATATATATGTATGTATTGTATTATTTAGTATTTATATTATATCTATCAAGATATAATATAAATTAAAATGCATCTAATATTAATAATTATTATATGTAATTAAAAATTATGATATATTTTTAAGTATTGATACATGTATATAATATGATCCTTATAGATATATATGACCTATTAATAATATATTGAATTACTTTATTCTTTAATATTAAATTATATTTTCATTTCATTTTATATATAAATAGAATTTCATTTTACTTTATATATAACTTATTCCTAAATATTTAAATTGTAACTGTAAATAGTAAATAGTAATTGTCACTGTGCACATTTAGAATATCTATATAGTATGTATATAGTACTAATACAATTAGACTAATCTATATATAGATTATTACTGTTCAGTAGATCCATGGGAGCATAATGACATTTGACAGTCAGTGTAGTACCCATTCAGTGTAGTTCAAACAAACAAGTAGTAGGACACGGGTTCGAGCCTCGTCCAGACCATTAAAATAGGTCATAAAATAATATTAAAAAGTGATCTTATATAACTAAAGGATAAGTATTAGATAGCATTCGTACACTACACAGCTCTTACACGCCCGAGAGCTAAGGCGGATTGTAAACAATGCAATACCATGAAATATACGTAGGTAGATAATATATAATAATATATCGAAAGTAAGGAATTGTCAACATTTTGTTAAACCACAAATATAACTGTATATAGAACCTCTATTAAATAATTATAGTTGTAATCTTTAAATAGTGGACAAAGTATATATATTTTTATATCTTCACCATTATGAAAATTGTTATCATTGATGTGAATTTTATCTCGGTCGCCTAATAATTAATTAATTTAAAAAAATGTTTAGTTTTATTAAAATTACTAGACTATATTTAGACTCTACACCTTGACCTCTACACCTTGACCTCTACAACTTGACCTCTATAACCCGACCTCTAACCCTTACAGTCGATCAGCACACCGACTCCCCCCTGGTGGTGGTGCCCGGCGCTACAGATACCTGTGAGAAGAACCTAGACTGCGCTCCCATGGACACCCACAAGATGTGCACCAAGGGAAGATGTATGTGCGTCGATCACTACAAAACTATAGACCGTGTCTGCGTTATAAGTTTGTATTTAGTTTTAACATACAGACTTATACTTATAGATTAGAAACAGTTATACATTGACTTTATTAATAATTAATAAGTTACTATAATTATTAAGTTATTATAAAAACTTGAAGGATATCCAAGTCTGTCGATCGTAATATACAATGTATTTGATTCATGTAATAACATTTATAATACAAATTTACTAATACCTAACTTATTATTGTGACATTGAAATAAAGTATAAAATTATGGTATACATTAAAATCTGCAGCCAAATATACTGCACATTATGATAAACATCGATGTCCTTTGATCGTATATCCACTTGATTCTATTATTTTACATATTATATATTTATATAAAATATCGATTATATATTCCTATATTATAAACTAGATGCACATAATACACATAATATATTCCTGTGGACCTATATCTTAATAAGTTATTGTTGTTAATGTTCATTCGATGCCGACAATATATATCTTCGTTAACCTATATCTACCTGTTGACCTATATCTACCTATTGACCTATATCTACCTGTTGACCTATATCTACCTATTGACCTATATCTACCTTTTGACCTATATCTACCTGTTGACCTATATCTACCTATTGACCTATATCTACCTGTTGACCTATATCTACCTGTTGACCTATATCTACCTGTTGACCTATATCTACCTGTTAACCTATATCTACCCGGGTTAACCTATATCCACGTGCTACAACACAGGAGTATACGGAGATCGTTGCGAAGAGATAAGCGAATGCGACGGATCCACTCTGATGATCTGTAAATGTCAGCGGAGAATAGATGACAAGTGTTCGCTGAGCACCTGCCAATGTCAGGCTAACGCTGTAGATCTGGTTACTGCTGGAGGGGTTAAGTACGGCTGTCATATCAGTTAGTGGCAGGGATAACTAGGGGGGTAACTAGGGGTAACTATAGATGATATCAGTCAGTGTCAGGCTAACGCTGTGGATCTGGTTACTGCTGGAGGGGTTAAGTACGGCTGTCATATCAGTTAGTGGCAGGGGTAACTATAAGTGGTATCAGTTAGTGTTGGAGTAACTAGGGGTAACCATGAGTGGTATCAGTTAGTGTCGGGTTTACTAGGGGTAACCATGAGTGGTATCAATTAGTGTTAGGGTTACTAGGGGTAACTATAGGTTGTATCAGTTAGTTTTAGGGTAACTAGGGGTAACTATAGATGGTATCAATTAGTGTTAGGGTTACTAGGGGTAACTATAGGTTGTATCAGTTAGTTTTAGGGTAACTAGGGGTAACTATAGATGGTATCAATTAGTGTTAGGGTTACTAGGGGTAACTATAGGTTGTATCAGTTAGTTTTAGGGTAACTAGGGGTAACTATAGATGGTATCAATTAGTGTTAGGGTTACTAGGGGTAACTATAGGTTGTATCAGTTAGTTTTAGGGTAACTAGGGGTAACTATAGATGGTATCAGTAGTGTTAGGGTAACTAGGGGTAACTATAAATGGTATCAGTTAGTGTTAGGGTTACTATGGGGGTAACTATAGGTGATATTAGTTAGTTTCAGGGTAACTATAGGTGGTATCAGTTAGTGTTAGAGTAACTATGGGGGTAACTATATATGGTATCAGTTAGTTTCAGGGTTATTGAAATTAACTATAAGTGATATCAGTTAGTATCAGGATTACTGGGGGTAACTATAGATGGTATCAGTTAGTTTCAGGGTTATTGAAAGTAACTATAAGTGATATCAGTTAGTATCAGGATTACTGGGGGTAACTATAGATGGTATCAGTTAGTTTCAGGGTTATTGAAAGTAACTATAAGTGATATCAGTTAGTATCAGGGTTACTGGGGGAAACTATAGATGGTTTCAGTTAGTTTCAGGGTTATTGGAGGTAACTATAGATAGTGTTTACATCTTATTTTGCAGCCCTTTAGAATAATATAATATAATCATATCAATATAATTTTTATTTTTAATATATTCATAAACAACAATTTCTAAAATAAATGATTATTTTTTATTATTATATTAATTAAATAACTCCCAGTAATATATATTAATATAAATAGTCAGTAAATGGATATTATCTAATTCGTAGTTAGTGAATAATTCCATGATTTTCACTTCATCAACATATCACCCTATACACCACCACCACTACTACTACACATGACCTATAACCTCTAACCCCTGACCCCTTCAGAGGCGCTAGGCATTCCGTGCTACTACAACGTGAACTGTTCGTACGTGCAGCACTCGATGTGCGTGGAAGACGTCTGCGCCTGCGGTATTAATCAGTACGGGAGTTTTGTAGCTTCACTCGATAACTCTCGCTGTATTAAAAGTTTGTATCTCGGCATGTGATCTTTGTGTGTGATTACTTAGTGTATACATATTGTTATATGCACATATAAACATATACTACATATAATGTATATATATGGCTTAGTTGGCTAAGGCGTCAGACACGCATGCAGTAGGATCCGAGTTCGAGCCCCGTTCGGACCATAAAATAGGTCTTAAAATATTATTTAGAAGTACTCTTATATAATTGTGTATAAATAAATGATAGGCTCTCGTTAAAACTATGGATGCCTTATCATGAGAGCGGCTTCGAAGGGACATTAGAGCCATATTGTTATAAGTGAAAACTTCATCTAAGTTCTTAGATAGGATAAAAGGACTCCTCCTATATAAAAATAACAATAAAAATATATGTATATATATTATGGTCGCAATTTTCAAATATTAAATATTATGTTTCTTGTATTAAAATTAATTTGGGTCTAGTAAATATTGTATATAAACGTATATAAAGGCTCTTTGAATATATCAAATGTATATTTTATTTAAATATTTAAAATATCTTCACCATAACAATTTTTAATTAAATATATGTATTTTATATTTTATTTTAATGAATAATTATTGTTATCATTTTCTCATTACATATAACATGAATATATTATAATAAATTAAATACATATATATATATATATATATATATATATATATATATATATATAATATATATATTTAATTTATAAATAATTATTTAAAATTTGTATCAATTAATTTAAAATATTTATCGATTAAAATTCTCTAATCACCGTGACTGTATTATGATATCTAATGCCTCCTAACCCTCCTTACCCCCCTTGCTCCCCTAACCCCCTAACCCTCACCCCCAGAGCACCTAGAAGACCTATGCTCCGGCCACACGGACTGTATGATGATAGCTAATGCCCACTGTAACATGGTAACAGGGGTATGCGAATGTGAGAGTAACTACGAAACATCTCATGATAAGTCTCTCTGTACTAGACGTTAGTATGTGTGCGAAGGTGGGTGTGTGTGTGTGTGTGTGTTTGTGTGTGTGTGAATAGGTGTGCGAGTGTGTGTGTGAGTGTGTGTGTGTGTGTATATGTGCGAGTGTGTGTGTATGTGTGTATGTGTTTGTTTGTGTGTGAGTGTGTGTATGTGGTTGTATTTTATTAGAAGTATGATTATTTAATCTTTTATTACCCAACCATTACTATTACATGTACATACCCCCATATAACAAACTATGTATTATTATTATTGTTTTTTAGTATGTATATACAATATATATATAATAATATCTACAGTGTACATTGTACAATGTAGATATTATTATATCTCACTACCGAACAATTTATTTAAAATTGGCTTCGTTTAACCTAATGAATGATAGCACACCTACTACACCCTCTCACTGACACCCCTGCACACCCCTGCACACCCACGCCTACATCTACACACGCAGGTATTCTGGGAGACTATTGTATCTACAACAGCGACTGCTCCCTGGTGGACAAGGCGTTCTGTGACGATATGGTGTGCATCTGTCCCGTGTTCTACGTTCCTCATTATACCAATGCCATCTGTAACTTTAGTTAGTCCCAACCCTTCGTTAATACCACTATCACGCACATATCTATGTATACATTTATCTATCTATATAACTATATATAGTATAAATATATATATAGTGTATACATTATATAATATACAGGCTTCTCTAAATGCATAAATTTAGATAAATTTGTATAAAATATACCTAATTCTTGCTATTTAATATAGAATACATACATAAACAAATTTAAGAATTTTCATTCTCTACATTTTTTTTTAATTACTCTACTTTTCTTTGTTAGATAATTTTAAATTACTATTATAAATATCCGTTCTATTTTATTTCATGTGTTACGACAAAATATAAATTAATAAAATAAAATAAATTATTAAATTTTTTTATAACTAATAATCTTTCGTAAATAAACTAAAACATAGATACTTTCCTGAAATATACTAATAAAGTTTATTTTCATTAAAATTTAATATACTTTATAATATATATTCTATAGTCTATATTAAATTATGAAAATTACATGATTATTAGTTAAATATATATTTTATACGAATTTGAATAATTTAACGACTTTACAATAAATAGTGCATTTTTGGATATATAATTAGGGTAAATTCGTTCATTCGTGCATGAATCTCTATAGGCCTGCTCATAAGTGATTGAACACTAAGATAATTGAATATCACTCCGTCCTTATCATCATCAATATAATTGTAATGCAACTGTAAACACAGAATTGAATTTATAAATTACATACGAGTAGCGATAACAGTTTATTTTTAAATAAATATATTTATTTCTTATGCGTTTTCGATATCTAATCTCTATGTTTTATGCATTTGTGTTAAATTTAAAATATTATTAATCCATTATTGAATATAATTTCATAATCATTTTTATTTATTGATATATATTACAATTTATTAAGTAACATATTATATAATATATATGATGAAAGTATTATTAAATAATTTAATTAAATTAAATTCAAGCATCTAGGAACGATATATAATTATTTATTTAAATCATTAAACTCAAGATTATATATATCACATAATAATTATTTCACAATCTGTAGTAATATAAATATGTAGTATATCAATATTTTATTAATAAAAATAAATAAATGTAATCAAAAATTTTTAATTTTCTACAATTGCTAGGATTTTTTAATATATACATGTTTACATATATACATATAATTTATCTTATTGAAATATATATATACTCTATAATTTTGTTATAATTGTTATCATATTGTAGTATAATTTAAGGTATTCAATTAAATTGTTAATTCGTTCTTATCTACTTCATGTTAAGATTCCTTTATACATCGTGTATAATTCTGAAGTTATTGGGATGTATGAGTTTTGAAACTAACTAGGGAAAATATGTTTTATTGTTCTTGAGATAGTTTCTTATTTGTAGAATATTACATGGAAGAAAATATGATTTTTACATGCATTAAATTTTGAACATTAGAATTTAACTTTCCGTCAATAACATTACTTAAATAATAATATTATCAATTATAATATTAAGAATATCATAAAAACATAAGAAAATTAAGAAGTTTAGTTTTAGTAGCACATTCATTAGTTTATTTGTTAAAACTATTGATTTATTTCGTTTACAACTACCATTATAACCACTACTATTTATACTACTACTAACATCATATATTAACCAAGCAATACAAACATATTTGTAGAGATGGAGTTACGTGGAGATATAATACTGGCCTTTACTGTAGTATCGATATTGACATGGTACGTGTGCTATTCGGTGTGGAAAAAGTTAGTTATTATTACAATAAACAATGTGATATACGTATTTATATTCTATATTATATACAGTAAAACTCATCAATAACAATACTTATTATAAGAAATAACTCGTTATAAGGAAATTGTATATAGAAATAAAATTATGGATTATTATAATTTTTAAATCACAAAATATTACTACAATTATTATATTTTCTATGTTAAATAACATATAATTATGTATTTAAGAAATAGTCAAATATAAACAATATAGATAATTTACTAAACATATGTAATTGTATATGTAAGATATATGTTAATAACTAAAATATTAAAGTAAAACATATTTATATCAAAACCCTCAATAAGAAGATAATTCACTGTCACAAACATATTCTATATAAAGGGATTTTGCAATGTATATAATATATATATAAATATATATATATATATATATATATATATATATATATATATATATATATATATATATATTAAAGCTAGTGGTGATGATTACATAACCACCCTAATGATGACATAACCACCCTAATGATGACATAACCACCCTAATGATGTTGTACAACCCTGTGATATCCACCTCTCTCTCTCTCACACCACAACGCCATCATGTAATTCACATAATTCACTTCTAACTGTGTTATTACATAACTCTACTGATGACATAATCACCCTACTGACGACCTCACTAACCCCGTGATACCCCCCCTCTACCCTCAGACCTCACTAACCCCGTGATACCCCCCCCCCCTACCCTCAGATACACCGCCCACTCCATCATACGGACCACCTACATTGACGAACCAGCTCCGGAGGAGGAAGCTGAGGAAACTGTTGTGGTAGCAGACGAACCTGTTCCGGAAGATGATGGACTTAATGCACTCGATCTATTTGATAACAAGTCATGCTATATATATATATATATATATTGTTATTATATATTTTATTTTGGTGAAGTCCTTTCATCCTATCAAGGAATGTATATGACATTTTTATTTATAACTTAATGGTTCTAATGTCCTTTAAAATCCGCTCTCAAGTTAGGCATCAAGGTTTTAATGAGAACCGATAATTTTATGTACACATAATTTCATAAAATCACTTCTAAATATTATTTGAAGACGTAATTATGGCTCTATGTCGGGTTTGAACCTTCATCTCACTACATATGTAGCTGATTATTGAACATACTGAGCTATCCATGCAGTTTATATATATATAATATATATATATATATATATATATGTATACTTATTTATATCTATTCATATACATTATTAATATGGCGGCATCTTCCCTCGTAGACTTAACGAGTTACAAGATTACGCTTTCGACTTCCTTAATGATAAGAACACCGAGTTCAAAACAGATCTACAAGATAATATGGAGTTAGTGATTACTATATATATATATATATATAAAGTAAACATGAATGTAAATTAATTAAAAGTCTAAGTTAAAGAGTTAAATAGTTACGTACTAAATCATACTAAGTGAATCCATAGTAATTGGAAATGTTCTGAAGACAATCTGACACCCCTAACTGTTAAGTAGTTGTTGGAGTAAGAAGCGGTTGTTGGGGTTGGCATATTTATTAATATGAATAGGTAAGACATGAGGAGGAGCGTGACGAGTACGCAATACGGGGGATGGGGTGAGATATACCAGGCGTGGTAATGGGACGAGGTGGTATGCCCAAGTGCAGACAGGTGCATGGTATCGCGTGATTGCGTTGTCCCTTGGCCAATCAGGGAGGCCACACACGCAGTGCGTGCGTTGACATGATTCCTGAGGCGGTAAACATATTACATAATGGGACGTCCGATATCTAGTTCGTTAGCTAGATATGGAACGTTCCATTATGCTCGCGGTACGGAATAGTCCATTATAAGAATATAAGATATATATATATACATATGTATGTATGTATATACATTATATAACACTAACTATGATATAAACTAGGTAGACCTCTTCAGTGTATGTCGGCAGCCAGTCGTGTAGTTTGTGTATTCACTCAGACTTCAAGCTCTATCTTAATGATAATGTAACCTAACTGCATGTAATTATATATCATATAGTTTGGTAGATACTAATGATGTTATTTAGTGAAATAAATAGTATTTAAGATTATTGCAGAACGATAGGGTCTTCGAAGGTTATAGGTGTATATTGTATCTAACTATAGTTACTACTAGATCTACTGCTGGTAGTTTTAGTTTATTCTTTGTTGTTCTACTATATGTATTATCCATGTAATGTATAACTAATATATATGTATATATTAACTTAAATATTATACCATTACTATTATATATTTTGAACTATAACAGGTATTACAGAAAGCCAGGAAATCCCCTGAAACATGTGACATCAAATCCATACGCAAACAAAAACAAGTAAATTATCAGCGGATCAGAGAAACACTAATATATAATAGTATTGAAATGATCTTCATTTTAAAATTTGCTATAATATTTATTAATATAACAATATTATTATTATTCTATGTTAGATCTAAATATTATCGCGTTATATAATATAATATTACTGATATTAGGCAATCAACATGCATTATTATATATAATTTATACTTAAATAACAGAGTTAATTTTACAATTGTATATATTTGCAACAATTTAATTATCATTTTTAATAAATTCATAAATATTGTTTTCACTTTTTTTATTCTAATAATAATGTAACTATTTAATATAAAAATTAATAGTAATTAAATTACCTATATTGTATATAAACTGTGAGGAGTTATTATTCTTAATAATACTAAATAAAATTATAATAAAATACCTTAATATACATTACCTACAAATATACATTTATATAATATTTTACAATCATATATCCTAATACAATGTAAAAACAATTAATAAATATAATGTAGTGCTAATTATTTAATATAGTTTTTATCTATAGTCAATATTAGATTTCTTATATATAGGATTATAAACTACAATATTATACTTTGGTGTCATTATTCATACTAGAAGAAGTTACTCTAAGTTTCACAATTACCACTATAATGGAATAGGATAATAAATGATTACTAATAATGCTATATAAGTATTCAGTAAAGTGGTTTAGTTATGGGAAGTTGTAATCAAGACATATAAAGCTAGCATCACTTAATTATTATATATCATGTTTATAATGATTAGAAATTATAAACCATATTATGGTAGAACATTTTATATGTATTCTATGCATTTTATAGATATATCTATTATTACTCAAGTATATATATATATCTCTAAATGTATATATAGAAATTTAGTAAAGTTACCCATTAACTTACTTACTTCATTTATTTTAAGGAGTATTTTATTACTCGATACATAATAACAATCTGTTGTTAGTGAGTGGTTATAAATTATGGAATTACTTAAATATGTTCAGGATATATTAACAAGTATCCACCTATACTAATAAGATAGGCTATCGTATACTCTGTAATGTGCATAACAAGTATTATGAGAGATGTGTTTAATTGTGTAGGTACATATTTACACTATCTATAAATAATAATTAATACTATTATGACATTAGTATAACAATCATATAATCTTAATTGTATAATATATATATATGAGTTAAACCTTGTAATAAAACATGATAATATATCAATATATGTTTTATATTTAATATATATATATTAAATTCATATTAACACCTAACTGATAACAGATACCCTTGTAATGGTGTCAAACCTATCTGAGATACCCATTATGTAACAATGAGTACATGATAGTGATGTGGTAATACAAGTTTATCTTATCTCAACTCCTTAACTATTCGTGAATATTAGCTCACCATTCTAGAGGCAATAGTGATGATTGTTCAATGACCTATCTTCTATAATTAATAACTTACTTTCTCTATCTCTATGAAGTAAATACTATACATTCTTCATTTCCCACTAATCTCAAGATGTTCAAGTTCACTATATAACTACTACAACTGTACATTATACAACTATATCTAATAATCACGAACAACGTTAATATCTCAGTATATATTCTCCCATGTTAATGTGTGTAGTGATCGATGAATTGTTTGTTGTGATATATTCTGACAGGAACATCTTGAAACTATACCTAAGCTATTAGTATATTTAATGTATTTAATGTACACATACTCTATGTAATACATAGATTATATAATATATTATATTATCTAGTTAATAGATATTAACATAATTAATTATTCTACGTAGAAGAAAAGAGATTCACATTTTATTTTACTAAAATAAAAAATGCGTATGGTTAAACTAAACGAAATTATATAGAAATCATAATTATAATAATATCACATAAACCTATAAATAATACAATAACAAATAATTAACGATAGTATATTGCATGTACACGAAACCCACTCGCGCGTGGCGATCGTAAATCTAATGTAAAATCTTCACAAAATATAAAATATGGCTGTTCAATCGGTTGATTAAAATTAGTAAATTTCCTAATGCGTCTGTACTGTGTCCGTATGTCCCTCAGACAATGCCGTCTTCGTAGATAGGTTTGTTGAGGATCACTCGATCAAAGTTCATACGGCCCAGGTCTATGGTGGTGTAGTCGTCGTCCAGTATTATCTCACTTACAGCTCGGCCTGTGAGGGGGGCGGGAGGTGTGAGGGGGAGTGATGGGTATGTAGGGGGATGGGAAGGGATGGGTGTGTGAGGGGGGAGGGGTGTTATAGTATTTATTGTTATATAGTTTCATTTATATTCCGTTATATTGTTTTTGTTTTGACTTTAGAAGTTTGATTGCTATGGCACAAAGAGTCTTTAAATAAATAAAATGATAGTGTTATTGTAATGGTGTACTCGTGTGTAAGTGTGGTATTAGTTAGGGGGGGGGTAGTGGGTGATGGTAACTAGGGAGGGAGATGTAGATAGTGGCCAATGGTGGAGAAAGCATGAAGTGGGTATAGAGGATAAGGAGGTCATTAGAGAAGGTAGGAATTAGTCGATTAGGAAAGAGTAGAGATGTTTGGAGAGACGAGATGAGAAAGTACAATGTGCGAATAGATCAGAGAGTGAGAGGACATAATGTGTGTAAGATAAAGGGCATAAGGCAGCTGATTGTGGATGATTAATGAGAAACTTGCGGTGGAAGATGGGAGAGGAAATTAAGGCTGGAGAAATAAGAAAATCATCTGCAACTAATGGTGACACGAGGACAACATCTATAACTAATGAATGTAGTGACAGATGGCTTACTATGCTAACCTATACTGATGCTGGTGATGAGCTAAGCTATACAGATGCTAGTGAGAAGCTAACCTATACTAATGGCTTGCTAAGCTAACCTATACTGATGGCATGCTGAATACCATGCCCAGACGATCCGTTAGCGAAGATCATGTTGCGATGGTAGGGGTGGTTACCTATGATGAGGTTCTGGTCGAAGTAGTTGTAGTCGTAGTAGCCTGCCCATGAACTCTTAACCTGGGGTAAGTGGGGTGGGGTGTTGTAGGTGTGTGTATGTGTAACATTGATATAAAGAAAGTGGATGCAGGTAATTGATGCACGCAATGCATGTAAAAGATAGATATGTAAATGGCACTTTTCTCTATAAATATTAAAATAGAATCATTGATTTTTACTAAATATTGATTATATATGTCAAATATTAAAAAAAGTAGGATTCTTTGTCTAAATAGATAGAAATGACTTCTATCAAATCTATGTATTTATATGTCAATAAAAAGTATGATATATTAAATTCAAATAAATTTAAATACCAAAATGATGAGGAATATGGATATATAAAAAGAAATTTTATTTTATAATATTAATTATGTAATTATGTAATATTAATTATTATGACGTAATTTCAATATTAACAAAATACAATGATGTCATATGCATTGCACATCTATTCTCACTAGTACTGCAATTAATATAAATTGATATACATGATAACATCATATCATTGATATCCTAATAAAGGGATTTCCATTTATATCTATACATTATTTAATTTTGGTTTTAAATTTAAAATGTGTTGATATAAATGAATATTTTAACAATTGACAGCTTAAATAATATTAGCATTGTCATATTATCTAACTTATAGTCAGAAATATATTTTATATATTTTTATAACTTTAACAATATATTCTATAGTTTTGTTGAAAATGTCGTGACAATTTAATATTAACTAAAATCAGATAGATTAACCTAATAAATAAACCTATAATTTATGAAACTCGAACCATTTAATAGGTTAAATCTGAAATAGAGTGGGTAGTCAATTATCTAGGTTAGATATCTTCATTTATAAGTTATCTCAACTTCGACTTATTATAACTAAACATGTTAATTATAAAATATCATTAATTATATTTATAACGATTGCTATTAATTAGTACATTATCAGGAGTATTTATGTAGACAGGTGTAATTAGTTATTACTAATTATGTTACAGAAATTCATTCATCGATAAATATGTATTTACATAAGTAGATAATGTGAATGTATTTGTGACATCATGCTGACATAAGCAGTATGATGTAACATTGATGAGGAGGAGGAGGTAACCTTGAGAGATTCAAAAGCTTTACACCGGTTGGCTAACACAGGCCACACCTTCTCTTCGAAGAACTCGTGATCTACATCAAGGTTACTGGTGTCAGGTTCTTCAGCATCCTGTGGATGGGGGTAGTGTGGGTGTGGTGTGGGTATTGTGTATACTGGTGGTAGTGGTGTGTGAGTGTGTGTGTGTGTGTGTGTGTGTGTGTGTGTGTGTGAGTGTGTATGTATATATGTTGTTAGTGTTGAGTTATAGGCGCAGTAGTAATGGAGAAAGAAATTATTAAAAAATAAATATATGCCGAATTTATATTATAAAATGATACTATGTTAATTATTTGAATATATTTATATAATCATATATATATATGTGCCAAATTTATATTGTTTATGATGACTCTTTATAAACTGAAACAGTTTAGAAACCTTACAATTGTGTGTCAGTCTAATCACTAGTAAGTATATATATATAACTAGTTATGTAAGTGATGCCAATTCGAGACTTTCATTTTCGGAAAAAAAAATGAGCTTGAGCCGAACCGAGACTCTAACAAAACGAACCCGAGCCGAGTTGTGACTTTAGGTAAATGAGACTGAGACTGCATCATGCTTTAGATTTGACTGGCATCATTCACTGCATCACTAGTTAGTATACTAACATTAGCGGGAGAAGAGCCGCAGATATAGTTACCGGAGAGCCCGTCTCTCCTCACGTATACCCCCGTGGGGTCAATGAGGAATGGCATGTCCATACCCGGGGCGTCGGGGCAATGCACCTGGTACACGTAACGCTTCCTGTAGTAGTGGCAAAGTTTAAAGGTCAAGGTCACATTTAATCGTTACGGTACGTTTGTATACTTTAGAGATTTAGTTAAACTTTTTAATAAATTTATATTTATTAATATTAATTGTTATTAATTAAAAATTAATATTTTATAATTGTTATTTAAGAGATGGGCATCATTCAACCTTCATTTTTTTTTAAATAACTTTATTTAAAAAAAAATGTTATTCTAAATCTATATATTAAAAACAATATTTCAAATAGTGTTTAATTATTTACATTTTAAATTGAACCTTATAAAATAACAACATTTAAAACAACACTGAAAATAAATTTGAGTTAATTAACATTTTTAAATTAAATGACTTTATTTATATTTGATTGATTACAAATTAAAAATGAAATATATATTAGATGTTCAAAATTTAAATAATGAACTTTAATTTGTTTATAATTATAAAAAAAGTTATTACCTCTTTAGATCCATCCCTTTCTCCTATCCTTTACATGTAAATAAACTGAAGGTCCGCTTACTAATTGAATATCAGTACTACTTGTATTCACAATACCCTCAAGTTACAGTAGTAGGGGAATAACCTAGGTTCTACGGGCAGATCTTGACTAAGGACATCTTCTCCTGTACCGATACCTGCCATTCTAGCCACATCTCTAGCCCAAGGCCCCGCTGCATTCACGCAGGTAGCGAAGGACATCGATTGTATATAGTTGTCTTCTGTTTTTACCTGTGGGGAGGAGGTATGGGTGGGGTAAACAAGTGGAGGGAGGATAGGGAAGGTAGGGGAAATGTAGGGGATGGGGTAGGGGGAGATGTAGGTGAGGATGTGTAGATATAGATAGGGAGGTGGTAGGCTAAGGGTGATCATTCAGCTGAATATAGGTCTGCAAATGTTGGAGAACTCAGAAAGCCTACTATACAGAATAATAATAAGTCAATACATTTTGTATTAATTTTATCCTTAGGGATCCTAGATAATTCTTCAAAATTTAACATGGACAGAATACAAAATTTAACATGGGAATTTAAAAAATTACTAAAAAGTTACTTTTAACCTACTAATAGTTTTTTTTATTATGAAATTTTAATAGTTTTAGGTAAGTATTATAATTATGTAAAATTAAATTATTTAATTTATTTCTTATAAATGAAATGAAATTAAGGAAATTTATAGTATTTTTTTAAACTTAAATATATGAATGACAAATTTTTTATAAAATATTTAATTCATAAAAATACAATATACCATTATTACTATATTTTTTGAGAAAAAATCAATATTTTTCAAAAAAGTATAAAAAATAAACTTAATATAATTTTTCCACTTTTTATGATATTTTTTAGAAAACAGATATCATATATACTAGAATATGCTAGTGATAACACATTTTAAATAATTAAGTTGTATCAACCATTTTCATGTATTTTCGTATAATTTGTGTTATAATGTATTTTTCTATAATACTTTTCAATGTAATTTTTTACTAATTTTTAAAGGTCTGTCAATATGAGCTCAAATTGAATAAATTGTTTGCATGTGTCTTAAAACATCTTCCTTTACCTTAGAATCACTGAACAAAAAAAATGTTATCCAATGATCACTCTTACCCTATATAGTAAATGAAGTGAATAGGAGGTATAGGTATAGGAGAGGTAATGGGAGGGTAAAGGGATGGTGTATAATAGGTTTAGGGAGGATGTAGGAGGAGTGATGATAGATGGTAAGAGGTAAGAGTTATGTGTAGGTAAACATCATTAATTACATTCCAGATTACATAATAAGTCATCAATAATATTTAGAAGTGATCTTATATAATTGTATATGTACAAAATGATCTGCTCTAAAACGGTAAACATGGATGCCTTAACAAGAGAGCGACTTCGAAGATATATTAGAGCGATATGGTTATAAGTGAAAACTTCATCTAAGTTTCTGGATGGGATGATTGGAAAATAACAAATTTAAAAAAAATTAATATTAATTCAAATTAATATCTTAATATATTATATAATTTGAGCAATTTCTCTTATAGGAAATATAATTATAAACGAACAAGTACATCATAACCGTATCTATCTAATATAAGTTATATAATTACATTAAGAGGGTTACGTACTAGATATCAGAGATAAATTGTCCATCTGTTTCACCGTCCTAATGTTTTAATGAACTTACTTGATCCGACTTAAGTACACTGTCAACTGATAAACGCAATCATAATACCCATCATACTATACTTTCACTATAAACTTCCACACAACCTCTATACACTGACCTCTACACGACCTCTACACGACCTCTATACGACCTCTATACGACCTCTTCACGACCTCCACACGACCTCTACACGACCTCTATACACTGACCTCCACACGACCTCTACACACTGACCTCTACGAAGTTGATCCGCTTACGTCGTTCACCGGGGTTATCGTCACCGTGGAAACCGACCACCTCGCCGGTAACGAAGCGTGTACCCCATGAGGCTAACTTTATCTTTAGCGCCGCGATCAGGAGCCATGGGTCGAACCAACCCTCGTTCTGTAACCCTGTAGGGGTAGAGAGGGGTTAACATTACTATACTGTAGAGAGAGGGTAAAGCCAGCATATTATTTATTTATAAACGTATTAATATTTCTACTAATTCGTTACTTAGTACAAATGTATGTCATTTTTAATTGTATTGTTTATTAGCAATGCATTCTATTTAATTAATTCTAGTTTATAATATGTGTCTTATAATAATCATAATAATAATAATATAAATTAAGACTTATTGAATAATGAATTTAGTAATCTTGCTATAACGTGATATGAGTGATTATTCAATGCATTACATCACAGGTTATTTGATATTATAGAAATGTACTCCCGTATGTGTGGAATACATGTAACTGTGGATTATATAACACATAAATATGTATACATTATGTAATACATTACTCTGTAATTGAATATGTGCAAGTAAATAGTAGTACACATTTATAGACCATAGTATAATTGTTTCATATTTTATTTATATATATATATATATATATATATATATATATATATGATTCAATTATGAATAATATTGTGATATATTTGAATATAACAAACTAATGACCGCACACATAGCATATATGTTTACCTTATAACGTTCAGTACATGTATCATATGTATTGATTTTTATTATGATTACAATACTACAAGTAATCATATATTGATCGTATATATATATATATAATTACTATTATCTAAAATTAATATTTATATACTGGAGAATAAATACTCATTTTTAAATAAAATTTTAATAATTTCTTAATATATTATATAATATTTATTTAATTTCTAATTCCTATTACTTATTATGTAATTATTATGTATGATATATATATATGATACCTAATGATCGAAATTAATCATTTTTAATATTTATATTAAAGTTATTTATTATAAAATAAGTTAATTATTAAATATAAAATATATTGTGTAAATCAGTAATTAGTAATTATTAATTAAAATTAGTTAACAAAATCCATTTTTTATTCAAATATAGAATTAAATATAATAATTATTTATAAAAACACAGCAATAGCATTTTTTATTAAAATATTTTTAATTTGATTTTAATTATAATAATAATAATAAACAATAACAAACAACAAATTAAAGTAATATAAATAAATTAGCATAATATTCTATTTTAATATTTTAGTGAAATATATCAAAATAATTAAGATAACAGTTTAAAACTGAACATTTTATTGCAACAAATATGTTTCAATATTGTAATGTTATGATATATATTTATACTTAAAAATAATATTTTTCGAAATTCATATTAATTATATTGTAAAATAAAATAAATAATATATTAAATAAAATAAACTATAATACCTTGAGTATAAGTATAAATTGTTTATTTATAAAATTAAGTTAAATATATATATACATCTATAAATTATAGAAACTGACAACAATATTGAACTAGATCATCAATGTCTGATGTGTTGTTCGAAACAGTGTACATGTACTGTGTAGTGCACTGTACTATCTACATGTAGGGGGCAGTGTGGCTGGGAAGTGGCACATCGCTTGCTCTCATTACGAGACACGCGCAATGACCTGTGTTCCCGTTAATAGGGCAGCATACACTGAGATGATGGTAATGAGTAATTAGCAGATGAACGGGCTACTTCTAGTTGATAGATCAATACTATACACATGACCTTGAAGTCAAGGACACTGGTAACTAATGCATTGCCTACCCTATCAGGTTGGTCATGATACTTTATGGTACACCAGTTGTATGCTAATTAGTGTATATGTATTATCTAAAGATACGAAATCACATGATAATAATTAACATTGTATATCATTATATAACATCGTATAAGCATCATTAACTTAGATAAACATATAATATAGATTTAACTAATAAGTAAAGTAAGGCTTTTATCACTCGTTATGTATGTCATAATAATCGTACCTAATTTAATAAACCAATATAAATTTACTTAAATATATTAATTATACACATTTGTATTAAATTATAAAAAAATGTTCTATTGCAATCTTCAAATAAAATAAAGTTCATATAAAATTTAAGTTAAGTTCACATTATCATGTTTTAAATATTTAATATTTTTTTCTATATGTGTTGATTTGTAATTTCAATACATAATACATACTACGATACAGATACGATTATGCTTGTAGAAATGTATTCCTTATTTATCTCACTAAACTATTCCCCATACAATGATTGCATCTCATTACCTATACAGTAATGTATCATCAGCTATATAGCATTAATATACCTAACAGCATTATTTATTACGTATATATATATATATATATATATATATATTATTATATATATACATATATATATATATATTATATATATTTATATATATATATTATTTCAATATATATATATGTATATTTATACGTGTATTTAGATAAAGATCTCACTGATACAAAGTGATTGACGAGGAGTCATCTCATCATCACCTTCCCGTCGAAGTCACACGGAGATTGAGTGTGACAAGTACAGGGTCCATAGATACAGTACTATCGTGCATAAATCAATAGAGAGAGCGCTAGAGAGAGAGAGAGAGCAGGAAGAGGAGATCAATCGTAACTAACGTAAACAGGCCGCGCTATAAATAGATAACCGAGACACCACTACTAGTGGCGCCACCACTAACCGTAGTTAGCGAGTTCTATGCCGTCCACGTTCATCCAGGGAAATCTCTCCTGCAGTTCTGTGTTGTTCAGCAGCTGTACTTTGGCCCCTAAAGATCTGTAATCGGTGCGGTCAGGGTTAAGGAACGGTAGCTCTGATGTAAATAGTCAGGTTTCATTGGGTCACTCCTGTATATTATGTAATGTCAGAATATATCAAGTATACTTATTACAAGACATCATGTGTATATTATTTTATATAAATAATATATATGGTATATTTCCCCACTAAATCGGTGGTTTAAATTAAGGTGTAAGAAATATAATAACTATACTCAATTAAAGTAATCTATATTTGTTATCTAATAGCAGTTGTATCGGGATATATGATCGAGATGGAATAACTTTTGTTGACATAAGGCGTGTTACATTAGGTATCATGTGAAATCGCAGACTCGCTAATGCCGTGTGACATTGAAGTCATGTGACAGGCTATATCATTAACTATAGGATTACATACATCGCAAGTCATAGACCTAGTGTAACTAATATACACTGGTTCATACGCAATAACAACATAAGACCTAGGCTGTTAAATATATAACCTAAAGTATATATATATATAATAATAATATTTATAAATTTATAATCACTATATCACGATAGAGATGTAATTTAATAAATCATATAGGATTAGTTACTACGATATGAGAATTAACACAAAATATAAATGTATATAGTTTATATACTATACATTTATATAATAATAAATATAAGATGCTATACCAGATATTGGATATATATATATATATATATAATTCACTGAGGATGCTCGTACCCCTATATGCCCTGTATCTACCCCTGATTAAGACAGTTAGACAGATAGGGGCGTGGCTAACGTCTGAAGGGCGTGGTTATCTCTGAGGGTGTCCGCCCCCGCCTCTGTAGACATGAACAGGTAGCCTTGCGGGTTGTACTGGACGTCTGGTTTCTCATGATCTGTGTACGAGAGTGGAGGTCAGAGGTCAGGTTAGCGGAAGTGAAACGGAACACCAGATGTCAGCGGTGTACATTACTAAGCATGATCAGGGATGTCGTGTAATAATGCGTGCTTATGGTGGATAGCTAACGTATATTTAGAGTAATTAATTTTAAATATATTTTAATATTTAACATTTACTTTGTAATTTTAATTGAATTGATTAATTAATTAATTGCATAATAACATTTGAATAATAAATTATGACTCTAAATGCATATTTCAATTGTGTAATTTACAATTTATTTGATAATTGCTTCATGAAAGTATTAGCTTAGTGAAAATTTATATATTATTTATAATATTCATATCCTAAGCTAATATTGAAAATTAATTATATGGGATACGATAAACTAATCAAATATACATTTAAATTTAAATTATACTGCTACCATAATAAATATTAAACTTATAATAGAAAAGTAGTTTTAAAGAATAAGTAGGTAATTAATACATCTACTTGACGACAGCATTGATTAATGATGCAACAGTTGTTGCTATGGACAGTGAGGTAAACAATGAACTCAGCATCTCAGACCTGTACCCTATTCATCACGCTATATTTAGCATGAACCAATGTGTAAATATGTTCTCTAACTAATCATAATCAACTCGTAATATTTACATAGTATATACATACTATATATTGAGAAAGTTGCGCTGAATATAAAGACTAAATATGATAGTATACAATGAGATATAATTATACGAGTGAATAGATAGATCTAGTAGTGGCGATGTTAATAGAGGATTGTATAGTGTTGCTATTGGGGGTGTTGCATAGAGCTAGAGAGAAAGCTATATGGGGTGGTGGCATAGTAGTAGTATTGCTGTTAGTGCTGTTAGTAGTTATTGCTGTAGTGGTAGTTCATATGTGATACTAGTAGTACTGATGTTAGTAATAGTGTTGCTAATAGAAGTAGATATAGTAGTAGTAGTAGTAGTAGTAGTAGTAGTAGTAGTAGTAGTAGTAGTAGTAGTAGTAGTAGTAGTAGTTCTAGCAGGGAGTGCTCCCTGGAGCTAGTGAATATAAGTAACTTGTAGTAGTGGTGCTAGACAACAGGTGGCACTATTAGTAGTATTAGTAGACAATAGGTGGCGCTACTAGTAGTATTGACTACAAACTCATGACACCGAGGTATTCGTCGAGATCTCTGAAGAACTCCGCGGTGAACATTGACATTTTTATGTTCTCAGCCAATGAGAACTGTTGTCGAATACCTCCCGCTGATAGGGCACTCGCAGCTTGACTGTACTGTGAGAGGAGGGGGATAGGGGTTGTGTAACTTTACTAAGAGAAAGGGGAGAGGGAGGGATGGCTGATAGGGCGCTCGTAGCTTGACTGTACTGTGGGAGGAGGAGGGGGAGACGGGGTTTGAGACTGTACTGAGAGAAAGGGGGAGAGGGAGGTAGGACTGATAGGGGGCTCGCAGCTTGACTGTACTGTGGGAGGAGGAAGGGGAGACGGGGTTTGAGACTGTACTATGAGAAAGGGGAGATGGAGGGGGGGCTGATAGGGGGCTCGCAGCTTGAGTGTACTGTGGGAAGGAACGAGGAGGTAGGGTTGGGCAACGTTGACTGTACTGATAGATGGGGAGGGTGGAGGGTAAAACTGTATTGGGTGATGAAAGAGACGGGGAATATAGGGGAATTAATGTGGCTATTGTAACACGGAACTATAGGCACATTAACGAGACTTCAACATAATTGTGACACGAGTTTAAATCTGACGCCCCATTTGCATGAACATTTACGAATAATAACTGTCTGTAGGTTAAATATGTTAGATGTTTGCGAATACCCTCAAAGGTTTCACTTGCGCTTGCACTTTCACTTTCACTTGGCCTCAATTAATATAACATGATAATAACAAAACTTAGTTCCAACACATTAAATACACACATTTAAACATAATCACGAGTTGTGATTCATAACAAACAAAATAAATGACTCACTTGAGAACCTGGTGAAAATCTAGGTAATTGATAAACTACTATAATATAATTCATATAATATATCTATATATAATATATCTATACACTATATATATGTATAACAAGCTGAACAGTATAGTTATTAATAAACTAATACGATATAATTCATATACTTGAGCTTACGTTATTCAATATGGATTATTTGTATTGGCAGAGATATGTTCAGTAGAAGTGAGTCCTTATATTCCTTAGACATTTCTTTTAAACAATGCATGCTTTTTAATTAAATGTTAATATAAGATTATTATAACTATGCATTAACATCATTAATCGTTAATAAAATTAGCCACCCATTAGTATTATGATATAATATAGAACTTGATTAATGTACAAAATGATAACATGATAATATCATATATATTAAAAACTGATACATGGAAAATCTACTAAAATATTATTTTTAATGAATTTAATAAAATTAAAATATATATTAAACAATACATTATTTTTATAATTTGTTTATGACACTTTTTTTATAACATCACTTATTACATCATACACAATAATTATAAATAATGATTATTTTATTACAAAATTAATAATATAATATTTTAATTAATAATTAAATCCATTTAATACATAATATATATAATATATATATATACAAATTATTATTATAAAACAAATTTATTGTTAACATTATGTTAAATATATATTTGTATTTCCAAGGACATAGTTAATTTATAATATTTAAATTTTATTATTACACTATTCATATAATTATTAATATCTATATAATTATCATATAATTTTACATATAAATATAATTATAATAATAAAATATAATATATATTACTAACTGTGGGATCCCTTTCAATGACTGTAACCATAAATCCATTTGGATGACGTTTCTTTAACCAATATGCGGTTGCTAAACCAATTGCTCCACCTCCTATGATACATATATCTGTTTCACTGGGTACTTTTAATCGACTTGCTCCTTCGCCATATAGTTCTTGTCGTAATAAATCGCTGGGGTTATTAAAACCCGGTGTAATTTTTCTAGGATTATCATGTGTAGGATTATCTGTAAATTTAGTTCTTATGCTAGATATCTGTGAAATTGTCTTTAATAGTTTATTTTTAAATATGGTATTATATATATTTAAGGTGTTAGTCATATTATATATTATGATTTATTTATATATCTATGTAATTATATCTACTTCTATATTCAATTATTAAAAATAAATTGAAAATATATTTAAACTTGTATTATTGAATAGGTCAATTATATAATATAGTTTATAGGTTAAAGTTTATTCAATTTCAATTTCAAATAAAATAATATGTATTATTTATTTTGAATTATAAAATTGAACTAACTTATAATATAAATTAAAAATAAAAGTATTGTAAAAAAAATAATTAAATGACTTAATGTTTATTATTAAAATTATTATAATATACATCCTTATATACATAATATATATTTATTATTATTCTCTGTAAATAAATAAATATTTTATTGTGGACCAATTAAAGCAACCTACAAAATTAATAAAAGTATTTCAAATATTTATAATAATAATAAAGTTTTACTATTAAATGTAATATATATATTAAATGTATTGTAAATAATATACCTATATATTATAAAAAATACATATTTAAAAATAAATATATTATTTAGTATAATTCAATTATTTATTATAATATCAAATGTCATAACAAATATACATTTATTTTATTTTGCTATTAATTATCTGAATTTATTTTGTATATAAATTGTATAATAATATCTAATTTATTTTATATTGATAATATATAATATATTATAAAAAATAATATAATATGATTGGTGTTGGAATATCGACACTGGGTTGTATAACTGAGTTATTCTTAGCTGTTTATGGAATTATAACACTCTCTGATTTGGAAACGGATTTAATCAATTCTAGAAAATGTTGTGATAGCTTAAATAAGGTTGGATTTTTTTTATTAATAACATTTATAATAATTATTTTTTCACATTAAATATAATTATAATATTAGTTTATATTCGTTTGTTATTAAATAATTATTTCTTAATAAATATTATTTAATTTTGTAATATATTTTGCAATTTATTCTGTGAATCTTAAAGCAGGACGCCGATTATATAAGTTCACATTTATTAATCTAAGCACACACTACATTTAAACTAAATGGAATATTATATTCTAGAGATAGTATGACATAAGTTATTATGAAATGATAATAAATAACTATAACTAAATAACTATACAACTCAAATAACTGAATATCTGAATTATTCAGTGAATAAACTCATCAACTCCCTCCTTTAAACGCCACCTCAAGGCTCATTACTTTTCCCTTGCCTTCCCTCCCACTCAATAAGTTCCCTCCCACGGACTGCCGATTGCTCACGCACTTACAGTCCATAAACCAAAAAAAGTTAAAGTAAAGTATACACTTTTCATTATTTATTCGAAAATATTAAATATTTACTTTTTATTACTTTCTAATTGTTAGTATATCATCATAATATATGTATTAATATTACGTTTTTTTTGTAATATTATTTATAATTATGTTTAAGACATATATATTAACACATTTTTTTTCTTTTCTATTTTTCCATGTTATTTTCTAAATATATGTTCAAAAATTACAGAAAAATACGTACATTATATTATATATATATATTATTCAAAAATATTATAATAAAATAGGATATGCAAATTATTCTTTTAAAACTAGTCCTCTTTTTGTATATTTGTCATACATATATAGGTGTATCTTGATACCTTAAACTACAAATACATGATAAATTAGAAATAATTCTACATTTTGTGATGTTAATAACATATGTTAATTCAATAATATAACTGTAATTTTGTAAATTCTGATCCACTATAAATATATGTAATAACTAATATAAAATTCAATGTTAACATTATTGAACTAATCAATACTGTAACATTCAAAGTAAGTAATTCAATGTACATCGGTAGAAAGATTATGTTATATAATTAAACAAATATATATATATAAGTATTTTATACAGTATTGGGCAACTATTAAATCTAATAACAGTTGTACTAGCTCTCTATATTTAATTTAAATAGCACTCGCACATGTACTTTATTATATTTTCAGCACTTGCACATTATAATCAAATAGTACTGGCACTCATACAGTGCTGCACTGCCTAACACCGAATATATATATAATTATACGTAATGATGTGTATACATTGACAGTGGGTGGTGCCAGAGTTAATTATACAATGCGGAATAATGCTGTCGTTGATGTCAGGTTTTCAAGTCACTCTGTTCCTGCTCAATGTTCCTTTCACGGCATATCTTATCTACAGGTAATACGTCTACCGTATCTACAGTAACTAATATCAATGTATAGCTTGTTTCTAGAGGTATTGAGTGTGTATGAGGTGGATTATAAATATCTATATTATGTATATATATTAATGAATAACTATTTATATATATATATATATATAAATTTATAATAATATAGTTTAATTTGTACACATTTAAGTACCAATTTTCTCTTTTAATCTAATTCACACATAATACAGATAGGTATAAACATATCAATAAGGTATCACAATGCAATATATATATATAACATATATTCTGCCCTATGACCTACGAATGACCTCAGATACTTGAGAATACCCGATGGTGACTTTGGACTCTACGACCCGAGTGATATTCACAATCGTAAGACTATGCAGAAGTTCATGATGGAGGTAATGGGCAAGCTAGGCTATCATATCCTGTTCTTCTTCTTCTATCTGTATACGTTAGTAGTAATAGTAGTAGTAATAGTAATAGTAGTAATTATAGTTGTAGTAGTAGTAGTAGTAGTAGTAGTAGTAGTAGTAGTAGTAGTAGTAGTAGTAGTAGTAGTAGTAGTAGTAGTAGTAGTAGTAGTAGTAGTAGTAGTAGTAGTAGTAGTAGTAGTAGTAGTAGTAGTAGTAGTAGTAGTAGTAGTAGTAGTAGTAGTAGTAGTAGTAGTAGTAGTAGTAGTAGTAGTAGTAGTAGTAGTAGTAGTAGTAGTAGTAGTAGTAGTAGTAGTAGTAGTAGTAGTAGTAGTAGTAGTAGTAGTAGTAGTAGTAGTAGTAGTAGTAGTAGTAGTAGTAGTATCTTTAGCAATATAATTCAATATTATAAATACATTATTATTCTATATTTACTTTGATATTTGTGATATATTTTATACTTATTCTATAGGTTAGTTTCAATGATTATTGTTGAATAAAAGCTGACATCCTTGCCTCAATGAATATATGAAATACATGATAAACTACAATAAATGATTATAAATACATATTATTTACTTACTTAATATTTAAAGTTAATAAACTATATAAATAAAAATCCATTAGATAAATAAAATTGTAATGTGCTACTAATAGAAGGAATACACTTTATTAATGCATAGTATGCATTGCATACCTTATTAATAACTAAAAAGTAGTAATATCTGTATTGCCTGATCAACTGACCTATATTCTAGAGTATCCGGTTAATAGTACGGAACTAACATTTGGTTGATATTAAATATCTGTTACAATCTCTATCAATACTTCAGATTCTGAATAGTTCACTGAGTTATTCCATTTCAGTCTCACATCTTATCGGTATTAATTATAGCATCCTGTACCATGTGTATTCACATACTAGGTTCTACACTCATCTCTATATACCCAATGGTTTAAATGTTCAGTATAAATGATAATCGGAGAAAACATTAATATACCACTTCCCTATCCATAGTTAAACTCTCTATTTACCTTCTCCTATCCCAAGTTAAACCCTCTATTTACCTTCTCCTACCCCTAGTTAAACACTCTATTTACTGCTTCCCTACCTCTAGTTAAACACTCTCTTTACCTTCTCCTACCCCTAGTTAAACACTCTATTTACCTCTTCCCACACCTAGTTAAACCCTTAATTATAGTTGTTCACTAGTAACACTAGTAATAATGGATACTTCATTACAATATTCCCATACACCATCATTAGTATATTGTATTATATTATTCATTTCTAATCTCTATCTTATCTTCTACATTATATATTTTATATATATATAAATATGATACTAACTATCATTATTATGTACTTGTGCTAGTAATTTAAATATGTATTCCTTTTATAAATATACACAAATGATGATAAATTATTTACGATACGTCTTATTAGATGTTAATAATATTTGATCAAGAGCTATTCTGAATCGTTATCAGTTTTCTGCCTAACTAATTATGTAAGCATAAGTGTTGCAATGACAAAATGCCTGCCATGTTCTGTAGTACAAACCTTCAGTGTTTAGTTAGTACTTAGTGATTGGCAAGTGTATCACATTCATGTATCTGTGTTTTCTGTTCTTCTCTTCACGAATGTTATTATTTACTGAGGATATAATATTAATTGTCTGATTATCTACGTATATCGTTACATAAAAACAATTCTATGATAGAATAGATTTTACAGTTTCTGAAGATTACCATTTCTTCTATTAATAATACAAATATATATATATGATTACAATTATATTTATATTGATAATAAATCATTATCAATGAAGTACGTTTATTAATATAATAAATGTTAACATAACAAATATTAAATACTGAGTGTTTTTTATTCAAATGATTTAATAACTTAAAATACAACCATCGTGTTAGATATTAATAATAACAAATAGTAATATAGGCACATATTTAAATCTGAAATATATTTATATATCATTATAGTCTTTAATAATAATGTAATAATAATTAATAAATTACCCGCTAAGGTATTATACAATATCCACTCTTGTCATACTTCTCGTGCACTTTAAGAGGTATTATGTTTCGTTTAATTATCTGTTACTTGCGTCTCCTTACCAACATTCACCAGTGATACTTTTCATTCACAATTTGTGTGTTTAAACTACTATATTACTTACTACATGTTATATTTCTAATATTCATTAATCTAGAACAATAATTGAATACGATTATAATGTAATAGATACACAGTGTAATATACTCTATTATAACAACTATATTTGTGTACAGAATACTAACTTATATTTATGTAGTCACATATATATATATATATATATTATTATTACATATTATACTTATGTATATAACTTTGAATTAGAGAATATAATATAATACAATTTAAAACAAGAATATATGTGTTTTTTTTCACCAATTTATCACATACACTTTTTAAAAATTAAACTTACCTTTCATATTAACATAGACTATGCTAAAGATATAGTATTATATTAGACTAAACAATTTCATATATCTCCCTAGTTTTTAATAAATTTACTGATACTGATTAATATACAAATCTAGTAATAATCAAGTAATATTGCTAGTATACATTACTGGAACAAAAGTAGACTGATGATATGTAGGGCTAACTGTATTACAGATTTATTATACCTAGTAAATACGATACATTAAGACTAGTATTGCAACAGGACCCTCTTTTCATGGTATCAGTATCATAAAATAAAAGTATCAGTATCGTATCAGTATCATAAATAATTTTTTTAAGTATCAGTATTGTATCAGTCGGTTGGAACTAGTGTTGGAAATTTTCAAATTGTTCACTCATTCGAAGTTTTCGAATAGTAATTATATATACTTCTAAGGTTTCAAATAGTATTATTTTTGTTAAATTAAGTATTCAAAGTTTTCAAATAGTAAAATTATTCCTTTCGAAAGCTTCAAATAGTAAATATATTCATTTGTAAAGCTTCAAATAGTAAATACTAGTCGTACCCAACCCAGCATTTCTCAGTTTTTGATTGTTTGCCTATCTATTATTTATTAAGTATAGCTATTCATGATTCTACATTGCTAGTATATACTATAAAATAAATTTTAGCTAAAAACAAAGAAATGTAGACAAATATTTTTTTATATTTCAAAAATTAGTTGAAAAATAATTTAAAATTACAAAAAATATGTCAAAATATTACAAAATATATTTTTTTAAATATCGAAAAATATAAAAAAAATATAACAAATATTTCAAAATATATATTTAAAAAATGTTGAAAAATATTTTTTATAAATTTTACAAATATTTTAAAATATAATATAATATAGTATAGTGGAAATCAATTATGCTCATACATTATTTATATACAATCACTATTTATCTTAAATTAATTAAATAAAGTTATTTAAATAATATTTAATCGAGTTAAAAATGTTGTTCCAAAGACACTAATAGTTATGATAATGATACTAAGTTAACTACATTTCCATTGGCTAAATTGCATTTTGAATATTTTTTTTATTATTTGAATCTATATGTTTTCTAACTCATTTTTGAGTTCACATTTAGCTCACATTTAGTATCACATAACATGAAAATAGTATCTGTCCGATTCGTACTAATACTTTTAATGTATCAGTCAAATTCAAACACAATTTTAGGTGTATCAGTATCAGTCTGATTTTTTTTTAAAACAGGTATCAGTTCGAGTCCGAAAACCAAATTTATCAGTCTGAAGTCCGGTTGCAACATTAATTAAGACATATATGTTTAATCCTTGATAACATAATTTATTCTGAAACACTAAAGCAGACCGAATAATTAAACATACACACATGTACATATGTATATAGAACACAAGTATGATAGTGTTAATGCTTACCTACATGCTTACGTGTACATCTGTGTCAATACCAGACTATCACTATATGCTGGCAATAGTATTGTGTATCAATTTTGTATTAAGGGGACACGATACCATTGATTTTTTCGAAAAAAAATTGAATTTAAAATTTTGTATTAATGTAAAATTGTAATACTTCACATATTATCTTTTATGTGGTGTTTAAATTATGTTCATTACATTATTCATTTTGTTCATATTATATTATTTGTACCTGTATATTCATATTGTTTATATTCATATATTATATTTGAAACTTGATTTACTTAGAATAATTATTTGTGACCAATCATGCTGACATAACTGGTATTAACTTTTGTACAATTGAATAGTTTTTCTTCATTTTTTCAATATAACTAGATATCACCTGTAAGATTAAAGTTATTTGTCAAAATTAAAAAATATTTATTTAACAACTTTTAATTAGCAATTTAGTTGGAAAATTAACATTTGTTATCAGATATTTCAATTATTTTTGTTTAGAAACGTATAACAAAGATGTGTAAACATCTATAAATTTCAACATATAATATAAAAATATGGAATATTATTAATATATTAAAAAAAAATTACAAAAAAAAATTGAATATTTTTTGAGTTAATAGATTTCTAAAAATAGCATTTTTTCGTATCTTTTACATGTAAACCAAACGATGGTATCGCGTCCCCTTAAAAGTTAACATTTATTTCATACACTAAATATATGTTAAAGATTGCTACTCTAATGTAATCAGTAATTTGATATCCAATTAAGGAATAGGATTAAAATGATACCTACCGTATCATTAAAATGTACGAATTTGGTAACTAATGTAAAATTGAATAACTATATTTAATATCTTATTATATCAGTATATTACATAGAATTATCATTCAAAATACTCTAGAAATACCATAAAAACATATGCTATCATGCGCCATTATAAAATTAATCATTCATTATTTAATTTATTTTTAAATATACATATCTAACTACTATATATTCTTTTATAACTTATATATTATATATATAATATATCTATACTTTATGTAATATTATACTATATGTAAAATATATAATTCTGTATTACATCTTTTATTGTATTATACAAACTATATGAAGTTTATTTCATCTGTTATAAATATATAAAATATACAAATGATATAAAACAAACAATTATTTTATTTTTTTTAAATAAAACTTATATTGTATTTTTATAAAATTATTATTTTGCATATAAAACGTTTTCACAGATTACTAATACTATAATAAATACTATTACAGTTATCTAAATAATGTTGTTGCTATATATATATATATATATATATATATATATATATATATATATATATATTATAAAAATATAACATTAAAAAAGACAGAGTAAAATATTCATAAATATTATTTAAAAAGATTGTTTAAAGATTATTTCTATATCTGTAAAAAAATAATGTCCATGTTATTTCTATTTTTATATATTAAATATACTATTTATTATTGAAATGAGATAATTTTATTGTAGATATTCATCTCTTTATAATACAAAAAAAAAATATTTTAATTAATAGATAATGAAATATATATTTATAGAGGGAAATATTATCTATATATATATTGATAATTATTCATAAATATAAATAGTATAATCAATATATTTTATATATAAAATAATTTATTGTATAAAAATAATACTATTAATGAATAACAACTATAACTTGTAAATTAGATTACTATCATATTACAATACTGAACGCGCTAATTTCTGGAATGCGGTTCGGTCACATGCTTCGCTCGTCCACCATTGGTCGAGGTCGTTGATTGGCTGGAAGTCGCGGTAACTATGACTGTTAACCATGGCGCAGAGTTTACAGAAACCCCGACGCATGCTCTCCACCTGACCAATGATAGTCGAATCTTTCCTCCAGTCGAAGTAGGCGGAGAATTCGGCGTCATTCGTGGAGAGTCGTTTGATTAGGGTGGCCAGTGTTCGGGGCGTATGTTTGGAGGCGTCGATGTAGGAGTGAGGCGGAGCTAACTGTTGTAGGCGGGGTAACTTCTGATTACATAGGTATCTAGTATTAACATTACAACATAGTAATGCGAAGTTATGTGTTCTATCATCAGCAAATGATAAATATTATATAATTAATATATATATATTATTTTCGTATAGAAATAGAAATCTTCTAATTAGTGTTATTATTATGGAATAATATTTTAGATATTTATCAGAACATATATTATATAGATAACCCATTATCCTATTAACTATTATCCTTTATTACCCATTATCTCAACATTAAGAAACTATGCTGTATGCGATATTGTGATGTAGTATTATATGCTACGACCTTGAGCTCTACTATTATATGCTACGACCTTGAGCTCTACTATTATAGGCTACGACCTTGAGCTCTACTATTATATGCTACGACCTTGAGCTCTACTATTATATGCTACGACCTTGTGCTCTACTATTATATGCTACGACCTTGAGCTCTACTATTATATGCTACGACATTGAGCTCTACTATTATATGCTACGACCTTGTGCTCTACTATTATATGCTACGACCTTGAGCTCTACTATTATATGCTACGACCTTGAGCTCTACTATTATATGCTACGACCTTGAGCTCTACTATTATATGCTACGACCTTGAGCTCTACTATTATATGCTACGACCTTGAGCTCTACTATTATATGCTACGACCTTGAGCTCTACTATTATATGCTACGACCTTGAGCTCTACTATTATATGCTACGACCTTGAGCTCTACTATTATATGCTACGACCTTGTACTCTACTATTATATGCTACGACCTTGAGCTCTACTATTATATGCTACGACCTTGAACTCTACTATTATATGCTACGACCTTGTGCTCTACTATTATATGCTACGACCTTGTGCTCTACTATTATTTGCTACGACCTTGAGCTCTACTATTATATGCTACGACCTTGTGCTCTACTATTATATGCTACGACCTTGAGCTCTACTATTATATGCTACGACCTTGTGCTCTACTATTATATGCTACGACATTGTGCTCTATTATTATATGCTAGGACCTTGAGATCTACTATTATATGCTACGACCTTGAGATAATCCCCGCCTCCGAGGACGACGGGTATCACGTTATCGGTGAGACGTAGAATGTTCCAGAACTTCTCGGTGACATACTGTTTACAATGGTGACTCTCGAAGGAAAGATAGAACTTGTACCTTCGAGTCAACATCTCATAGCAGCTCAGATCCATGCGAACCTGACATGTGTATGCAGTAATGTACTATTGTCTCATGTACTCAACATATGTGATATTAAGTATTACACATGATTAATATTTTATATTCATATCATATCGTAACAATTTTAAAATATGATTTTTTTTGGGAATACATAAATACATATAACATTTATTAAATATATATTGAAAATATGAATTATATTGAAACACATGAATTATGATTATAAATGTAATACACTTAGCCTGTACAACTATGATGAATTCGTGTAGGTTTAAGTAAGGATGAATCATATTAGTTTAAGGGCACGGGGCACGGGTTTTTCGTTTACATGTAAAAGATACAAAAAAGGACTCATTTTCAAAACTTAATTCACTAAGTAATTTATATTAAAATTATAAATTTTTTTTTTAGTTGTATACTAATTAATCTGATAATTGTTATTCATAATTTCCAAGTTTTTTTTTTAATTATCTAAGAGTTATGCATATCTATGTATATGACATACAAAATATTAACAAAAATGTTACAAAAATACCATTTTAAAAATAAATATAAATTCTTATCAATACAAAAACTAGAATAATAAAGCTACATATGTTATGGATATAATGCAAAAAAAATTAAATAGAATAAAGTAATATTACTAAACTTATTGAAATTATAGTGAACGTAGTTGGTCAAAATAATTATTTTGTATAAATCAAGTTTAAAGTTAAAGTTACATTTTATTGATATTTTACATATAAATGACATATTATATATATATATATATATAAATGAATACATGTATATAAATGTAATATAGATATCATTATAGTTATATAAAATTAATATATATATATATATATATATATATATATATAATGAATACGAATAATAATATAATCAGTATAAATCAGTATAAATAATACATCATATAATCATAACAAAAAAGCATATATAAATGAATACATGAGTATATGTATATAAATGTAATATAGATATCGTTATAGTTATATAAAAATAATATATATATATTATGTAGAATATATATAATGAATACGAATAATAAACAGTTATAAATAGTATATGAGTATATGTATATAAATGTAATATAGATATCGTTATAGTTATATGTCAATATGTTATGACGCCAGCTGTCACATTTTATATTTATAATAATAAAAACGCCACCTATACACAATTGCATCATATAATAATCTTTGCTTCAGTTTTTAGATTTTGAAATTTGATTTTATAACCACGTAAATATATGCATTTTACGAAATCACATATATAATAAATCAATTATTTCAAAATATTTATTACAAATATTATTTTTTCTTTATAGTTGTTTTAAAATGCTTCTTTTTATTAGTTTTATTTTACATAAATAAACCATTTTGGTACCATTTTAAAGATAATATTTCAAATATTATAAATAAATAATAAAATAATATTACAAATAATTTTTTTTTTCATGATTTTTACCCGTGCCCTGTGCCCTTAATATGAAACCCTTTCTATACAAAGTTAAACTTCTTTAAATCTAGTTAATTTCAGATATAATTTTTATATAAGTTTTATTTACATTATACAGAATTATTTCGTAATCTTTTAGGTCAAATAGAAAGAGATCAGAGATTATTTTCTAGATAATAAAGTACAAGATGTGTTGGTATATTTAATATATTAATATTTTAAAATATCTAATGAAATTTAATTAAACATAAACATATATAGATATATCTTATATCTTAAACATTTCTAATAATTGTCAAATTATAGTTAATAAAAGTATTCATGAAACAAGACCGTAATACATACAAGTAATATGATTAATATAATCTAATACATTATTTTGATTATATAATTTTAAATAATTAACTAATATAATCTATTTCTCTTACATATTTACATTTTAATTATATTAAAGATTTACGATTAATTACATATGTACGTTATTTAATTACATATAAGTTAATTGAGTATAGACGTAATAAACTAGTGTTAAGTTAGTCTATGTAACCATTACCAGCACCACTACTACTAACGTCACTCTGGGTGGGATTCAACGGGCATTGCAGGTCTCCACATTTACCGTAGACGTCTATGTCAATGAAGTGTTTCAAAGCTTCGTAATAATGCTGCCTGCCACCTGGTGTATGACAATTACTCACAAACCACGCCACCTATTGGGGATTCAAGGACTTACTGAGAGTCTAAACCATATATGATTATATTTGTATATTTATCTGAACATATTAATATATATATATATAATTATAAATATAATTTATCAAAGGATCTGATATATTATATATATATATATATATATATATATATAATAATTATGCATTAATAGCTACTTTTTATTAATTTTATATTATCATTAGTATTTCTAATATAAATATTTGTAATAAGTGTGTATCAATGTAAATTGTATTAATAACTAGAATAATCAAATATATGTGTATTATAATACCATACATATATTGCTTTTGTATTAACGTATTGTTAACAGATAACTGATTAAGTACATTAATTAAGCTGAATAATCCTACTAGATTTAATTTAGTATTAGAATTTTAATTATTAAATTTATCTAAAAATATAATAAACAATATTATAAGCGCCACAAAAGTCTTGTTGGTATTTATTTTTAATTATATAAAAAAAAATTAATATAACAATCAGATCTATATAATGGTTTTGAATGTGTTTTTAATATAATTTAAGACTGATAATATTTATATAATCATCTATATAGATACATACATTACGTAATAGAATACAATCTAACTTTAGTTAGTAGAAATATAAATACCACAAACAATTTTTTTAATTTTCGAATAGTTTAAATAATTAAGTTTTAATATTGCTCATCTTTAGAAGTAAACAATATTTTGTAAAAAATAAAATATCTGATTTATTTGTGAAGAGAATCCATAAAACTGTAAATTTGTCTATATTTGTATTAAAACTTCTGATATATTAGATGATTAATGTTACATTTTTTATTAATTTATTTTATTCACTAATATTATAATATATATTATATTTAACTAATTTAAAGTATTATTAATATATTTGACTTTTTTATTGTTATTTTATTTTAGTGGAGTCCTTTCATCCTATCCAAGAACTTAGAAATTTAACTATAACCAAATGTCTCTAATGTACCTTTGAAGCCTCTCACATCTTTATATTCATGGCTTCACATGTAAAAGATAGGGAATTAAGTTGTCTATTAGAATACACGTAGATTTAGCGATTGTATAACAAATTATTTATTTTATTACGTAGAAAACATACATATCAATTACTATTAGGCCCTTATGGTTGTCTTACATCAATTATACGTTAATAAAAAGTAGATCTAGTAAATTTGTACTGGCAAAATAATAACAAAATTATTTTTGTTGCCTGTTTATGAAACATGTGTGTATCTATACGGTATATATAATTATATTACATTATCTAATAAGCTAACATTATATTATCTATATATTATGTATATACTCTGATAATTGTATAAAGATTCATCAAAGGGGTCAAAATCTATTAGGTTTTAGCATACAAATGGAAAAAAAAATTCCTGAGATAATTTAGCTTCTAAATTATTATTTTATTTAGAATGAAATAACAATATTTTGTTTTACTATGTACATAATATTGATATATATTACTATCTTAATTTCCTAGCTCTAATAGTAAGTATACGGTATACAATATTGAAATACACTTAACATATAATATTATACTTATAAACTACATGATAAATATTAAATATATATGAAATATATATTTAATAAAATATATAGAGAAATACTATATGATAAATATTTCATATATAATATATCATGCATGATTAAATTAATAAAGTGCAGGTTTTAATGGTTATTATTATAAATTAATACGGAAAGATTGATTTTACCATTTAGCTATATTTACCAATAATACAAGAACCCAATGAATAATGATAATAATCAATTAACGCATTAACGCTTGAGCCAACCGTATGATTACGTTGAATAGGGGCGGGTCTAAGATAGGGTGTACCCCCTCTAGGAACCATGCTCCCGTAAGGTATAGGCACGGTAGAGTCAGCCCTATATGTCATGGTGGCGTTGAAGAAGCCCCGATACTGGTTCAACGCGTTCCATTGGTTCTCGGGATGCTCCAGTAGGAAGAATACGTAGATCTGGTGGGGGCTCCTAGTTTTGGGAGTATCTTCCTGTATGGATCGAGGTTATACTCGTAAATCATAAATTTGTAATAATTATTTTATAAGTAGTTAACACTTATTCTTTAATATGTATTAATAAAATGTATATATATATATATATATAAATAACACTAGAACATCAATCAAGTACATCTCTAACAGGACATCAGTACCGACCATGTTCCTCATGTTACGTAGATGAAACACGACGACGTCCGCCTGGCCGAGTCTCGACCTATCAGCAGTGGTCTCGCAGTTAGTCACACTACAGCGATGTTCCTCGAAGGGGCGCCGACCTAATCCGAACTCGAAGTCTACGTGCCCGTAGAATGTCGTCCAGAAGAGAATCAACTTCGGGCGATCTTCGCTGATTATGAGGGTGGGTGGTATAGGCGAGCTTATTAAAATTAATAAATGGTAATTAACCATGGTTAGTGCTCTACTATATATATATATATATATATATATATATATATATATATATATATATATATTAAGTTTCACTCCTTAGATGTCTATGGCCACAAATCTAGAATAGAATGGAATACAAATAGTTTATTCAAATTATTTAATTTCAGTTTTTTTCTTAAAATTATTTAAATCGTAATATATAGCGCATTGTATACATTGAATATATTCATTGGTAATTTAAATAATATTACCATATATATATATATATATATATATATATATATACATTATATATCACACAACATATACTATATCATTTTATTATAGTAACCATAATTATTGTAGTGAATAAATATAAAAATTGTTATATACTATATATTATTCATATATTATAAAATGTGGATATATATTATATACTATATTGAATACTTAAATGTCACAATAGAATTAATCGCTAGTAATATGTGTAGCTTGCGAGGAATACGAACGTTGTACAATCTGGGTCACCTTTATGGCAGTCGTTAAGCGATATCGCTGTGGGTATGAGTGCTGTCATCAGACATAGCAGTATGTCTACTAGCATCCTTAATCTGTGAAGTGGTGTGTTGATTATGTAATCATATTATTCAATATCTATTAATAATATATATATATATATAATATATACACTAGTATATTTAACTATTGTAAGGAATATAGCACATTTTATCCGAACAAACCAAATATGCATTTCTCAACGAAAAAAGTTATATTTTATAAATATTCAGATATTAGTTTAGTTGCTAAACATATAATAATTAGGATCATTTGAGAAAGAGATATTTCATTTATGAATTGTGATGATCATTACAAGGCAATCTTCAATATGGAGTACCCTACATCATGGTGTAGTATTAACTGATTACAAGGTTAATACATAAATAGATTAATGTATATTCCTGTGATTCTAAGTAAATTGTTTATTTCAGTGAAGCCGGTTTACCAATCATAAGGTTTTAATATATAAATTGATGTGCTTACCATACCCATTATAGAAAAGGTTTAGTATAAATATACTCAATTGATACTGCAGGTATGTATGCATGTATGCAATACCTGTGTTAATATAATGATCACTAATATCACATCTTCATCTTAATAACTACTTTTGATATGTCGATATACCTACGTGAGTAAAGAATAATGATTCTAAATATACCTTTGTATTATTTATTTGTTACGGCAATAATTTGAAGTTATATGTTAAGGGCTGTCTCATTTTTACTTTAAATATACAGCCTCCTATTATTTTACACATGCGATATGTGAATATCTCAATAGGAATACATGGTGACCTGTAATAAATTCATATATATATAAATATACATGCTATAGCATATACATGTACATGCTTTAATATGCTCATTTCGGAATTAATTTTAATATAACTAAAAAAACAGTAAAACAAAACCAAACCAATGAAATCAAATAAATCTATAAATATCAAAAATATCAAAAATATCAATCCATAAATATATATATATATATATATATATATATATATATATATATATAATATATAGTTTATTAGGTAAACAAAAAAAATAAATAAACAAAATATATAAGAGAAAATAGATATGAATTGATACCCAAATCGACATGGTACAAAAATTAACATTGGGTGTACATATAATAACAAAATGCCTTGGTTTATGCATGCCGAACATATAAATATATATATATATATATATATATATATGGTTTTATGTGTGCATATATATATATTTATAGTGTGAAAATATATAAATATAATCTGATGATTAATTGAGAGGCATGACTAAAACCCCCATAAACATGATCGCTATAAATATACAAATAACAACTGTCCATGTCATTGTCGTCGAACATATCACCTGATCCGATATAAATCTATTATTTATTTCATAAAGGTGGTATCCGACTACAAGATTTTCCGGCAATTGCCAGAAATATTGTAACTTTAAAACCATTTTCTATCAAGTTGTAATGGGATACCCCCTATAAATATATTATATTGCAGGAAAATTGCTGTAAAGTAAGGGGTGTTTCCACTACAATTGTAATTAACTTTATATAGTGTTATGAGTTAATAAAAAACATGTTTTAAACAGACGTTTTAAACGCATTTTAATAATAAAAACCGAAAAAAACAAGGACATAAATTTATATTGAAAATAAATTATTATTTAATAAATGTATAAAAATATAATATTATTATTATAGTAATAAAGTAAATTAGATTTATTTTATGTATTAATATAATAAATAATATATATTATATTATATATTAATATACTTTATTTAATAAATTTTATTTTTTGTAATAGAAAATATCGGATTAAAAACAAATAAAGCGAATTAAAAATGAAAAAACCGTTAAAAACAAGTTTTAAACAAGTATTAATAAAAAACGCTTTTTTAACAACACTAACTTGATATAAAATTGTTTTAAAGTTAAAATATTTCCGGCAAGCTGCCGGAAATACTTGTAGTGGGATACCCCCTAAATGAATTAAAATTTAAAAATTAAATTGATATTTAACCAATATTATATATTGAAAATTAGTTGACATCTTTATTTTATCCAATACAAAATATAATTTGTAACTAAAAGTCACAGATGACATACAATATGATATTTTATGAATAATTGACATATATATTGACATATAGAACATAAAATATGAAATAATATTCCGATATAAAATATGAAATAATATTGGTGACATAATAAATAAGCCTTTTATGGACGGAGTGGTATATCTTTCCTAAGTACAATCTTTTTATGAATACATTTCGGTTCCGCACTAAAACCGGCACACATAATTTATATATAATAGTTATGGTAGGTTGATCGGGGAGTGGCTAGTATAAATGGGCAAATCATTTGCTCAAATAGTATATGCACCAAATTACCGATATGTTTTATAGAAGCATGTCAAATCTATTAGAATTACATTTGTCATATATTCAACAATATATGTACACAACTTACTTATAACTTATGTATATATATATTTATTAAATATATATATATACTATTATTTTTATAGGTGTACCTGGTCAAAAGATTAATGCGCGATTTGAACGCCCGCACAATTATTTATTCGAATTAGTGAATTTACAATAGCGTATGATTGTTTGTACCAACATTGATAGTTGTAGTGTTGGTTATTATGACTTGTTTAGTTTGGATTTGGTTTGGTTTGGTGGGTTTAGTTTTGATATTGCCAGATATTGTTTTGATATTATTTTGTTAGCTGCATTACATCCCGAGTGAGCCTATACAACATATATATATATATGTTAATGATAAGCCAAGGCATGTATGATAGTCTATAAATGGACATACACTAATTATCAGGGTTGTTTGGGTTTTTTCGTTCGGTTTTTTCATCAGTTTTTTAAAATGAAAAAACCATTGGTTTTTTCGGTTAATTCGGTTTTTTCAAATTTTATTAATTAAATTTTATATAAATATAATAGTACTACATTAATAATATTATTAATACTGTATTAATATTGATTATGTTATAATATGTTATAATAATTAGAAAATAAAAATATAATATACATAATCGAAAAGACTCTCTATAGAGATATATGTCTATGATAATATATTATATAATAATACTCTATGGAATACGCTTGCAGATAGTATCGAGAGTTATTTAAAGAATTGGACATTGATAAAGATATTATCACAAAAATATCCAACATTGGTTTAAAAAGAAGTGCTGAAGATATGCTACAAATAATGAAACCAATTCCTATATACTTAAACATGCTACAGAACGATTCAACAAAAAGTGCAGATGTTGTACGAATCTGGAAAGATATAATTGATAATGTAACAAATATTATAGATGATGATCAAATAATCACGCCATACCATATGTTAATGATGAAATCTTTAAAATAATGTAATCCTTAATGACAGCTAAAAGTTCTAGTACCGGGGTAGAAAGATTTGTTCATCATTTGGTCTAGTTCAGCCAAAGTTAAGAAACAGACTTGGAAATGAGAAGGCTGGAAAACTTGTATATTTATTCAAATATTTTAATAATTGATATAATAATCATATGCTTAATTTATTGTTAATAAATTAATATGTTTGTGTGTTACGTTATTATGTATACATTATAATAATATGTGTTATTCGTTATTAATAATTACTAAATAAATTTAAAGAATTTTGTATTTAATAAATTATAATTATTGAAAAAACCGAAAAAACGGAATAAACCAAATAAACCCAAAAAACCATGAAAAAACCCAATAAACGCGTTTTTTCGAAAAAACCCAAAAAACCGACAACCCTGCTAATTATAATGGCCAATCATACGCTATGGTAAAATCACTAATTCGTATAAATAAGTTCACGGTTGTTCAAATCGCGAAGCTTTTGACCATACTCCGTTTTATAGATAATAGTATAGACTACAATTTATAGTTGATTACATTTAGTAATAATTCAACCTGGTATACTAATATATACTAATTTAGTATTAGTATAATAGTAATACTAATTTAATATTACGAATTATCTCGAAGCAAGCCGCCTATTGTTATTATAATAATGCCAGAGTTTAAGGTGGTCGGTACTTATATATGCATTACATTATTATAATGATTATAAGCATTATTATATAATTATAAGATATTTTATAGGCTCACTTGGGGATATAATGGAGCTAAAAAAAAATAAAAAAAAAAAACAAACCAAATAAATCATACAACCCTAAATTAAAAATTGAACTCTGACATTCTAATAATAATAATCGGCGGCCTGCTTCGAGATTGACTAGTATTACCAAAGGTTTGGTATTTAATACCGTATTAATATATAAAATAGTAACTATATGATTATCATAATGATATAATAATATAATATTAGTAATACTAAAATAATATATAAATGCATAATATTATAAAGCACTGTAAATATAATATTTAATCATATCCGATATTGGTACATGTCGAAAACATCCGGCATTATATTCGATTAATTTCGTATATTTACGTGTATTTAAGTAATATATATGATAATTAACTATATAGTAGTAACATATACATATACTGCTATATAACTGGTATTTGTATTTATAACTTATAGGCTATATAATGCTATATAAACACGCTCCCGCGCAGCTCGGCGAGCGCCGATCGATTTACGTTTTGAAAACATTTCAACAATTTATGACTTGTACCATCTTATTATATACATTATATAGCCTACAAGTTATAAATACAAACACCAGTTGTATAGCAGTATATGTATATGTCACTACTATATAGTTAATTATCTATAATATTACTTAAATACGCGTAAATATACGACATTAATCGAATATAATGCCGGATGTTTTCGACGTCATCCTCTGATATTTAATATTTTAAAAAAACTTTTCAATCCGAGTATTTTAATTAGTGGTAGTCCCAAAAGATGGGCCTCACCCATTTATTTTAGTGACTATAATCAATATATATATATACATATATATTGTATTTAATCCACATATATTTAAGTAGGTATATATATATATGATATAATCAATCGATGTAACGAAAGAAAACAAACCAAACTTTCTTTATAATTCTTTATAATAAATATCTAATCCAAAAATAATGTAAAATAGTGTTATCCAAAGACTCCAGTTAATTGGAATTGGGTGACCAATTACAAATGTGTCAAAGTTTAAAGTTTGATATATTAATCCAATTAATATAAATAAATAAATATTTAAATATTTAGAAAATTATTGATTTTATATAATAAATCTAAGAAATATTATACATAAACGCAGGTAAAAATATAATGGTATTTAAATGTATATGCTATTCTATCTAAACTAATACTGATACATGTACTATCATACAATTATTAATACATTATTTAGTAAATTATTTACTAAATATTTTGAGTTTACAGAGTTATAGCCGAAGATATTTAAAACTAGAATTAAGAGAGTTCTATAACTAACAAAAGAGTCTGTTATAAATTTATCGCGACATTGTATTTTATAAATGTTATTATTTAGTTATATTTTGAAAGTTCACACATATAATATATTAAGTTTTAACTTATTAAATAAATATATAATTATTATAATAATATATTTATATAACTATTATATTTTTTATATATAATATTATATTAAATATATTAAATATATAATCATTATATCATTAATAATGATACATTATTAAATAGATATAGGATTAAATCATTATATATAAATATACGATATATTTATATATAATCAGCGATATACTATATATCATAATGATATAGTTATTTAATTAGTTAAACTTAAATTTATTATGATAATAATAATATTATCAGATTATTTAGACTGACATCGTCCCCCAATATATAACGTGACTAACCGAGAGTTCAAGTTAATAATTTGTGTAGGGCTTATATAATATTATTATAATAGTATATAAGCCCTACCAGGATCCCTGCTCCAGGGATGGCAAAAACCCAACAAATCCAAAATATGTTGCTGTGGTTTTTAGGTTTTACTGTGGTTTTTGGTGTTTTACTGAGGTTTTTGTGGTTTCTGTAGTTTTTCATAAAAAATTAAAAGGTATAAAAATGATTAATAAATGATTAATAAAAGTATTGTTTAATATACAAATTAATAAAAGTATAGTTTATTATTCATTTATTCAATAAATGTATTATTATAATAATTATACAATACATTTTGTTGTATAATTATTATAATAATACACAAGAATGAAGTATATTAATTTAATATATAAAAACAGTGATATAAAATTATAAAAATACCTTATTTGTATCCTGATTTGTATCTATATTGTTGTATAATTTTTTAATATTTTCTATTGTATTATTTTTTATATAATTTTATTAGAATTGTAATAAAATATTTTTTTATTGAATCAATTTCTATGAAATAGTATTTTTATTGAATTAAAATGTCATGAAAAATATTATATTTATTCTATAGAATTTGATTTTAATAGTAATACAAGGGAGGTAATACTATTTATTATATTCATATTTTAATATTATATAAATTTTATAACATTATTTATATATTTTCTTAAAATCTAGAATTATTTACATAATGTAATATATATTGTATGTATATCTAGATAATAACTATTAGCTATTAGAATTAAAATTATTAAATGTATAATTTATTAATATAAAAAATCGAAAAACTACAAAAACCACAAAAAATATCAAAAGGTTTAATCTCAAAAACCCAAAAACCCAATATCGGCCAACCCTGAGCCCTACACGCATAATATAATAATTATATTAATATATAAACATACGTTATTATGATATGTATGTATATATAAAACACGAATTCACTACTCTGTGAATAATTTAATGAGAAATATAACGCCAACAACGAAATGCATAATTGAACTCTCGGTTTGACACGTGACTCATTGGGGGCCGATGTCAGTATTCAGCTTATCAGATAATATTATATATTAAATATAATATTATAATAATTATCATAATAATTTAATTATTAAGTTAATAACATACTTATGATAATAACATATTATAATAATAACTTATTATTTATGATACTATTTAAAAGAGTAATGATATATATTTATATGGAATCGTCGATATAGTTATTACGTTTGATAATATTTAAAATAGTTATGAATAAAATATAAAACACAAATTTCTAGAATATATATTTATAATATGCTATATTATATATAAGGAATAATAATAAAGTACATGTACCATACATTGTATGTATTGTGACTTACAATGTATAACATTTGTACATATACAATGAATAAATAATGTATATTACACATATAATATTATTATAAATGATAATTATATTAAATATATGATATATACATAACATGTTACTCATTGTAACATATTCACATATCATAATTGTATGTGTATGTGTGTATATATGTGTGGGTTTGTATGTATATTTGTGTCTCTGTGTGTTTTGTTGTATAAATGAGGGGTGATGGTTTTATCAGTTTTTACATAAAACAAAAAAACTTGATTTTTATCGGTAATATGGTTTTTATTGGTTTTTATCTATTTTTATGTAACAACAGATATTCAATAAAGATAAATATAAATTCTAATTTTTTCACAACAAAAAAATACAATTGTATTATTTGTTTTATAATTGTTAAATATTTAATAAATATATATACATATCGCATAATAGAATCGTAGAATCTTTTATTTTTGATTGGTATTCATGTTACGAGTATATTATATAATATATATAATATATTTGTATTTATATATATATTAAAAAAATATTAAACATTAATTATTAATTAATATTTAATCAATATTTACAATAATAATATATTATTAATATATAATAAAATAGATTATTTTCTAAATTTAATCAAATGTGTTTTGAATATATAATACAATACTTCAATATTTGATTAAATAAGTAGATAACATATATTTTTTAATATAAAATATAAATTGTTATAATGATTACTTTTTATTGAAAAAATTATTCCATATACATCTATTTATATCATCAAACTATGAAATTAATATTACTTATTATTCAAAATTATAATAATTTTAATAATTTGCTATATTATTAAAAATCATCATTGTGAAATAATTATAAATAAATTGTCATTTAAATATAATTTGTATAAGTATTTAATTATAAATGTAATATCAAATGTAATCATATAATATAATTACATTTTATAATATATTTTTATTTCATATTTATAACATTTATATAATATTATAATAATATTATATTACTTATAAAAATTCCATTATTAATAAAAATAAAAATAAAAATACAGGTTCTAGATGACTAACCGGCAATAAAGATGAAAATATTAAAAATAACAATTTAAATATATATTACGCTAATGCTCGTAGTATTAGAAATAAAATGAATTTTTTGGAATTTTTACTTTCATCTAATAAATATGACATTATATGTTTAGTTGAAACATTCTTAACGGTAGATGATAGAGATTCTCTATATTTAATCGGTGGAAAAAATTATACACTATTTAGATACGATAAATTAATTCATAGAGGAGGTGTTGCGATATTTTGTAAATCTAGTTTATGTCCTGTAAGAAATTTTATTTCACACATAGATGTTCAATATATACATTTAAAAATTAATTCAAAAATTCCATTTAATATTATATGTGTCTATAGACCTCCAAATTGTAATGATGTTTCTCATGAACAGATATGTAAATTATTTGATATAACCCAACAAAATTATAATTCATCTATAATTATAGGAGATTTTAATTTACCAAATTTTAATTGGAAAGAATATACATTTCCTAGTTACCCAAAAAGTTATGCATTACTTTACGATTCGATTATTAAAAATTCATTTTCACAATTAATAAATAAGCCAACTCGTAATAATAATATAATTGATTTACTTTTTACTAATGAAAAACAATTACTATCTAATATAAATATTGGAGACTATTTCGGATTATACAAAAATATAAGTGACCACTATTCTGTTTCATTTAATGTAAATATTGAAAAATACCCATGTAAACAGATTTTAAAATCAAACAATTTTGATTTCAATAATGCTAATATAAAATTGATTAAATATCATCTTTCTAGATTTAATTGGGAATATCTAAATTCAAATGATTATAATATCGATCAAAAAGTAGAATATTTTAATAATGTTCTAAATAAATTATTTATATCACATATTCCTAATATAAATAATACAATAAAACAGGTACTTCCGAAGAATATATTGAAATTGAAGAAGCAAGTAAAAAAATTATTTAGAAAATCTAAAACTAATTTACAATATAAATATAATTGGATAGAAGCAAAAAAAAAATTATCCAAAGAATTAGAATCTTTAAATTTTAAGAGAGAGATTAATGCAATTAATTCAAAAAATAAATTAAAGTTTTATAAATTTATGAAAAAAAGACAAAATTTAAAATCTGGAGTATCTCCTCTAATTGATATATCAAATAATAATATTTTATTTTCAGATCTCGACAAAGCAAATACGTTAAATTCATATTTTAGTTCAATTCAACAAAATGATAATGGAAATTTACCCGAATTTTATAATTTAACTAAACAAAAATTTGATAATATTGATTTAAATCTTGAAATAATTAAAATATTTTTAAATAGATTAAAAATTACACATACTTTCGGAACTGATGGGATACCATCTTCTATGTTAAAATTATTATCTAATGAATTATGTAGGCCTTTATATATTATTTTTAATTCATCTTTATTATCGGGTAATATACCGAAAATTTGGAAAAAATCTATAATCACACCAATTTTTAAAAAGGGTGAACCATCAAATTCAAATAACTATAGGCCTATTTCAATAACATGTGTAATGTGTAGAGTATTAGAACGTATTATTTCTAAACAATTAATTTTTTATTTAAAATCTAATAATTTATTAACAAAATATCAATATGGTTTTATAAGTGGAAAATCCACAGAATTACAATTAACAAAATGTTTAAAATTTTGGTATAATGAATTGAATAATAAAAAATGTGTAGATATAATATATATTGATTTTGCAAAAGCGTTTGATGTTGTTTCTCATGAAAAACTACTATTTAAATTAAAATCATACGGTATATCTAATAAAATAATAAAATGGTTTTATAATTTTTTATCGAATAGATCTCAAATTACACGGGTTGAAAATTCTTTTTCAAATAGTTCTATTGTAAAATCTGGAGTACCACAAGGATCGGTTTTAGGTCCAATTTTATTTTTATTATATATTAATGATCTTCCTAGTATATTCTCTTCAAAAATTCATATTGATTTATTTGCCGATGATACAAAAATATATTTTTCATACGCATCTGAGAGTGAAAGATTTCTTTTACAAAATAATTTAAATTTATTTTCACAATGGGTAAATAAATGGCAATTAAATATTTCATTATCAAAATGTGCAGTTATGACTTTAGGGAAGGTTACTCCATCAAAATATTTTATAAATAATATTCAATTAGAAAACGTTACTTTTTATAAAGATTTAGGAATAATATTTGAAAATAACCTTTTATTTAATAAACATATTGATTATATTTGTAAAAAAGCTTATTTTTCTTTGAATTCAATTTTTAGATGCATTACTACAAAATCCCCTAGAGCATTATTAAATGCATATAAAATTTATTGCAGACCAATTTTAGAATATGCATCCATAATTTGGTCACCTTTTTCAAAGGTTAGTAAATTTCGTAGTCTCATAGACCAAATTGAAAGAGTGCAAAGATTATTTACTAGACGATTAATTACAAGATGCGTAGGATATACAAATTCATCAAATATTAATTATAAAACATATATAGAGAGATTGGTATATTTTAAATTAGAATCACTTGAACTTAGAAGGTTAAAAATAGATCTAACTACAATTTTTAAAATTTCAAATAATTATACAGATATAAATATATCTGATATTCTTAACATTTCGAATAATTGTAGAACTAGAGGTAATTGTAAAAAATTAAATGTAATACATAATTATGATAATACAATTAAAAATATAATTAATAATAGATCAGTTAATATATGGAATTCATTAAATAATGATATAATAAAATCTGTATCTGTTTCATCTTTTAAAAATAAAATAAACAAAATCTGTTTCGACAAAATACTTTTTTTTAACAGAAATTTATAATTTTATATTGATTTATGTTTCATTTTATATCTAGATTATTGCATTATCTCTTCTGGTTTTTTTTAATGTGTTTTTGTTATAGAAAATTTAGGTTTTTATATATATATTTCAAATATATTATAATATAACATTAATAATTCATTATTATTACAGATAAAGTGGGAAGTATTATTTTATTTTTGTTTGTTCTATATTATATTTTGTTATAAATTTATTTTTGTTATAGAAAATTCGGATTTTTTATATCTATATTTCAAATATACTATAATATAAAATTAATAATTAATTATTATTACAGATAAAGTGTGAAGTATTATTTTACTTTTGTTTGTTCGGTATTATATGTTTGTTTTATATATATTTTGTAAATATGTTTCAAATGTATTATATTACTAAAATACAATATTAATAATTTTCTATTATTTCAGATTATAGTGATAAGTATTATATTATTTTGTTTCGTAATATTATTGGTATGTTTTGTTATTAACTGTTTTTGTATAGGTATATTGGTTTATTTTATTTGTAACTTGTTCTGTTTTTATATATATATATATATATGTTTCAAATTTATTATACAATTAAAATATAAATATAAATTAATAAAGTACCTACTATTATTACAGATTTTGGTAAGTATTACATTATTTGTTTGTTTCATTCTAGTATTTGTTTCATTCTAGTATTGGTTTATTTGATTTTTAATATGTTCTGTTTATAATATATTTAAAATTTAACATTTAAAATTTAACATTTAAAATTTAACATTTAAATATTAAATTATATAACTAATAATTTATTACTAAAACAGGGTACAAGATGAAGAATTCTATAAAGTTAAAGTAGAAATTGAATATTTCGATGCCACTTACAAAATAATGTATTTTATTTCTATTTTCGATTATTTTTACGCTATCTTTTATTTCTATTTTGATCATTTTTCGTTTATTTTTACTATATGATTTATTTCTACTTTCGATTGTTTTTCGTTTATTTTTACGGCAACTGTAAAACGTTTTAATTTCCTTAATTTTTTAATTTCGTATTATTCTTTATTTATTTCTATAACGTATGTTATCGTTAGCAAATATTTATACTTTATACTTTCGATTATATTTTCGGCTATGTATTTGCTTAAATAAATTATCAATCAATCAATATATTTGTTATCTAAAAATAATAAATTTTATTGAAAATAATTTAAAATCATAAAATTTTATTATTAATGCATTATTAATATAATGTTATTATTAATGCATCCTATTATATTATGATAAGTTATAATATACTAAAATAATAATTTACTTTATATTATTTAGTAAAATAATTAAATTTGGTAATATTTGACTATTACATATAAATAACTATTATTAATAATAATGTATTTCTATACAAATTATCACTTTTTACATTTCAATATATAAAAAAATTATAATTAGAATATTCAACATATGTTAATTATGTTAATTCAACATTATATAATGATGGTGTAATTAAATTTGTAATCACATAATCATTGTATCGTGAGTGTATTTATATGAGTTTTCTACTCAATCCCTTATATAACATATACATTATATAAAATATAATGTAAGCAATTATAAATGATATTATAAATTATAATTTAATAATTTAATTAATTTAATAACATGAAAAACCGATAAAACAATAAAAACCATGCCTTTTTCAACTTGAAAAACCCGTAAAATCCGATGAAAAAATAATTGAAAATTCCAAATTAACCCCGGTATAAATATAATATATATTATATATATATACACGTTTGATATATAGAATATAATACATTATGTAATGCCAAGTAAAGTATTATAATGAGTATATGACATATACTATATGTATATCCCAACTCAGAATATCTATTTATAGCTATTCGTAGATGAGAGTATTATAATTTACCCGTAAAGTACATAATCAATATACAACACACTAATATAACTTTATCCATACACCAAACTTAGTAACGGAAGTAATAGCTGAAGGGCACGTTTCTCTAATTCTACGATCTATATTTATTTATATTTAATATAAATATTATATAATTTAATATTATATTGATCCATATTATATAATATATAAAACCTCTTCGTTATTTAGAGCTCTTACATGATAATATTTTTAAATATCCAAGGTTTTAACTCTAATTCATAGAATAATTAACTAAACTATTTAGTAAATTATTTAGTAACTTTTAAATTGATAATTATATAATATATATATACAATGTATAGTGTACATGATAATACTATACTGTTAGACTGATTATTATATTAATAAGTCTGATTCAGTAACTGAGTTAGATCAACGATAATGAGTTATATCACCATAAGTTACATATATCTTATAGACAGTAGAATATATAGAATATACACAAGTATCATAAATATAAGTAGATAACATGGTTACTGAATAAGTTTGGAATGGTATTCGAAAAGCTACCAATATTAGAAGTTGACATATATGTATATATGTATACCTATAGGTAGTGTTATACTACTAGTGTTACACTAGTAGTTATTAGCTACTATGGCTACACTCTTCTTAGTAAAGCTTTGATGCAAGTTCAAGCTCTTCTATTTATCTATGAAACAGGTTCGAACCTTTGCTTTTATTACAAACGAACCATGAACTATAGAATTTTTTACTACGAAGCTTTAAAACACAAGTAGTTGGGTTCCTTTTGATCACTAGTCACTAGCATATATGATGGGGTGTAGCTTATACCATAGTGGTAATCTACTGAGTGGTTTGACCACACCTAATGAATGTGTATATTGAATATACACATGGAATATACTATAATCCCATGTGTATACAGGTAATACCTATTAGATGTATGTTATCGTAGCTAACCGTAGCTACATGTATTTCTATTTATCATTGTCATCACTCCCACATGTGTGTGTGTGTGTTACATGGTACTTTTGGAAACTCTCTCCTCTATTATAGATACATACAAATCCATCATGTTTAAATACTAAATGTGCTACCTATGGTACTATGGTATGTCTATTGCCACTGTATAATACTATTAGCCTCGGGTATATAGCTCAAATATTGCATAATCGTTTTGTATTATTCTGGACCTTTCCGTTATTTATAACATGTTCAAGTCTATGACTTCTTGAGAAGTCCATTTGTATCCGTTATTATTATACATGATTCAATAAATAAATATTATTATTATTATATTAACATTAAATATATAACTAAAATTAGTGTACAGATTACATAGTGAATTGAAGGTGAGGGGTTCACCTTCATGCGTGTACATGTAACAGATAGGCACGTGGTGATTCTTACTAAATAGATAGATAGATAGATAGATATAGTTTATTGGAGTAATTTAATTTTTTCATTTATTATTCTTTTTCGTTTTCTTTCTTCGTTATCCAAATGGCTTCAAAATAAGACTTTAATCTTTTCAGGTTTTTGCCAGTGATTTATTCATATACGGGACAGGAACATTGATTGTTTAATTATAATAGTTAACTATATATTTCAAATTTAAATATAAGATATAAAAGATAATAATAAATAAATAAAATACATTAAGTAGACGGACAAAATTTGACATTAACAAAAACCAAAATCAAAACATATATATTTGATATAGATTTTTTATTTTTATTTTTATTTTTTAGTTTTTTTATTAATATGTACATTAAATATATTTTATTGTATACATGTTATACATATAGTATATATTAAAATATCATCTATGACTAAATGACACAACTAAAATTATATGAATATAACATATACTATTACAGATTGACCTATATCATCACCTGAACATCTTTAAGAACACCTAAGGAATAATCAAATATATTTTAGGTTAGTTTGAACATAATATAGTATAAGTGGAGAGAGAGTGATAATTTAATTCTTTCATTCTATTACTAATATCAAATAATTTGTGAAGCAAAGATAATATATATTATATACAGTGTTATATAGCACTCCATATCCATGTAGCGTATGTAATATTTATTATTGCTGCTGATAGTAGTATTATCGAAATCACTGACATAGATATAGGTTTGATGGGGATTATAATATACAACAATACTTTCATAGTTCTATTAATTGCAATATGCTTTAGCCTTTACACAGATAATAGATATGTTTACAATTTTAAACCAAATTATCCCATTCCTATTATATATGATAATGCTATAATTTAAAAATTAATACCTACCTATTATATGGTATTACAACATGACCTATATTACATATATATAACTAGTTATTTGTGAAATAATATCTGGGTAGATTATTGATCACGTGTAAGCAGGGTTCCATTATTTTCGGTAAAAACCTGTTTTTACCGGGCAAAACCGGTAATAACCGGTAATAACCGGTAATAACCGGTAATTACCGGTAAAAACCTAGTACTCATAAAATATAATACCTTTAAAAAAAAATTTATATTGAAATTTAAAGTAATATTGATTCATTTATATATAAATGTTATGGCTAATTAATCTAGCAGATTTATTTGAAAATTTGTCAACATTTGTCTGCTTTATTATGCCATTTATAGTACATTTATTATTTTAAATCCAACTGGATTTTGAGGTCTGCCACCCTTATATTGTAAAATTAACAAGTTGATGTAATTGGATATATTTTATAAATGAAATAAAATCATACTGTGTTATATATTCATAAAATTACACAATGAAAATATTACTAAATAGTTATACAGTATTGTAAAAAATATTTGTAAAAACTATATTTAATTTCATATATATAAAAATAAATATTCTATTCAGTATTTATATATATATATATATATATATATATATATATATAATTAACAATATATATAGATATATTTAATTAAATATCATGGTATAAAAAATAATGAATATATTCAAATAATTTCTCAATGAAAATATTATTAGTTCTATTGTTTAATATATATATTATTTTTTACAATATTAAGTCCCTGTCACACCGAAAAAGTTGGCCGATTTTTCACCAATATCGTACGGATTTTTCTCTCAACAATATATATAGATATATTTAATTAAATATCATGGTATAAAAAATAATGAATATATTCAAATAATTTCTCAATGAAAATATTATTAGTTCTATTGTTTAATATATATATTATTTTTTACAATATTAAGTCCCTGTCACACCGAAAAAGTTGGCCGATTTGTCACCAATATCGTACGGATTTTTCTCTCTCTCTCTGTGCTACACCCCTACCGATATATCACCAATATATCATCGATATCGTGACAATATCACTATTCATCATTTCGAGATATCTCTAAATATTTAACTATTTCTTGACGATTTCGTTACTGCGCATATCGGTGAAAAATCGCTCGCTTTATTTGGTGTGAATGGGCTTTCCTTTTACTAATGCAAAAATAAATATATTATTATATTCAATATTTTATATATATATATATATTGACTTATTTACTCATTTATTTCACTATCATATTATTTATTTTAAAAATGTTTTATTTATATAGAGTCAAAATTAATAAAGTTTTTTTTTAATATAAAAAATCTTATAATATTGATTTTAATGTAGTATTATTTAACTTTATAATTGTATATTTATATATCTATTAAATATAAAATCTATAAATAATATATAATTGTAAATTATATAGACACTAGTAGGTTTAATATAATATAGATAATATTATATTTAATTATATAGACAACACTAGGTTTTTACCATGGTAAAAACCTGTTTTTACCGGACAGGTTATTACCGGTTATTACCGCGGTTATTACCATAGGCGGTAATAACCTATGGAACACTGCGTGAAAGTGATCGGTAGGTAGTATCTACTAGGTACCTATTCGTATTACAGAGTATAGTGAGACACTCATCGCATCCACATGATACATCGGGTGGCCAGACTAGGTAAATAGGTATATAGGTATACACATTCGAGGTACAAATATACCAATATATGCGAATTAATCACCATGTGAAAATGCCCATAAACTGGAAGAGCATATTTCACTTTACAATGAATAGATATACCTAGTGTCTTTGAAAATTGTATATTTCAAAGTAAAAATAAATTAATATTAGACAATAGGCAAACCCTTAGAGTATATGTCCTTTGTTTGCTACCGATTTAAATGAATTGTTTATCTATAGCCCAACAACATATGTTCAATTGATCTTAACCATTATATTTGTTGAGCTAATTGATTTTACAGAAATAAACCAACAATTCATGTTATCTTCATTTATCACAATATAGTTGATAAATTTAAATTGTCATTATCACACAACTTCAAATGTTTATATTAATGTAGCATTTAATATTATATATTATATACTAATTTAATATCAATTATAATTTAATAATATACTATTTATACATATCAATTCTATTTTAATAATATACTACATATAAATATAAATGATAATGTAATAATACACCCGTATTACTAATATCCCTCGATGTACAGAGGTCATGAACTTCCCGAATACATTGACTAAAGAAGAGGAGAGTCTAAAGAAGGTGTACCTCTTACTGAGGAAGAAGGTAACGTGTCTTTATAACATTACCACCGCTACTAGCACCACCTTTGGGAGCAGTTCTAACTAACACGCTCAGAAGAGTATCTCTCAATGTAACCCACACGTATAGCTTACAATCTAGTGTTATATTACAGCTGCAAACTACCAGTGTGTGTACATTAGTTTGTGTTTATTAATTATTAACCTAATTAATTATTAAACTTCCTAATCAAAACTACTTAATTATTGATTGTTTTTTATTTAAGTAAATATATAAGTTGAAATAAGCTTGCTAACGATAACGATACAATATTTAAATAAACAAAGACTAATATGTATTAAGAAATAAAGAATTGTATAAAGAAATAAAAAGTCTGTAAAAATGTCTTACTAACTAAATATAAAAATAAATGAAAACATATCCAAAATAGAAAAAAATTTATTGTAAAAATTGGAAATTTTTAAACTCTGTACTTATTATAATTGTTAATATTAAACTAATTATTATCAACACCTCGATGAGTGCCTCGTGTCCCCTACCTACCCTACCTCCCTATCGCCCTACTACTCACTTCTACTCTATTGTTCTAGAAGAAACAGCTCTCACAGTTGAGGGCTGCTGCTAAGATGGAACACAAGAAGAAAGTACCTCTCGTTAAATCTAAACGTTAGTCTAGCGTCGTTGTTGGGTAGAGTAAGGTTACTATTCTGTATATAGCACACTAACATGCATACATACTCACATTATATATATATTTTTTGATTATATTTATTTTAGAAAATAACTATTTATTTAACATAATTTAACTTATATATTATATAATATATTTTACAATTGTATTACTTAGAAAATTATAGTTTAATATTTAGAGTAATATTTAATATTATAAGATATTTATTTATTTTAATATATAACTATAATTGTAATGTTGATATTAAATACTATACACTTACACAAACTTATACTTATTTATACACTAGAGATTATATTGTTTTAGATATAATACCACATTAACAATATATGTAGGGTTGTTAAAAAACGCGTTTTTTATTATTGTTTGTTTAAAACATGTTTTAAACGGTTTTTTTCGTTTTTAATTTGTTTTATTTGTTTTTTATCCGTTTTTTTCTGTTACAAAATATAAAATTATTTAAATAAAGTAGATATGTTGTTAAATAATAAAATAATAATAAAGTAAGTACATATTATATGAATAATCAGTAATAATTCAAATAATATATTATCTGTATTATTAGCATTATTAAATCATATTGTAAGACTTAGTAATACATGTAATACATTAGTATGACAATTATAATAATTATAATATTTATTTTGTTATAACACTGAGTATTTCTGTATTATTTAATTATTTGTTATAGACATGGAGATTGTATCACAATCTATAGATATATAATTAATAATACATTATATAATTAATATTATAAAAGCTGTATGAACTTTCATATTTATATTATAATAAATTATTATAAATAATAAAGTAAAATTAGATTTCTTTTATGTTCTGATATAATAAATTATATAATAATATATATTATGAACTTTCATATTTCTTTTATATATTAATATATTATTATTAAAATATATGAAAATTCATACTATTTTTTTATATAATTTTAAACATAATATTACTTACCTTACCAGGTCGAGCTTGCTCGGCATTTCTTGACACGTTCCATCCATCCTTTTCTATCGTTCATCGCGGTTGGTATCTCATCTATATTGCATCCGGTATCCTCCAGTAGTTGATCGATGTACGTCTTGGCAGGTCGTCCTCGTGGCCGTTTGCTGTGAGTTGGTTGCCAGAGAAGTACATCACTTGCTAGCTCATCTTTGCTTCGCCAACAATGGCCTGCAAATCGTAGGCGTTGTTTCCGAATAGAGGCTGATATTCTTGGGATTTCAAGATAGAGGTCTTTGTTAGAGATGTGATCTTTCCAGGATTTATTGAGTGCAGCACGGAGCATGCGAGTATATGCTCCATCCAGTCTTTTTTCCAACGTTGCTGTTAGAGTCCAAGTCGTCGCACCATACACTAGTACTGATTCCACCGCAGCTCGGAAAAAGCTTCTTTTGAGATTTTCTGATAGATTTGATTTCCACAGTATATTCATACTATTCAGTGCAGCCCAGGCTTTTGCTATTCTTGTATTGATATCATTTTCAGTATTTGCAATGTAGCTGCCGAGATATTTGAAATTGTCTACGTTTTTGATAGAATTTCCATTTCTGCTTATCATGTAGTCACTCTTTGAATTTAGGCTCATATACTCAGTTTTATCTGAGTTTATTTTCAGTCCAATGTATTCTGCAGCTTCTTCGATTTGATGTAGCATTTTCTCAGCATCTTTTATTGTATCTGCAGTAACTGCAATGTCGTCTGCGTAGTCAATGTCGGTAATATGTATAGCTGGGTGTCGACTGCTTCTTCTTTGTGAGAGTGTAAAGCCTAGATTAATATTATCATCTATGGAGTGTTTTAGTATATAGTCAAGGCAGATTATGAATAAATACTGAGCCAATGTATCTCCTTGTAGGACACCAGTCGTAATTTCAAAATAAGGAGTATTTCCGTCAGGTGATCTGACCATAGCGCTTGTATTCCTATATAGCATCATTATTGCATTGACTATGTCCTTTGGTATTCCATATATTATTAATATATTTTCCATTTTAAGTCTGTCTATAGAATCGAAAGCCTTTGCAAAGTCAATAAAAAGCAGCGTTATAGGTAGCTTTTTGGCTTTCACGCCTTCTAATATGCGCCGAATTGTTAATATTTGTCCAGATGTGGATCGGTTTGTCCTGAATCCATTTTGATTTTTCCTTAGGATAGGGTCGATCACAGGTCTTATCCTGTTTAGTAACATCAGGTTGTATATCTTGGCAGCAATTGGTGTAAGTGTGATTCCTCTATAGTTTTTCGTTATTGATAGATTACCTTTTTTGGGGAAAGGGAGAATGCACCCTTCTCTCCATCTTCTAATACATTCTTGGTTGTATACACAATTACAGGATTCTAGAAGAAATTCTTGAAAATCGTCTATTTTCCATACTTCAGCAGGAATTTCATCGAGGCCAACCGCTTTTCCATTCTGGATACTTTTGGTGGCTTTTGATAATTCAGGTGCAGTAAAAGGTCCAGTTTCTATATTTAGATGCTTATTGGTATTTACGATGCATTCATTTCCGCTATTTGTTGAAGTTTGTATCGGTTTGCCAAGTAGTTCTTTGAAGTGTTGGTGCCATAGTTGTATGCGTTCTTTTTCGCTATTTGCTTTAATCTTGGCTTTTTCTGTTTTCTTTCGTCCGCTGACTTGGTTGACTGTTTTCCATGCAAGTGCTGATTTTTTAAAACTGATTGCGTTTTTTATTTCATCAATCTTGCGAGTAACATATTCGGTTTGTTCATTTTCATACATTTTGGTGAGCACATTTTGAGCATCTGTAAACTTTTTGATATTTTCTGAAGTTGGATCACATAAACATAATATATATTATTATACAATTTATTATATCAAAACATAAAAGAAATCTAATTTAATTTTTAATAATAATATTATATTTGTATACACATATTTTATACATTTATTAAATATTCATTAATTTTTCAATTATTATACAATTTATTATATCAAAAAAAAGAGCAGATAAATTATTATTTGTCAAATTGAATTTAAATTTAAATTTAAATATTAACAATTAAATAAATATATGTATAAATTATTCTATGTTTAAAACGGTTTAAAACGCGTTTAAAACGTCTGTTTAAAACGTGTTTTTTATTAACTCACAACCCTAAATATATGTAATATCTAATCACTGTATATCAATATGTTTCAATATAGCTAAAACTGCTGCATCTGCCACAGAAGAAGCTAAAAAACTTCTAAAAGAGGGCGTTAGTATCTAAAACGGGGCGTATCCCATTACAACTTGATCGATGATTACATTCTAGAAATACTTCCGGATATTACTGCGGACATCTTTGTTGTAGTGGGATACCCTTTAAGTAAACTTAATGTGCATATGTTATCCGACATAGTGTATATATAACATGTTATATATATGAAATAATATATATTATTATAGACTGTATATAACTCACATATAGTATGTTCAATTGCACATCGATGCAAGTTATGTAGCTATTACTAGCTTTAGGGTATAGATCTAATGCTACAAGACATCTCGAACAGACATATTACAAAATATATTATACATTTATATAGAATATATCAATGACAAATATTTCTAATATAATTTGTGATCATGAAATACTCTTCTAAAGTGTTTAAAGTGTCTATAACTTTTATTCTATATATTATAATATATTATAGTAGAATTTAATTTATTATAGTATTACCTTATAATAGTATAATTTAACTTATATGAGTATAATATATTTTAACGTATTATATATTTAAACGCATTATATATTATAACTTATTATAGTATAACCTATTATGATATACAAAATATATAATTTATTATATTGTGTTACGGTGATGAATATTGATCAGGGAAATACCAGTTAACATATACGTTCCTGTATACTTCCCCTTACCTCCCTTGATTAATCCTTCACAATTCTGCCCTAATATTATACTGATACATATTACCTACTCCTACATACTTCTGCCTACTCCTACCTAATTATATCTACTTATATCTACTTCTACACACTTCTATATACTCCTACATATACATACTTATACCTTCCTTAGTTTATTCTGCATGGCTCTGTACTACTGATATATACTAATGCGCCTACCTACCTACTTGTATAGGCTATAAAGGTGATCGATCAGAAGCAGGTGGTGTTCAAGAGAAGCAGAAGAACAATGGTTACCATCATCATCATCAACTTAGTATACCATTAGTATATCTTACTGTATAGCTATATATATATATATATATATATATATTAATCATAAACATTAGTATTACACGATAATCATCCATGTATCATCCATTTATTGTATTATATAATATAATACATTGGTTTTATTTAATCTATGTTTTATTTATTAAAGTATTCATGATCCTAGAATGTATTTCCATTGTCTATTACTATTGAGTTCGATTACCACCAAAAACCGACTTTATAAAAATATAAATATTATATAAATGAGTAATATGAAATGAAATATATATGTGGTTATATTTTACGATGATAGAGATACACTTTTCGTCTATTGTTATAATACCTCTAAACTGAGATGTATATGTGGTTGACATGAGAAACAAGATTGTCAAATATCGTAGGAAGAGTTTGTGAGCTTGACTATAAAGTAACACAAATTAACAAATGTAATCATTTATTTTCAAAATTCTATAAATTAAAATAAGTATGTATTTTATTGATGTGTGATTATTGATTTAAGGAAATATATAATCAAAGAATATAGTTATATAGCATAAGTTATTGAAATAAACAAAGAATAATATCAAATTACAAAATGTAAAATGATTTTAAGTTAGGGAAATGTGTTCAAATACCAACAATTATCAGATATAAATTTAAATAAATACAAATAAATTTGATAATTTATATATACATATTTATAATTTTAATATATTATCTACTATGAATATTTACCTAGTAAATATTAATAACCTATATTACCTATATTTTAATATATACATATATTTTTATAAGGAAAGATATAACTCTCATGCGAAATCGTGTAATTCTATTTTGTATGAATACTAATCATGTTGCGTAGATAGGGATTGTTATATTTTTCTTTTCTGATCCCCAAGGTTCTGTCCTAGGCCCACTTCTATTCTCCATATATATAGCACCTATACGGTCTATTATATCCAATTTTCCTAAAGTTTTCTATCATATATATGCTGATGATATCCAACTCTACTCATTCCTCTCTATTTCTACTCCAGATAATTCTCAACTAATTGCGTGTGTCTCCTCTATTAAATACTTGCTTCTCTCCAATAACCTTTTACTAAATACTTCAAAAACTGCCCTCCTCAATATACCTACGAACTCCCCATCATTCCCTTCTTTTTACCTTGACAAAATTCTTATTTCACCTTCCAATTCAGTCCTCAATCTTGGTGTTATTTTCGACTCTGATCTATCTTTTTCTAGTCATATTGCTAAAATTTCTAAAGCTGCTAATTATCATTTATTTAGAATCAGATGTATCAGTAAACATATTACTCGTCCCCTATGTGCTGTCCTTATTAATTCACTTGTAATTTCTCGTATTGATTATTGTTCTTCTTTATTATATATCCTTCCTGCTTCTTCCATTGCCCCATTAAATAGAATCATTAGATCATCTATACGATCCATTTTCAATATTAAACTATCTGACCATTCCTCTACTGACTCATTTCAATGTATACCAAACTGGTTTCCCTATAGAAAACGATCCCTAATTAGACTCCTTTCTATTACCTATAAATCTATATATTTTTCCATTCCTTCATATATATTTGACCTACTCTTATTTCGCTCCACCACCCACAATACGCGTTCAACTTCCAGTATTAATCTAATTATCCTCCCTTAAATTCCAGAAACGCTCTTTCTCCTACATTGTCCCATCTATCTGGAATGCACTCCCTTCATCTATAAGATCTATTCAATATCCCACCTCCTTTAATGCTCATCTCAAGTCATATTTATCCAGTATCTAATTTCAATATATTATTATTAACTTTTATATTTCATTATTATTACTTCCACATTGTTAGTTAGTTTATTTCACTTTGTTGTTGATTGATAATTTATTTAAGCAAATACATAGCCGAAAATATAATCGAAAGTATAAAGTATAAATATTTGCTAACGATAACATACGTTATAGAAATAAACAAAGAATAATACAAAATTAAAAAATTAAAGAAATTAAAACGTTTTACAGTTACCGTAAAAATAAACGAAAAACAATCAAAAGTAGAAATAAATAATTTAGTAAAAATAAACGAAAGATGATCAAAATAGAAATAAAAGATAGCGTAAAAATAATCGAAAATAGAAATAAAATACATTATTTGTAAGTGGCATCGAAATATTCAATTTCTACTTTAACTTTATAGAATTATTCTTATCTTTGTACCCTGTTTTATTATATATATTATTATATACTATTTTATTTCTATTTTATGATGATGATGATGAGTATGATGATGATGATGATGATGATGATGATGATGATGATGATGATGATGATGATGATGATGATGATGATGATGATGATGATGATGATGATGATGATGATGATGATGATGATGATGATGATGATGATGATGATGATGATGATGATGATGATGATGATGATGATTATTATGATGATGATGATGATAATGGTGATGATGATGATAAAAATAACAATAACAATACCACTAATAATAATAATAATAATAATAATAATAATAATTATAATAATAATTATAATAATAATAATAATAATAATAATAATTTATAATGTTGTTGTTGTTGTTGTTGTTGTATTTTTATTTGTATTATTTATTTTACGTGCACTTACGAGGAGTGTTATCACTTTGTAACGTTGCCTAATAAACCATATTTCATCATCATTTCATCATTTTTCTTTGCAAAATTTCAAATTAATAAATTTAATTCTATAAATTATAATTTTAATACTCTAAAATTTTATGAAAATTCACGCAATTTAAATAAATTTGAATAAATATTCACTATATCTATGCTATGATTTGATAATTTTAAAATGACTTATATTTATTTAATGTTGTATAATATTAATTTAATATAAAATGTATAGACAGTACGATGTATAACTAATTATCACATACACATTTCATTTCTAGTTTTCAATTTAAAATAGATAGAAACCTATTGGTTTATTTAGACATATGGATGATGATATTGGGTGTGATTATTATAGAGTCCATATATATAATGTATAGTGTGTTCATAAAATGCTTATAATACTAAAATATAGATTATATTGTTTGTATATAATTACAATAACTCGTCTATAGGCATTTATGCTGAGCTCTCTATGTTAATCGATAGGCAAAAATATGTACTTTTAAAACTTTTATGTATCAACTTTTTGATTGAGTCATAGTTTGTATTTTATTCTAAAAATATTATTTCAGTTATTAAAAGAATGTTCATATATTTACTAAAGTTTTACAATAATATAATTTTATTTAACTAGTTAACAATTATTTTCAAAAAATTGAATACAATTTATAAATTATTATAATTACAAATATTATATTAGATTATAAATATCAATTTCCGGCTTCGTAACTGTAAACATATATATATATATATATATATATATATATATATATATATAAATGTTTTAAAAATAATCTGTAAAAGTTTAAATTTTATTTGTAATATTATTATTTATATTATATGTTATGTTTATATTAAATTTAAAATTTTATGATTATATATTTTACTATTCTTGTATATTTTATTTATATTGTTATTTTATTTTGCATAAATGTGGTAAAATAATATATCATGAAATATATAAAATAAAATGTATAAAATAAATAAAATATGTTCAATATAATTTATATAATTCATTAATGTTTATATAATTAATTATTAAGTTAAATTTTGATAAAGTGTAATGAATGAGGTTATCAAATTACTTGGAAAATATATTTGAAACTTTAAATAAAGAGAGTACTTTTAACTTTGTAACCTGTAAATAGTAATATATTATTTATTGTATATTTTATGAATATATGTTATAAACAAAACATATTCTTAATGAAACAAACTAATACACGCAATATAAATAAATAATAATATAAGTTAATAATATAAGCCCCAGATTATTTTTAATTCAATTTGGGATAAGGTTTTATTTAAGATTATATTTATAATTGTATATCTTTATATCGTATTTATCATATTTGAAACACAAAACTTGAACTCTAATAGAAATTAATTAAACTCTGTAATATATCAGCAGCCAACTTTAGTAAAATGACATTAATAACAGATATTTAATAAATATATTAATAGATCATATTTATGAAAATTGTATATTATAAAATAGTTGTCTTCTATTAAACCAAGTTTAAATAACTTAATTTCCATTTCCAAAATATTTTAATATAACTATTCTTAATCGTTATTTTAAAATTATTTAGTTAGAATGTCAAATGTAAACTAGTAATTATTATATTCTATAATATAATATATATATATATATATATATATATATATATATATATATATATATATATATACATATATATATATATATATATATATATATATATATATATATATATACTTTAACGAGCCCTGGAGATAGTGATATGTTTATAAATGTTGTCAGGTATATCATAATATTAACGCAAGGGGCTATACATGTAAAATACTAAAAGATTGTTTATTTAATGACATTTATTTAATTTCTATTCATTTTCATATACATTTTCTTAATATACATTCATTTATACAGGAAGCAGCAGACAAAGTGGATTACGAGCCTTTCAATCGCCACAACACTGAAACAGGCGCCCCCCACGCTAAAGTTAAACCTAAACCCCTATTTGAGAGCTTCGTCAAGGGTTCTCAGCCTAACAACGCGCCAGGTTGTTGTCGTTATCATCGCTATGGGTAACCGAGCAGTGTTTCTAAAGTCTTTGTTAATCATTAGCATCAATAGCCTGTGAATCTAAACACCGACTACGTATATATTAAATGTATTTATACAATCCCACGCACTGTTGTAGTATCATATGAAATAGGCTTACAATTAAGACATTTTATTAAACGTATTATATAATTGTTTATTTGTATATCGAATCATTAATTTTATTTACGCGATAACTAATTAACCCGTGTATTATTCGCCCAGCAATAATCACTAACATCGACTACGTACGGTTATACATGTATCACGTTTACTCCTTCCTCATTCGTATAGTTTAACCTCGTACAATACTGGCGCACTATAATATACATTAGCGCGTGATTATTGCCCCTATGACCCATGACCTATAACCCCGCCCCCATCTCTCGAGTGCAGAGGTCGTCGAGAAAGAGCGCCGGCGCATGATACCCGACAGAGCGGGGCCCCCTAAGAAAGGGAACACTATTCGCGTGACTGGTCAGAATCTCTCCGAAGGGCTGCTGATCGACTCTTTCGGCGGTATAGGACACATTGTCAATATAGAGGTGCAAGACGATAATACGTTAGTAGGGGTGTAGTGGTTGTACTTAACGTGGGGTGTAAGTGATAATGCGTTAGTGTTATTAGGGGTGTAGTGGTAGTACTTAAACGTGAGGGGTAAGGTGATAATGCATTAGTGGGGGTATAGTGGTTGTACTTAAACGTGGGGTGTAAGTGATAATGCATTAGTGGGGGTATAGTGGTAGTACTTAAACGTGAGGTGTAAGGTGATAATGCATTAGTGGGGGTGTAGTGGTAGTACTTAAACGTGAGGTGTAAGGTGATAATGCATTAGTGGGGGTATAGTGGTAGAGCTTACTTAACCGTGAGGTCTAAGGTGATAATGCATTAGTGGGGGTATAGTGGTAGAGCTTACTTAAACGTGAGGTGTAAGGTGATAATGCATTAGTGGGGGTATAGTGGTAGAGCTTACTTAACCGTGAGGTGTAAGGTGATAATGCATTAGTGGGGGTATAGTGGTAGAGCTTACTTAAACGTGAGGGGTAAGGTGATAATGCATTAGTGGGGGTATAGTGGTAGAGCTTACTTAAACGTGAGGTGTAAGGTGATAATGCATTAGTGGGGGTATAGTGGTAGAGCTTACTTAACCGTGAGGTGTAAGGTGATAATGCATTAGTGGGGGTATAGTGGTAGAGCTTACTTAAACGTGAGGTGTAAGGTGATAATGCATTAGTGGGGGTATAGTGGTAGTACTTAAACGTGAGGTGTAAGGTGATAATGCATTAGTGGGGGTATAGTGGTAGAGCTTACTTAAACGTGAGGTGTAAGGTGATAATGCATTAGTGGGGGTATAGTGGTAGAGCTTACTTAACCGTGAGGTGTAAGGTGATAATGCATTAGTGGGGGTATAGTGGTAGTACTTAACCGTGAGGTGTAAGGTGATAATGCATTAGTGGGGGTATAGTGGTAGAGCTTACTTAAACGTGAGGTGTAAGGTGATAATGCATTAGTGGGGGTATAGTGGTAGTACTTAACCGTGAGGTGTAAGGTGATAATGCATTAGTGGGGGTATAGTGGTAGAGCTTACTTAAACGTGAGGTGTAAGGTGATAATGCATTAGTGGGGGTATAGTGGTAGAGCTTACTTAAACGTGAGGTGTAAGGTGATAATGCATTAGTGGGGGTATAGTGGTAGAGCTTACTTAAACGTGAGATGTAAGGTGATAATGCATTAGTGGGGGTATAGTGGTAGAGCTTACTTAAATGTGAGGTGTAAGGTGATAATGCATTAGTGGGGGTATAGTGGTAGAGCTTACTTAACCGTGAGGTGTAAGGTGATAATGCATTAGTGGGGGTATAGTGGTAGAGCTTACTTAACCGTGAGGTGTAAGGTGATAATGCATTAGTGGGGGTATAGTGGTAGAGCTTACTTAACCGTGAGGTGTAAGGTGATAATGCATTAGTGGGGGTATAGTGGTAGAGCTTACTTAAACGTGAGGGGTAAGGTGATAATGCATTAGTGGGGGTATAGTGGTAGAGCTTACTTAACCGTGAGATGTAAGGTGATAATGCATTAGTGGGGGTATAGTGGTAGAGCTTACTTAACCGTCAGGTGTAAGGTGATAATGCATTAGTGGGGGTATAGTGGTAGAGCTTACTTAACCGTGAGGTGTAAGGTGATAATGCATTAGTGGTAGAGCTTACTTAACCGTGAGGTGTAAGGTGATAATGCATTAGTGGGGGTATAGTGGTAGTACTTAAACGTGAGGTGTAAGGTGATAATGCATTAGTGGGGGTATAGTGGTAGAGCTTACTTAAACGTGAGGTGTAAGGTGATAATGCATTAGTGGGGGTATAGTGGTAGTACTTAAACGTGAGGTGTAAGGTGATAATGCATTAGTGGGGGTATAGTGGTAGAGCTTACTTAACCGTGAGGTGTAAGGTGATAATGCATTAGTGGGGGTATAGTGGTAGAGCTTACTTAACCGTGAGATGTAAGGCAGCGCATACCATATTAGTTTGTTATCTATTTATTAATGTATAGTTGTAATTTTAGGAAAACAATCCTGTATTTATATTAAATTATTATTTATACTTAAGGAGGCGTATGTGAAGTATGCAACAATTAATCCAATAAAATAATGTATTCAATAATATTAAATTATAATATGTTATTTAGTATCTGTCAACAAAATTTATTAAAATTGATCTAAAAATCGATAAAAAATCATCTTATATAACACATTATTTAAAATAAATAGTTATCAAATATATATAATATAATTATAATCTAAATGCCTATTTTAGTCATTATTTTATTTATACCATTTTCATTGTATCATGAATCATGATAATATACTAGAAAGTGACATATAGAGAAAATCATATTAAATGAAAACAAATAATGATTAAAGCCATTTTATTGGTTACATGATTCATGATTATAAACCAATAAAATGGCTTTAATAATTATTTGTTTTCATTTAAATATAATTTTCTCTATATATCACTTTCTATTTTATATTTTATAATATACATTTACATTTATATTATTTATATTTATTTATATTATGTTAGACATTATAAACATTAGTTGTTATAGTATCAAGGTGTCTTGCTATAAGTTGTATTTGATATTAATAGCAGTTATATTAGTTTTATAATTGTTTACGTTATTTTTTCTTTTTTTAACTTTAGATATGTTTTATGTAGAATAATTATTTTGCATTTAGATGAATATAAATGAAAATTTTACAAAACTATTATAATTATCCTACTCATTTTGTTTGCTAAATGTCAAATAAATAGTGAACTAATGTTATATTTTTATAATATAATTAGTAATAGTTATAAATATACAAATTCTATAGAAATATCATAAAAATAAATAATATTACTTTGTATATCTATTTATATATAAATATGATGTTATCACATTGTGTGTATATATACTGTAAACATAATATAACAACAATTAGCTAGATTAGATGAATAGATTTCTTAGTGCAGCACATTGAATATACCACTGTATTGCCTATTCTTATACATGTGATTTACTGAACTGATTCAAAGTATGCTATGCAATGTCCCCTGTGGTATTACACTGTTATCTAAAATCAATTTGTATATGAATTTTCAATTTTAATTATTGATTCAGATCAAGTGATATATTATTTATATTATGCTAAAATTTCGAGTTTAAATATACTTTATAAGTGTTCTAAAAGTTGTATTTTATAGGAGTTTGTAAATAAGAGTAATTTATATTTTGTAAATCATCGTTTTTTATGTTTTGTATATTTTATAAAATATACATAAAAGATTTAAAAAAATAAAAACATTGTTTTTATTCGATACATTTAGTTATTAGCTATCTATACATTTAGTTATTATCTATCTTTACTCTGGCACAGGTGATATTAATAATCAATAAGCATGTTTCAAATAAATACTATTAAGAATTTGAATTATCACTTGCTTCTCATTTTGATATTCATGAAATAAACATTATTAAATTTATTATATATTTATATATATATATATATATATATATATATATATATATATATATATATATATGTACATAAAATAACAATCATTTATAAGAAATAATAATTATATTATTCTATTTTTTCTAATTATTTTATTTCAAATAATTATTTTCTTATATTACTTATATTCAATAATACAATAACTGTGATATCGCCTTAATAATTAAAATATTATTTAATAAATTCAATATATATATATGTGTGTGTGTGTATATGTATTTTATATACACTAATAAGTTTTTAGATTTAATAATCTGATAATTTAATTTATAATTTATTATTTAATATATTATATTTTAATGTAATTTAATCTAATATTTATAAAAGTATTTTAAACAAATTAAATGTATAGAAATATTATTTACTTAATTTGATGTATTATACCATTATTATTAAATAACATTACATTTTTAGTTTATTTACAGTTATAAATTATATTAAAGCACATACAATCCTCTTATATTTAGAAAGTAAATGTTATTTTGATTCCGCAATATTTGCTATATTTTATTTATTCATTTGTACGATACTTTAACAAATTCTAGTTCCACATTATATTCACTTATCCCCTTTGTTAATACGCATAACAAACTAAGGAGTGTATAAGTTAATATATAATAGTAAAATCAACAGAAATAGCGATAATTAATCATACTTGTAATTAGCAATACAAAGATTGTAAGTTATAGTACTGATACTTCAATTCTCCTCATCGCTATTGATAACTATATGTTTACTCTATATATATATATATATATATATATATATATATATATATATATATATATATATATATATATATATATTATTAAACTACTAAACATTATCACAAAGCAATATGTCTAATCTCACTAAACATCTTTACTGTGATGTGTTGCTATTCTTTAGCCAAATGATAATGCTTTCTCATCTCATTAATACTAGCTACCCCTAGCTACCCCTAGCTACTACTACCTATGTATTAATGTGTATATCAGTCACTAGCTTCATCAGATACTACCCGCGTAGAATATATCTCACCTTACGCGTTATATGTGATATGTAACTAATTTTATAATAATAATAAAAATCTATATATTTCCGCATATCTAATTTTTCTAATGTATAATTCATAATCTAACTTAGGGCCGGCGAAACCTATGATTTTAGAAATAAATATATTTTTTATTAAAAATTAGCAGTATTTTATATTTTAAAATATGATAAGGCTTGATGCATATAAGAACTAAAAGTATTATTACTATGCGTATATATAACAGTCTAAGAATAAAGATAAAAATGATATTAAATATTTATAATTTTTTTTAAAACTGATATTACTGCTTTTTTTATTTTAAACTTAATATTTAATCTTTGAAGATCCATAACTTTTAATCTAATCGATAAATATGTTTAGAAACTTACAGAACTTAATCATAATAAATATATCTTCATATATATATTAAATATGAGATAAAAGTAAAACTTATTTATTAGGAATTTCTGGAAAATAACTAGAAATTTTGTAACCATTTCTCATTATCATTATCTTATAATTATCATATAACTATAAAACAATAATTAATTATACTATAATTATTTAATGAAATAAAATTGTTTTATAATGTTGACTGCATTATATGAATAAAACTCGTGTAGTTATTATTAAATTAACCGAACTATAGGTCACAATGCTATAGGAATTTATGATTTATATGCCCATTATTTATTTCAATTTTACAATTGGCCGACTCACAAATAAATGCTGATGAAGCTATCGTATTAGTATTGAATTGGGTTATAGATGAGTCGGTTAATTTATGAAGTTTGCAAAATACCTTATTAATTAATATATAATAAACATTTTATATATATAATCATTTTTATATATTATTTTGAATTTTAAATTTATATTTATTTTAAATAAAAAATTATTATAATTAATATATTTATTATAAGTAATTAATTATAAATTATAATATAATTAATATTATAATTTATAAAATTGTAGGAATAATAAATAGTATGAATAATATTTATATTCCATTTTATTCCATTCAAATTAATATAATATAATATATATTAATCAAAATAAATATAAATTGAAATAGAAAAATGTCAATATACGAGTACTCATTTTTGGTTTTTTTTAAAATGCGTATATTATTTTTAAATATACATAACCTCTGGGTATTTAGTGCAATATTATTTAAAATGACCGAGCCTTAAGGGTCAGGGATATGCTTAATGTTAAGTTATATCTAGTCAAATCAAAATATCTAAAATGTATCACATTTTGTTTAATACTTTGCATAAAGTATAACTCGATATATTTTATAAATAATTTCTAATATTTTATAATAATATTTTTTAAATGATTTTTTGTAATAATGAACTTTATACTTATATTTGTCCGATTTTACAAATTAAAAAATATATTATATAATATATAATACAGATTTATAGCATTCTAATATCGGTTATATCGATAAAAGTTACTTTATATTCAAAAGCCATGATTAGGTAAATTTCATATTATTTATCATTTTACCTTTACAATTGATATTTACGGCTATATAATATACTTCTATATAATACATTTATATTATATACAAATATATATATATATATATATATATATTTATATTATTAATGAGTCACACTATTTATAAAAAATCAGAGAATTAATCAACAATGTCTGGCTTATGTATACATAAAATCATGGAGTTTATTTCATGTTTATGAATAATTGTTATTTTTACATTTGTACAAAATTAATCATTTATAAATAATATTAATAGTAATATTGATATAATTTTGCTTATAATACTATTTATATATGTATAATATTCTGTTGTATAGTTTTGTTTTATCAACGATTTTAGTGGCAATATTGATGTCATTCTTGAACAAATTATTACTAATTTTCAATATATTATTAATGATAGAAAAATATAATTATATAAATTATTCAATTAAATTTAACGAGAGAAAGATCATTAAGAGACATCTAGATACTGTAACTATGTCTACAGCAAGTCTGCATCCCTCACCTATCTCTCACATGTGCTTCCCCTTAAAATATACAACTCCCTCAAATTTTCAGATATATTAGTACATAGAGATTGTTATCTAATGTATTGTTTACCTAATCTGGCTTCTACTGGCTGTGATATATGTCTCACTATGTTATTTATGTTTATTTTAACTATATATTATAATAATATAATATTTTATATATATATATATATATATATGATATAATCATAAGTTATTATCTTATAATTTATCTTTAGAAGTAAATAAATATACACAATTAATATAATATTAAAAAATAATATATTATTCATCGATTAAAATATTAACTTATTTTATATATACACAAATTCTCATGTAAATACTTAAATAATGAGTATGAATCTATATATATATAATATTAAAAAACCTACTCATATCAATCAATAAATGCTTTACTTATCAGTGATAATGTATCGCTTAACTATATATCAGCGCTGAAAAACTGCACATAGCAGGATAGTTCTAATTCGTTAAGCTGTAAATGATTGTATGTTGTATGCTAACAAACAAGATAAAATTATACGCATGTACGATATCAACTTATTGATGATATCACTATGGTAGCGGGGTGTAGCAGACTTGTTTCCAATGTAAACAACACAAGCCCCGCATACCATAGTATAGGGGTCTCGCATCTATATCATTGTGTGTCCGTTAAATCATGGCCGTCCTTTGATTGGTTGCACCAGACGGATGAAATTGACGGATGAAACTATCGGATCTTTATAATTCGGATCTTTATAATTCTATATGGATGAAAAATAAAAAAGGAATGATCCTATTTTCAACGCACGGCAAAAAAAATCTATGAAAATCAATAATTTTTGTAATTCTAGGCGTCGCACATTATTTATTTAAATACATTTAATATTTACGATATATGAATGCAAGTTTATATAAATATAGGTGGTGATGCAATATATAAATATAAATATATCTGAAGATTGTACATAACGATACGATACATACGTAGATATCGCTGGTATTGATGTTAGAGTGTATATAATATATACCCTCTATACTATATATGTACCATCCTTCATCCACTTGGTGGATACAAGTAAAGAGGGTATTGAACCCTATTACATCTTAGCTAACATGACATTGGCAAACTAAGAATCATTCAGACTAACATTTAACATCAACTGTATACATATAGTCTTGATATAGCATATCTTAGTATCCGGCACCATATAATGCATATAATATCTATATATATATATATATATATATACACATATTTCACAATGATTCATCATGATTCACAATAATTGCTACTATTGTTAATTAAGGTATAATGAATATATAGAATTTGTAATGCGTAAATGACACAAACATGTCCTATATGAACACCTAACTCACACACACACACTCACACACACACACACACACTCATACACGCGCACACACACATATACACACAACACACACACGCGCGCACACAACATACAAACACATACACAGTGCTAAGATACATTGATTATTCACAACAACAGTATGTGTATGTGTGTGTGTATGTATGTGTGTATGTGTGTATATGTGTGTATGTGTATATGTATGTGTGTGTGTATGTGTGTACTCTGCAGTGAATAATGCAAATAAGGCAATCAATTGGGGGCGGTCTATCTATTATGTAAATGTGTGTACTCATTCATGCGTGAACACGCATTGAAGAGTATATTCCAAGAAGTCAGTAACCATTAGTGATAATACCGTTGGTACGCTGACCTACTTAACCCACCATACATCACACTAATCAGTAGGCATAACACATAGCGCCGTGACAATTGCATCATAATAATTGCATCATAATGACTCATAATGCAGAGGAGAAGTCAAACACTCCTCTCTAGTTCAATGGTAACCGTTAATATGTTATATTCTATATGGTTTTATTTCAGTGGAGTATTAATGATGGAGTATAAACCTACCGAGCAGCTATGATATACTGTAATCATTGGTAAATATACTCGTGTAATGTAATGCGCCTATACTAAGAAATCAATCAACCGTGAAATAAAAAATCACACCTATATTTGTGAACAGAGTAAGACATGTCGTTGGTAACACCCCTTATTACACCCGTATCCCCTAGTTACGTGGGTAATGTCCATTGTTGTTTACATATGGGTAACGTGTGTGTGTGTGTGCGCGTGTATGTTGGTGTGTATATATTATGCAATCATCAAACACTATATGGTAAACAAACGCCGCACTAAAAACTGCATTGTAATGAGAAAACCACTGCCTCACAATATGGGCGTGTGAGTGTGTGTGTGTGTGTGTGTGTGTGTGTGTGTGTGTGTGTGTGAGTGTGTTTAGTCATGCTTTATGACACAGTATGTACGGAATGTTGAAATTATATTTATTTGTATATGTATATATATATAAATATATTTATTTGTATATGTATATATATATAAATATATTTATCTGGAAATATATACATAATTACATATATATGAACACTATTTTAATAGTTAATAAACAACATGTACACAAGTGATCACACACACACACACACACGCGCACACACACACACACACACACATACATATAGTGAACAGTGTTCACTGAACACAGGATAGAGGCACACACACACACACACACACACACACACCACTAGCACACACTGCACACATAGCCTACCAGAGCTATGCTGTGTGTGTATGCTAGTGTGTCTACACTAGTGTGTGTGTGTGTGTGTGTGTGTGCGCGTGTGTGTGCGTGTGTGTGTGCGTGTGTGTGTGTGTGTGTGCGCGTGAGTGATGCTAAGAGGAACCAGCCAGGCAGGCATACCATCTATTGCATGGTAGTCAATAATATATACATAAATAAATAATAATATTTCATTCTTATTAATTATTGAAGACAATGCAAGTGTATATAGACCACCCCGTTAATTAATGTCACCCTGGCACTTGTACATGGTTAGCTGCTGCTGCTGCGAGTGCTTTTGTTTATCCAACAATCAATATATACCCACACTCACACACATACTTAATTACATACACACACATATATATATATATATATATATATATACCATCGATATAAAGAAAGACCCACCTACCCACAAACCCAAATACACACCCCCATACACACCACCCACACACCCCCACTGTACCATCACTAACTCCCCTCACCCCCCCTCCCTACAGAAGCGCTACCATCACCTACCTGAAGATGGAATGTGCAGCCCAAGCTATACAAGAGGTTACCACAGCCTCACTGAGACATCACCCGTATCATGTGTAGCTGTCATGTATACCATCACTAACAGCGTCACTAACACACACACATGTTAACTCTTATTAATGGATCGGCGTCTAATTAATATGACAACAACCTTTATTCATTTATTTTAGTGTTAATTACATTTTATTACTTATAAATTTCTTTAACTTGTATCATTCTTTTATAAAATTAATTGTAACATTTTTATAAATTGATGTTGATCAATAATGATTTTACAAAGGCAAAGAAAACTTTAACAAACTATATTATTACAACAATCATAATAGATTATATTTTTAATTCAATCGTAATACAGTTGAAATAATATTGTATCTCTCATCTATTGATAGTTAAATCTGGTAGCCATGTTTATAGTACGTTTTAATTACGCAAATGTATGTATATTATTATAAATACATGTACATCATTAACTAGCATACATGAATACCATTATTAATAGGATAAATAACATGTATTGCTCGTATTGACTGTTTATTATTAGCAACCTGTAATGCCCCAAGCACTAACACTACTACTAATACTACCTGTATAGAACATAAAATACACTAACACTCCCTCCATAAGTACCATCCTCCTTAGCACATACACACCCTCCCCCCAGTTAACTAACCCTACTACTAATACTACCTACATAGTGATCTCTACAACTAATATTACACCCCCTACTACTTGAATGGGTACACTTGCCCAACCTCCCCCTTACCCTCAAACTTTGCATCATTAAACCTACATTAAACCCACTATTAACCCACCTGCCCCTAAACCTTACCCCACCACCACCACCACTATTTGCTTCACACACACAATCACACACCCCCCACCCCCGTAAGGTAACCACCCTTAAAACACACTCACCCCCCCCCCATAAGAACAATCCTCCTTAACTAACACACACCCCACCCCCAGTAAGGTAACCACCCTTAACACACACCCCCCACCCCCTAACACCCCTACACACCCCCCTCCCCCACCAGATGAACAACACCCAGGTATTTAAGAACAAAATCTACGTGACCATGGCTAGAATCCAGCGAAGTTTCACGAATAGCATCAGTAAGGAGGTGGACAAGAAGAGTTGTGGCTGGTCTTCTATCGGTCAGTACCTAATGTCCAGTCCACTCCAGTCCAGTCCAGTACAGTGTATCTGTACTAGATGTCCAGTCTAGTAGTACCAGGATATCAGTACCTATTGTCCACTCCAGTCCAGTCTAGTCCAGTGTATCTGTACTAGATGTCCAGTCTAATAGTACCAGGACATCAGTACCTAATGTCCAGTCCAGTCTAGTACAGTGTATCTGTACTAGGTGTCCAGTCTAGTAGTACCAGTATACCAGTACCTAATGTCCAGTCCAGTCCAGTGCGTATCGAGTATAATATGTACTATGATGTGACCTATTGTCATTGTTAACGGGGTTCAGGTTGTAGCAGGACAGTTGTTCAGATGGACAGTCAGCTAATACCGTGGTAGCCTGTCTATATGTCCTACTTAACATGCTACAACATCACACTAGTCGTGAGTGTACATCACATCTGCTGCTGCACTGTAGGGCGTTATCTCCTAGTGATCAACCCTAAACTTAGGCACATCTCGTCAAGTTACATTATGTTTCTGATTTAGTGAGATATTTCTGATTTATCGATGAATACGTGGGAGTTGAATAAGTGAGCCCCCCCCCCAATTATACTGATTAACCTTTACTACTCTATTATTAGAATTATAAGGGTATTACTGGTGGCTATTAGTAAAAATATTTCTCTATCTATATATCTCTACCTCTATGCCTATATCTATATCTCTCTATCCATCGCTATCCTTCCATCCATATGTCTTTACCTATGTGCCTATATGACTTTAACCAGTGGTCAGACAGCAGTGGTGTGCACTATACATAGCAGTGTCGTAGTATTAGAACATAATTTTCAAGTAATACATATTTTAATATCATAAATCCATAGTTGTGTACAACAGTATATCAAGTATGGTGTACCGATGCATGTGATGCATTTCAATGAATAGAATATAATATATATATATATATATATATATATATATATATATATATATAAATACTAATCATTATTCATATTTATACCTCTAGAAATATCTATATAATATTAATAATAATCATACCTGTCATAATTGTTCGCTATTTATCCCATGCTAAATGAACCAAGCTAATATATATATCACGAATTGAACACTAATATGGTACAATTATTATACTAAATATTTAAGTGTACCCATGTCTCTAGTAATATATCTTATATGGAACTACTTATAGCATTATCACATATTATATAACACCATAACATTGAAAAGATGCAGTTATAATGTTTACTAAATATTATAACCTGACTTTCTTAATGATCGTATCATATTTACTAGTATATAAACATAAGTTTTCTATTAGAATTTGTAAAAGTATTACTTATACCACCAGATAATCAATATGTTTACTATTAATCTAACTAGATCTATCCACCAATCATATTTCCCTACATGTAATCTTAACTTTACACCAATAATTACTCAGCACTTATTACAATATCAGCCAATCGTAGTGCACTATACTCTGTAATTTTTGACCAATCATAAGTGCCCAAGTATTATAAATTTGACCAATCGCAACCTCCTAAAACAGCTGCCAACCTGTCATCTAAAGATGAAGGTGATAATGATCGACATTCCAGAGAATTGGTCTCCTATGATAATATATTCGAGTGATACAATGGTCTTCACATAGCATCACCACACACATCACCACACACATCACCCCAGCATACACACGAAAGACAGCACAGAGTCTGTACATATAATAACAACTTTGAACATGTGAATTGATAATACGAAACATATGAAATGGCTGAACAAATGTAGTTCAGATTACTGTTCGCATTTTAATCAACTCATTGAAATTCTATGATGAGTGGTATTATATTAATTAAAAAAATAATATTAAAATAATTAAATAAATAATTTCATATTAATATTGTGTTTATTTCTTTGAATAAAACAAGTGTTTCCTCTACAAATCAGTAATTCACAATGTGATCACACAAACATCAGTGGTTACTACCTCATATATCATAATTTACAATTCATTATTGTATATTAGATTATTAATAATATTAATATCATAATTTTTCAATTTAATATATATTTATTTAAACATTATAAAAATACGAATATTATTGCTTTATTTAAATACATAATTTTAGAATAAAATCTAATGTATCACTTGAATTAACTAATATATTATGTTCTAATAATTAATATATTTATTGGGACGATAACATAACATATGTAATTTAATAAAGGGCATTTATCTCTATTTATTTCTATTAATTGTAGTGTAAATATCTATAAACACAAAATGTAGATATAGATATATATACAATAGTGTAATAATCTTCACCTGTTGTTAACTAAATCTTGTTAACTATATTACCAATTAAAAATCATAGTTTGTATTGGTCAAATCAGAGAACCCATCCTTTTTTACACACTTATGAGATCACTTTTAAATATTATTTTAAAACCTATTGTATGGATTCAGTCAGACTTTAACCCGAGTCCTCTTGTCTGCTGTTCTACAAGAGGTTTCAATAGGTTTCAAGGTGTTCGTTGCATGACTAGCTTTTACATCACAAATATGAACTGCCTGCAACAACTCTGTAATGTAAAGTAAATGTGACGACCGCCTCAAAACATAATTCTACTTTTATAGAACCGCAGTCAATGGACTCGGGTTAAACTCTGCCTGAATGCATACACTAGGTTTAAGAATAATATTCAGAAGCGATCTCAATAAGTGTATACAAATGGATGGGCTCTCTCATTAGAATCTAGACGCCTTAACGTGAGAGCAGCTTCGAATAGATTATGGATTAGAATGACTTACATAAGTAATTCATATAGTTGCTGGCTGGGATGAAAGGACTAACAATAAAACAGATATATATATATATATATACAAAAATATGTATATAAGAAATATGTACAAGTATTTATTGTGGTAAGCTTATCTTATACAGATTGGTACTAGGTGAATCTGTCTATCTTGTAATGACGTTGGGGCATTATATACAGGTGGCTATCGTGGTTAGATGTATTTACATACGCAATGATCGAGATGGATCTAAGGAAAGTATCTCTTTATCCGGATGTGCCATCTAACTTTGTAATGTTAATGAAGATATGCTGTATGGAGGTAGTATATGTTTTGAGTATATATTTACGTGTTTAATACATACATGGTAACATGGATGTTTTATCTGGTCGTTATTGGTATAAGTCTCTGTGTATGGGCATTAGGGTAATCTATATCCTGATAGTGGGGTGTATCTCACATAAGGATGACAAACTGCTTCCATACCAATAACAGATCGATATCGGGTTATACAAACTTGTTTTTAAAACATTCACAAGATATCCAATAGGTTTCAAAGATTTAAGAATTGGTAATTTATATATAAACGTACGTATAAGCGTTTTTACACCTGTCCTATATCGGTATAGCTGTTCACACCTAATCTTCCCGCTTTTGTGGTTCGAAGATATCGGGCTATAAAATCGATCAGATATCGGGTGGTTTTGTTGTGTGAAAATTATCTTAGAATAGAGATGTGTCAGGGTATCTCGTACTGTAACATATGGTGTAGGTTGTCAGAGGTATGGGCTTGTTACGCTTGGTAACTGATATATTAGCACCGTCTACTGATATAGCATATTATTGTATTGACGATAATGTTAATAGAATAGTGGGGCTGGATAATGAGTCATGAGATTGATGATGCATTGGTGACTCGTATATCTCATGGTCATCGTATTACTCGTATCAACTAAATATGCTTATTCTACTATCGATATAATATCGCTTACTATTCCATACCAAGAAGTATAGAACTTTCTAATGTATACCACCTAATACTGAGGTGCTAAGGTATCTAATAACACTATGATGATAGGGTAGGACATATCGGTGTGCTATTAGATATTAATACATCGATAACGCTCACATTTGATGTGTTCAACATCGTTGCACAAGAGTGTAGATTCTATACTTAGAAATTATCTTATAATAATAATAATATAATTTATTGAATATAAAAAATGGATATTAAAAATGACATAAAACTGGAGACAAAACTAATAATTAAAAATAAGTAAATGTATTAATATTATTGATTTACATATATCATAGTTATAATATATTATTCTAAACTAAAATAATGCGGAATGGTACCTACAATCGTCATCCTTATTATAGATGGTGGTTTTGTGCTCGTATAAACCTAGCACTTATGATTCGTCACGGATAGTCATTACCGTATCATTACACACTACTTCAATTTCTATTTGCTTATGACCTACTATTGTTGTTCTAAACGTCTTACGAATGCGCAACCACTATTTGGTGGTGATTATTTTGATTTTCCGAGGTATTAGTACACAATGGAAGGTTATAGAATAATTAATTCCTCGATACGTATTCTATACTATCTTAAACTAGCCAATGATCACTGATATAATCGTAAATGGCTCTCCTTAGATAATGTTGTGTATATCGATTATGTACGCTGTATAAAATTATTCACGAGTATAACTGAATGTTATAAAATGCTTTAGAGCGACGAATTATACTTCTACGCAGCGCATTACCTACGATTCATAGTACATTCATTTGTTGTACCTTTTTCTTATAAACAAAACTTATTACCATATTATTTAAATATAAATCAATCATTATTTAAATGGAATATTATATGAATCAATATGTAAGTATAAGGAACACTAAACGTGAGAGTGAAATACAACATTTAATGAATTTACTAGTTTCGATAAAATCAATTTATAATCGAATATTAATTTTTATGTTTAAATATCATATTTTTCTAACACAACATCTTTTCAGATATATCGGCTCATCTAATGCCAAGTATAAACTATATTATATACTATAAAATTTTGAATTTTCAGTTGGGTATTTATTATTGATTAAATACATCTCCTTTATAGATTAATTTATAAATTAAAGTGTACTTAATATTTACAATTCATTAATATGATAAATTGTACCAACAAAAAATAAAATATAATATTTAAGATTAAAACAAAATCAAATATAATTTCATAAAATATAAATTTCTGAAAAATATTATAAAATTATGTATACATTTTCATAGGGTATTATTATAAAATAATTTATTATTATTCTATCAAATTAAAATTTAAAATACATATTTTGTTACTATTTATTTATATTAAAACCCATAGAATATATTAAATTAATAATACATTTTACTTGAAGAAATTTATTATCTTTATTAAAGTTAAATACATAACAACGGCATCACCCAAAAATAAATGATATATAAACTAAACTAATATAAGCGTAGTAGCATATTTTATCTTTGCATCTAGTATAATATATTTGATAACTAATTGAACATTTTAAATTACAAATTTTGAAAACAAAATAATTATGAAAAGGTCATTAATATTTGTTAATAGATTTTAATTAACAGGTTTATATTTATATGATCAGATGTATCTAGTATTTATAAACGCAATGCGGCATAAATATAACCAATCACAATCGTTTCCAATGACAACTAAAATGAATAGTGAATTTCTATTGGATAAAATCGTGATGAACTAAGACAAGCCACACATAACCGATTTACTCATAACAATATTTATTTTATTATACATATTAAACAGTATATACTATTAATAAATAGTTAAATTTATAATTATTATATTTAATTATATATATTGTATTTGTATATATTTTATTAATATACTAATAATATAAATTAAATAATTGTGTACAATTCACGCGCGCATTTATATATTATTTCTCTAGCTGTCATAATATATTCAATCAATTTGGTCACGGTAGCTTAAAAAATAAGAAACCGGTTAATACCTTTCAGTTATATTATTAAAAACGAAGCATTAACATGGTTTGTGATATTTATTACTACTATTTTATATGTCAATTATACTACTACTACTTTTACATATTTTTATGAATTAATAATATTTAAAATTTACATTTTATAATGTATTTCGTGTTCAAATTAAATTATCGTATTATAATCAGATATTTATATTACACAATATTAATGAAAAATGTTTTAAATAGCTCTATACAATATAATTATATATATATAATATAATATGTATAATATATATTTGTTTAATATATTGATATATATGACTAGTTAATTATTTAACTTATTGTTTGCCTATTTAATAATTAGTTAATACAACGATGCTTTCAATTTCGTCAATCTCGAAGCAGGCCGCCGATTATTATTATTAGAATCTAGGATTAGAATGTCAATTTTTATTTTGGTGTGTTTATTTGGTTTTATTTTGCTATTTTTTAACTTCATTATATCCCCAATGAGCCTATAAAATATTGTGTTACTATAAACTATCTTATAATGCGTATAATGAGTAGTGCATATATAATTAGCAGTGGTACTGTACCACCCATCTTGAAATCTGACATTATTATAATAACAATCGGCGACCTGCTATAACAGCCAGATTATTCATAAATTGTGTTTAAAAAGTATATATATATATAAAATAAACTTTTAATTATTAAATAGATACACATAATTGTTGAATTATTTATACTTATAATATGTTATTTAAATGTCTATTGTTATAATAATATTAAACAAAAATCAAACTTCAATGTATTAGATGATCAGATAATTTTAAATAAATTTATTTTCAAATGTAAGGAATTACAAAATTGTTTTATTAACATCAACTTATCACATATATTGGTATTATAGAGTATCTCGCTTATAATCACACATGTATAATCACTAATATATATATATATATATAGTTAATCTATAAATTGTTATTAATATAAGAATAAATAGTATTGGAAAAACCAAAAATTTTAATTTATTTTGTTGGGTTTTATGTATGTTTTTTTTGGAAAATTAATTTCATATTGTCCCATTTTAATTCAATATACATAATGTATTTTTATTATATTAATTTATTTATTGATATAAGTATAAACATTTTCTAAAGATAATATTGAGATTATATAAACTAATTATTATAATAATACAAAATTAAAAAATGTAAACGTTTTAGTCACCGTAAATATAAACATTTATTATAGTATGAATCGTTAATATAGTTAAAGTTATGACTTTTAATAACCTTATTTATTAAAAATTTTAATTTTAATTTAAAATTGATAACAAAAATTGTAATAACTATATTATTTACATTATCAAAAATATTTAATATCTAAATATTTCTATACTTGTATAACTGTATGATTTTAATTTGTTCTAACCCAAGTTGACTAACCCTAGTAAAAAAATGGCTACTTTAATACTATATAATATGAATCTCTGCATGTATATACTCTTGTATATACATGTTTTATAAAACATTTTATAAGTTCATATAAATTATAATATAGTTAAAGGTGTTTAGTAATACAATAATTTGAAATCAACATCCACTAGTCTATAGTTGAGCGATATGAAATATTTTCTTTAATTGGTTGTAACCATTATAATTTAATTTATATATATTATATAAATATATACTATACTATACTGTTATAGGAAGCGGAACATTTAAAAACACATAATTATGTTGAAATTAGAACACACTCCTTAATTAAATATGTGCTGCCGAATCGCTATTTATATTATATGCCGATATTGTATTGTGGCAGGCGTTCTAATTTAAACCTAGGTATATGTGTATTTAATGTACTAACTTCCTACAGTTACTACACACTATATTGTTAATAAGAATCTATTTTTAAATTTAATATTTACTGTTACAAGTTTTAGTTACAAATAATTTACTAACATACATTTTTATTCGTTGTATTTATTTTAAATAGTATAATAATTAATGTATATTTCTTTATTTATTTGAAAATGTATTCTAAATTTGTATATCATATTACTATTTAGTAAATCATGTTAGTTATTATGATATTAATAATAAATATAAGAATAACGAAAATAAAGCATTTAATCACTATTATATATATATATATATTACTTGTATAAGTAAACATCAATATAAAGCATAATATAATAAAGACAATGAATTATATATAATTAAATACCTGGTTATCAAAAAAAAAATGTCATAAACAAATATTTCCAAATTTAAATTTGTTTGTTGAGTTTTATCATAATTTTGTTAGAAATATAAAACTTGATTGTGTTGAGATTATAATTAATAATAAATTAATGTTTAAATCAGATGAAAAGTATTTGAAATCCCATATTATTTTAACAATAATAAATATTTGGTTTATGAAAAATTATTATATGTATAATTAATTAATATAATATATTGAAAAACCTCATAAATACATTCATTTTTTGTAAAATAAATATAATAAAAAATTATTTTTTTAAATTGGTATATTATAAAATATGAAAAATATATTAAACTAATAATAATTTTATTTTCCTTTCTTCAGTAATGTATTTTTTAAATAGTATAATTTACATATTAAAATTAATTAAAAAAAATATGTTATATATATTTATATACGAGTGTTACTTATGCATATATGTTAATTAATTCAAAATTACTATGAAGTAATATTTAATAATCTATAAATTACTGTATTTAAATCATTTTAAAAATTTCACAATTATTATTTTGCTTAATAGGTATTTAGAAAAATATTAATTATGAATCATTTCTTAAAACAAATCCAATATTTGTGTCTTCAACTACTCTATATATTTAATTCATATCTGATTATAATATACTATTTCTCAAGATTTAACTAAATATTATTTTGCTATATAATCGAACTAAAGCATACTTTTAAATTAGTTTTTATAATTTTAATATTTATATGTAATAATTATTACCCAAATTATATTTAGGCTGATCAACTTACAGAAGAACAAATTGCTGAATTCAAAGAGGCTTTCTCTTTATTCGATAAAGATGGTGATGGTACAATTACCACTAAGGAATTAGGAACTGTCATGCGTTCTTTAGGTCAAAATCCTACTGAAGCAGAATTACAAGATATGATAAACGAAGTTGATGCCGATGGTAACGGAACAATAGATTTCCCCGAATTCCTCACCATGATGGCAAGAAAAATGAAAGATACCGATAGTGAAGAAGAAATCAGAGAAGCATTCCGCGTATTCGATAAAGATGGTAATGGTTTTATTTCTGCTGCTGAGCTTAGACATGTAATGACAAATCTTGGAGAAAAACTGACTGATGAAGAAGTAGATGAAATGATCAGAGAGGCTGATATTGATGGTGATGGTCAAGTTAATTACGAAGGTTAATATATAGTAAATGTTCGATAGAATTTTTGTAAATATTGTTTATAGAATATAAATATATATTATATAATATTTTATTGATTATATAATATAAATATATATTATATAATATTTTAATAATAATTTATATTATATATAGTTTTAATTTTAATATAATTTAATAAATTAAATTTATATATTTTAATAATAACTATTCCTCCTCCAGAATTCGTGACGATGATGACTTCGAAATAATTTATATACTATTTATCTCAATATTAGCTTAGTCTGTACTTTTTTTTGTAAAATATTTATTCTCTACTTAGGCTCAACATGTCATTCCCTTTAATAGTCCTAATTTAGAACTGATTGTATTCATATGTCTATTATTATCTACATAAATTAGTATTTTATAATATTATACAAGAATGCATTATTATTACATTAATTACATAGTAATGGTGTAATGATGTTCTATATTCTATAACTATTTTACTGTTAATGTCATCCTAATGAATAGGTTACTTATGTAACCGAAATCTATACATATAATAAATTTATTATTTGATTAATATATTCTTTATTATTAAATATATATAACTTTCTTTTTATTAATTATCAATCTTAAATTATATATTAATGTTATATATATACTTAGGATACTCAATTTAATTATATATTAGATATAAATAGTAATAATTTGATAATTAAATATATTTGTATATAAAAATGTCTTATAACATCAATATAACAATAATTTGCAAAATCAATATTTACTAATCTATTCAGCCACTCATAATAGGTTATTCCCATTTGGCTTACTTTTAATTAATAATCTGGCTCATGAATAACCTGAACTGTTTTCTTATTGATAAATAATGCATATTTCTAGTAATTATTGATGGCAATTATTAATTATAATTTATATCATTGAATTTAGTAAAATAGTTTCTATTTATAAACATGTACATAATTATGTTAATAAATAATATTTCATATGTATAAAATATATAAATGGATATTTCGAAATACAAATCTGATTACATTGCTAAGTAAATATGTATATAGTGAATCTGAATTATATATAATATTAGTATAGGTTTTATAGTATTGTAGTATTTATTAGAATTATTTTAAGTATTCCATAATTATTAATGTTCACCAATAAATTTATAGTTTATTGCTAGTATATACTAACTTATTTTATTATTCCAATTTTAGATATAAATAATTGTATTCATATATGTAATGGCATCAGTATTTATTACATTTATTTGAAATTGTCATAATATAACTCATAAAAGTAAATAATATAAGGTAACTTAATATTAGCATGTGAAAAGTTTTCATAATCAGCCATTACATAATTCATTGATATATTTAAGTAAATTAAATTCATCTAAGTGCACTATATTTAATATACTGAAATATATATATACATTGTACAAAATACACTATATCAATAAACAAATGGTAATATTTTATAGAATATTAAATAATTTACAATATTCTCAATGTATATTATATGATAGATAACAGTTGCTGCACCATATATAGTACATAAATAACTACACAATTCAGTTCAACTATCACATTATATATGCTGGCTCTACTAATGAAATGGAATTAAGTAATCAATACTTAATGATATTCAATACATTTACTGGGTTACACTGTAAGTATACCCATGTGTATATATAGAATATAGTACCTATAGGTACTATATTCTATGAAATAATATATATAGATATATATATTTAATTATACATTCAACTAATTAAGATGGTAGTAGTATATTAATCATCAATATTACTAAATAATATATTAAATTAATGATTACAATTTATAATATTAATATAAAATGATTATAATTATTTCTTGGAAAGTATTTTTAAGTATAATATATAAATGTATTTTCCTAATCACCAAATATAAATTGATAACTAGTGGAATATAATAATAAATTGTATATATATATATAAAAAGGACATGAAATACTATTTAAATACATGTATAAACACGAAGTTAAAGAAGATTTATTAAATATGAAAAATATAATAATTATTTACTGAAAATATTAAATATATGTATAACAAACTAATCGTATTACAAAAGTAAATTAGTAATACTTATTATATTATCATTATATAATTAATAAAATGTATTTGTATATAACAAAGTAAATATGTATTACATTAAAATCCCTAATTTCATACAAATACATTTTCGAATATATTCTAATTGCTTATTATAATCCTGTCATATTCAGTATCAGGTAGGCATATTACATACCTATATATATAAATTGGTACGTAGACCCATGTCTAGAATTAATATTATTATTGTGAATATTAAATCTAGTTGCCAATATGACATAGGATTCCAATTGCCAATATGACATTACCCTATATAGATGTGGTAACAATACATTCACTTTAGGTAAACTGTAATTATTATAATATTAGCTTTTCATTATAATGATTAGTCTAACAAATTAAATATGTTCTATATTTGTTCGAGATACGTTATACATATGAATATTATTGCGTATTAACATGCTACCTATACTTAGGTGCACTACTATAGACACCTATATCCCCTGATCTCTACTAGTGACCCGAATATAGTAATAGTGGATGTAGTAGAAACCCGTATATAGTAACAACGTATGTTCCTAGTAAGTTACTACTATAGTGGTAATCCGTGTATAACGCACACGATGCTAGCTAATGGTAATGTCACAAGGGACTACATACATAGCCATGCACATACGTACACACATAGCCATGCACATACATACACGTTTTATGTATCGGGTGCCAATAAATAAAGCCCCTCGGGCTCTAGTAGTATAGATTTAGTAGTCATGGTCACATCAATGCAGAGGTAGAAGTCGGCACACTGTGCGTGTGTGTATGCGGTCGTATACAGTGCCTGGTATGTGTATTGGAAGAGTCACATACAAAACACACACTAATACAATATAGAGGAGCAGGTTCTCCGAATGAATACCTATACCTATACCTATAGTGTGTACAAACAGATACATTGTTATCAAGGTCATTACGCATCGTTACTATAGTGTGGACAAACAGATACATTGTTATCAAGGTCATTACGCATACGCATCGTTACTATAGTGTGGACAAACAGATACATTGTTATCAAGGTCATTACGCATCGTTACTATAGTGTGGACAAACAGATACATTGTTATCAAGGTCATTACGCATCGTTACTATAGTGTGGACAAACAGATACATTGTTATCAAGGTCATTACGCATCGTTACTATAGTGTGGACAAACAGATACATTGTTATCAAGGTCATTACGCATACGCATCGTTACTATAGTGTGGACAAACAGATACATTGTTATCAAGGTCATTACGCATCGTTACTATAGTGTGGACAAACAGATACATTGTTATCAAGGTCATTACGCATCGTTACTATAGTGTGGACAAACAGATACATTGTTATCAAGGTCATTACGCATCGTTACTATAGTGTGGACAAACAGATACATTGTTATCAAGGTCATTACGCATCGTTACTATAGTGTGGACAAACAGATACATTGTTATCAAGGTCATTACGCATCGTTACTATAGTGTGGAAAAACAGATACATTGTTATCAAGGTCATTACGCATCGTTACTATAGTGTGGACAAACAGATACATTGTTATCAAGGTCATTACGCATCGTTATTATAGTGTGGACAAACAGATACATTGTTATCAAGGTCATTACGCATCGTTACTATAGTGTGGACAAACAGATATATTGTTATCAAGGTCATTACGCATCGTTACTATAGTGTGGACAAACAGACACATTGTTATCAAGGTCATTACGCATCGTTACTATAGTGTGGACAAACAGATACATTGTTATCAAGGTCATTACGCATCGTTACTATAGTGTGGACAAACAGATACATTGTTATCAAGGTCATTACGCATCGTTACTATAGTGTGGACAAACAGATACATTGTTATCAAGGTCATTACGCATCGTTACTATAGTGTGGACAAACAGATACATTGTTATCAAGGTCATTACGCATCGTTACTATAGTGTGGACAAACAGATACATTGTTATCAAGGTCATTACGCATCGTTACTATAGTGTGGACAAACAGATACATTGTTATCAAGGTCATTACGCATCATTACTATAGTGTGGACAAACAGATACATTGTTATCAAGGTCATTATCAAGGTCATTACGAATACACATCGTTACTATACGCGCGTTGATACAAGCGCACACACTTTACTATACATGGATGGATAGAATCATAGAGCTAGATAAACATTTCTCTCTAGCTCTATGGATAGAATACAGAGGGTTTCGATACATAGGCACCATTGGGTACACGCACACACATATTATTAAGTGTCACGTGGTCACACATATAGTAGTAGGGAGTCACGTGGTCACACATGCAGTATTAGTGGGTCACGTGGTCACACACATGTCACGTGATGGCTCTAGAGATGAACACAAAGATTGTATAGAGGCAGCATATGTTCACAGTTATATCTACTATATATATAGAATACACAGTGAACAATCCAAATGAGATTAATGCATTCACGTGTGATACATTCTAGGGGAAAGCCTAATACGGGGGAAACTTTAACAATACATAGTCGCAACATTTTATAACTCAATATTTCTATTCAAAAATTAAAATATATTAATATTATATATATAATAATCATATGATTATAGATATTATTGTGATTTTAAAATTGTATTTAATCTTATTAGTAAATATATATATTTAATATATATTTAATCATATTAATCTTTTTATCCAATAGATAACGGGGGACCCGTCGGGGGTGTCCGTATTAAGTACCTATGTCCGTATACCGACACCCTATATACCTCGTGTTAGATCTAGTACTAGATAAACTATATATTATTGATGAACCTATAGATATATATCAGATAAATCACAATTACATTATTTATAATTAATTATATGAATAATATAATTTAATTAATAATTAATTTATTAATTAATAATACAAGTTATGTATCGAAATAATACAATTTTTATATTTAGCTTAATTGGTTGTCTTAATATTATAACGAACGCGATTTGTATGAAAATCAGAATAGTTCACGCGCTGATTGGTTACATAGTGTTCATATTAAGATATCTAGAATGTCCGTATTATAATATATAATATATAAATATAATATATAAATCCCTATAGGGATTTATATGACCTCTAGATATATGCTTATAACTTAATTAGTAATTGATAAAATAAATATGTGGTACAACTCAACATGACATAGGTCATGTCATAGGTCACCTATGTCACTAATGTATAATAACAATATATTGTAGGTGTAGACATGTTTAAATATGAATATACATGTCACTATATTTTATATAATCTAGTCAATATATATAGGCACCATATTGTTTCTTTAGAGAGTTATTGATTCTATTAAATATATAAGTATTAGTGTATGACCTACGCTACAGGTTAACATTTATGTGTTAACATACACATAAGGATGTGTGCTATATCACTAATATATGTCCTATAAGTATGGGCCTGCAACAGGGGTGACGGGGGGGGGGGGGGGGGGGGGGTTATGTACCCCTCACTTTAAAATCTAGGGGGACCTCCTGTGTATTGCCCCCCCCCCATTTTTACCATACTATTTATGTTGATTAGTTGGTCCCCCTACATACAAAATCGTTCCATCGCCCCTACCTATAAGATAGTTTAAGCTATAAAGTATTATTACTGTATTATATGCTAATCATCTAATAAGCATATCTAATATTATTGACAATTATGCAAATATTAGTATATATTTCTCTATACATAATAAGCTACGTAATATATTATATAGTGTATACAATAATTTGTGTATATAATAAAATATACTATATTTATTTAAATATAGAATGTTTATTATAATTCATACTTGCATATTGCAAAAATGGAGAAGACATTATATTTATATAATTATGTATACATATATATATATATACACTATAGCATATAATGTATATGAAATTCATATTATGAATACACTATAATGAATATGAATACACTATAATGTATTCAAAGAATTGTAGATGTTATAGATAATTTTACGCGCGGCATACTGCGCGACGAGCATATGCAGTGCTTGCACATCTAATATAATATAATATATATGTATATATATATATATATATATATATATACATGTATATATATACGATGTAATATCATGGGAAAGTTGTAGATACAATATCACAGTATACTATATACAGTATACTGTATATATATATATATATATATATATATATATATATATATATATATACTACGCCTATATGCTTAACACAAACGAGCAGTGCATGTGTGTGTATGTGTGTGTGTGTGCGGCACAATGTGCGACGTAGTGAGCGTCAGCTATTATAGTAGACTATATGTGACAACTACCAACCCGTATTTAGTCTGGTATACCTTCGTAGTACAACGGTAGCACTACTCCATCTCCACCCTATAGAACCAGTTCAGCACAACCCCATCTCCATCCTATATAACCAGTTCAGCACAACCCCATCTCCATCCTATAGAACCAGTTCAGCACAACCCCATCTCCATCCTATATAACCAGTTCATCACAACCCCATCTCCATCCTATATAACCAGTTCAGCACAACCCCATCTCCATCCTATAGAACCAGTTCAGCACAACCCCATCTCCATCCTATAGAACCAGTTCAGCACAACCCCATCTCCATCCTATATAACCAGTTCAGCACAACCCCATCTCCATCCTATAGAACCAGTTCAGCACAACCCCATCTCCATCCTATATAACCAGTTCATCACAACCCCATCTCCATCCTATATAACCAGTTCAGCACAACCCCATCTCCATCCTATAGAACCAGTTCAGCACAACCCCATCTCCATCCTATAGAACCAGTTCAGCACAACCCCATCTCCATCCTATAGAACCAGTTCAGCACAACCCCATCGCCATCCTATAGAACCAGTTCAGCACAACCCCATCTCCATCCTATAGAACCAGTTCAGCACAACCCCATCGCCATCCTATAGAACCAGTTCAGCACAACCCCATCTCCATCCTATATAACCAGTTCATCACAACCCCATCTCCATCCTATAGAACCAGTTCAGCACAACCCCATCTCCATCCTATAGAACCAGTTCAGCACAACCCCATCTCCTTCCTATAGAACCAGTTCAGCACAACCCCATCTCCATCCTATAGAACCAGTTCAGCACAACCCCATCTCCATCCTATAGAACCAGTTCAGCACAACCCCATCTCCATCCTATAAAACCAGTTCAGCACAACCCCATCTACATACTATAGAACCAGTTCAGCACAACCCCATCTCCTTCCTATAGAACCAGTTTAGAACAACCCCATCTCCATCCTATAGAACCAGTTTAGGACAACCCAGCATCACCTTATGAACCACCCAGAACCACCCCAGAACCAGGTCAATACCACCCCAGCACCACCCATACATAATAGTAACACTACCACACTACTTAACACATACTACCACCAGGGTGGTATTTATCCCCGTTCCATTATAATGAATGTTGTCACGTGATACACTCACTAGCCTCGTTATCAACAGCACATCGCCACACACATACCTACACACATACCTACACACATACGCTGATACACGCGCTATCAATGTGATGTGATATCCGCTGCTTCCCACTGAATTATTAAATTCTCATGTAAAATCATGTCATGTCATCGATGCCTAAGTGCTATAATATATCCTATATATATATATATATATATATATATATATATATATATATGTGTGTGTGTGATATTGATATAATATAATGTGTATATAAATGGAAGCCTATAGATTATTGAGAATGTTCAGAGAGTGGTAGTTCAGAGAGTGGTAGTTATTGCACGGTAACACCCGCTAGTGTATACCAACACATGTACTATATGTATACATTAATATAGGTACACAACACATACACTATAGGTACACTATAGGTACACAATAGTTACACTATATATAGTTGCATAGGTACACTATAGGTTCACTAAAACAGTACACTGTTTTAGTATATATATATATATATAATAACTCTATAGAGTTAAGGGTGAGTCGTATATTTAATCAATAATAATATGTAATACTGTAATGTATCACCTTCCTGCTACATATTCGTATACGAATATCTATAGATAATATGTACATGCATACACGACGTGTATATATGTCTATATATATATATTTATAGGAATACCAGATTATAATTAAAGCACGTGTATTACACGTGCTGTAATTATAATCTGGTATTCCTATAAATATATATATATAGACATATATATATAGGCATATATATAGTTATATACCAGATATATATCATATATTATATACTATATATATACCAGATATACCTGGTATATATATATATAGATATACCTATTATCTACGGATAATTAACGAGGCAAATAATGAATATTCAACAACGATGAATCATAAGATGGCCGAACAAGCGTGAAGTCCCGCCCTTATTTCGCGATAACTCAGTTCGGTATCGACGCCTAGTAGTCGCTAACCGCACTAATCGTCCATACGATTATGTCCTATAGGACACAACTCGAACCTAGATTGTCTTCTGTCATATATTGTTTATTTAACTGTATTCAGGTAACAAATTCGTGATACGTTTAAACGTATAATTTGGACACCTTATACACATACATACACACACGTGCAATGCACGACGTGAGGTGAGGTGTCCATACTACGTCGAACGTATACTATACGTCGTATAGGTGAGTAGGAAATGGTAATTAGGTAATTTACCTACCTACTAAATACTTAAATGAAATCCTTAAGGATTTCTTTATTATATATATATACATATATATATATATATATATATATATATATATATATATATATATATATAAATATATAGAGTTTTGTTGTGTATATACACACATATACGCATACTTATATATATAGGGGAAAGTAACCTAATACGGACACTTTAACAATAAATTGTCTTAACATTTTATGACTCATTATTTGTATTCAAAATTACAATATATTAATATTATATGATTATAGATATTATTGTGATTTTAAAATTTTATTTAATCTTTTAATTCCATTGATAACGGGGGTGTCCGTATTCGGTACCCATGTACGAATACGGATAGTGTCCGTCGGACACCCTTTGTTATAATACGGATACCCTATATACCACTAGATAAACTATATATTATTGATGAATCAATCAGACAAATTACAATTACATTATTTATAATTTATTTCATGAAAAATGTATTCTAATTAAATTATTTAATAATTAATTTATTTTTATTATTTGTTTTAATTAAAATATAATGTAAGTATCTAAATAATAACAACTTTAGATCTAGCTTTATTGGTGGTATTAATATTATAATGCACGCGATTTTTATGAAAATCATAATAGTTCATAAGCTGCGCGCTGATTGGTTATAGGGTGTCCGTATTAAGACATCTAGAGTGTCCGTATTAGGGACTTATATGACCTCTAGATATATGCTTATAACTTAATGAATATTTAATAACAAACATAGAAATTATATATATAATTTTTAGAATTTTTTAATAATATAGTGTATAATAATATACATTTGTATATTCTTGAGAAGGTTATAAGTTGAAATTGTTTTCATAAATTTATAAACGTAATAACAAAATCAGTATATTGGAAATATCAGCAATATTTTGAATAATTAAAAAATAAAAAATACTTTTTTAGACTATTTATATAATTATGAATATGTTATTCAATACATTTTTTTTGTAGGATTTATGGTTTCTGATATACCGAGATTGTCAGTATTCGGTTACTTTCCCAAATAACCCTTATACGGGTTTAGGCTGTAATGGGTTATATATAATCTAATGATACTATAGTATATAGTATACTGTGTTATATACAGTGTACTATAGTATACACGTTATATTGAATTAGACAATAGTGTTATTATGATGTTTTGCTATTTACAATAATGACGAATATAATGTATGTAGAAATCATACTTAATAAACATGCTTCACGGAGGTATTTATAGGTATATACATACATACACACAAAGACACACATACAAGCACACACACACACACACATATATATATATATATATATATATATATATATATATATATATATATATATAAATTCTATAATATACGCACTTCTATATTTAATTAGAATATATCCTATAGGATATTCTCAAATTAATCAAATTAATACTATTATTATTATTATTTATTTTCAGTATATTAAACAGTACATTTAATTAATAATTATTTAATATAAGAACTATATGATGATGACGATGATGATGATATGCGGTTTAGTATACTAGCCCTATAGACACTACGATAGGGTCATGTAGTTACATTCGCTCGCTCGGGAAGACAATATTAATAATAAGATAATAATAATACGATATAATTATATGATAATAATAATACGTTGAAGATAAAGAGAGACAGAATAACGAATACAAAAATAATAAGTTGTAGGATTAGTAATTAGAGACAGAGAGAAAATAAACATTAAGATTTATAAATATTTTCTGACACCTAGAACGTATAGCAATAGGGAGTGAATTCCATAGAGTGGAACGGAATTTTTAAAAGCTATAGAATTTAGGGACGTTTTACAAGAGATCCTAAATAGTAAAATAAAAAAAGTAGACAAGGAGAGGAGCTTTTGGTAACTAATAGAATGTAATATTGTACGTTTTTAAAAGATCATTGATATAGCTAGGAATGAAAGAATATATTGATTTATGGATTATAGAGATAACACACACAAATACATATATATATATATATATATATATATATATATTTGATAGAAGGGAAGTTAAGAACCATATTACGAGTAGAATAATGTAGGTAGTAAGAATCAGTTATTTAAGAGAAGGATAAATAATACAATAGTTTATTATTTATGAAAGGATACGAAATAGGGAATATTTTATAAATATAACTATTTTGAAGACAGTTGATTTGATCAAATGAGAAAGAATTTAACTCGAGTCAGTTTAGGAATGCTCTCGGATATCAACTAAGAAAACAGTCCAAATGGAATTGTTCGATTAAATGGGATATTAACAGTAGGTATCTACTAGGAAGATTGTAAACAAGATAATGACATTAGTACAAGTGGGAATAAAACTAGGGAATTTATTGAGTGTAATATGTGAGTAGACAATTAAGTTTTTTGATACATTTGAAAATATGAGAGTTTTAGTAATACTATATTCAATAATCCTACTTGATGTATTACTCGTAATAGTAGGCAATCATCTAGAGAAGTTCACATATTAAAAAAGTGGTTAGATTCGTTGAATATTGTTACCTAAAACTAACTTTTAATGATGCTATGTAATTCCTATCTATTAACATGTTAATAGGTGAAATGGAGGTGTGTTTTATAGGAGTCAAATAGTAGGTTATATTAAATAGGTCAATCGAGGACCCATAAAAACACACACGTGACCTAGTTATATGCTAGTGAGTCACTAGTAGTGACTGATGAAAGAATAGAGTTATGTACCATCAACATACATATATATACACACAAATATGTATTGTTATAACGTTAATGAATGTGCTTAAATGTTGTCCTAAACGATATGCAATCGTCGAGTTTATTGAAATAGGATGTCAAAAAATAGGTTTAATAATTGTTAATCTGAAAACTTATATAGGTAATATACTATATAACTACTGATGTTGTAGGGGTGATACACATGGTGAATAGAGTATACGCTATAGAATATACGCTATAGGGATCATTGTAGAGGGCAGGGTTGGGAAGATTATTTAGATTGGTGATTCATTAGTAATAATATCATGTACGTAGGTAACGAGTAGTGAAACCAGTTCGATGCAAGTATAGTATTTGAATTATAATATATATATATATATATATATATATATATATATATATATTGCATATATATATATATATATATATTGCAGTATACAGCCTATACTGTAATATATACATATACCAACTATTATAAGTTTAAATACAAAATGATGAAATCAATAAATAAATGCTATACAGTATACATAGGCTTTACCCTACAATCGATATTCCTATTATTATTATATTATTATCAATTACTGCTTTAATAAATCAATATTATTATTAGTATTGATTGATTGATCGACGTTTTATTAAAGTAGGCTTAGTAAAGTATAACGACCATATATTTGCTAATAATAACATACGTTATTTAAATAAATAAATAAAGAATAATAAAGAAATATAATAAATTGTAAAGTATAATAAATACTATGAAACTATCTTTAGATAGTTCATACCTTCACAATAAATGAACACTTATCGAAAATGGAAATATAAAACATATGTTGTTATGTGAGAACGACATTAGATGTTCCTACGTTACATTCGAATTCTTCATAACTTGGTGACCTGT
>OZ025240.1:4524238-4711738 GCA_964019155.1 Osedax fenrisi | reverse complement strand
TCGATGGCGATAAGTCACGTGTCTACAAGTCATGTTACTACAAGTCACGTGACTACACACCACGTGACTACAAGTCACATGACTACACACCACGTGACTACACAACACGTGACTACAAGTCACATGACTACACACCACGTGACTACAAGTCACGTGACTACACACCACGTGACTACAAGTCACGTGACTACACACCGCGTGACTACAAGTCATGTGACACGGTATATTAGTATAATCACTCCATTTAAGTATCCATCCTAATTAGATATATTTCAGAACGATATGCACTTTGTGCAGCCTAATATATTTATTTCGATAATATCGAAACGTATATAGAAATAAAATAAAATGTATACAAATAAATATTATTTGTATAAATATATTTTAAATTTAAATATTTAAATATTTTAAATATATGCTATAGATGCATTCTAATTGCACTACAAAGTAACCTTGTAACCTTGTAACCAATTTGTTTAGACACTGCGATCAACATCAGTAATGAGTTTTCGGCGGTGTATCGTATATTAATTATTATAAGCTATATTAAATAGATGTGTTTTCAATTTGAATTTAAAGGTGTGGTCAGAAACTATAGATCTAATTGAGTGAGGTAGGGAGTTCCATAGTTTAGGTGATATTATAGAAAAAGAAGATTCCTGTTTTTTATTTAGTGATAAAGTTATTGGTATATTTAGTTTGTATTTATGTATTGTTCGTTGTGGTCGGGATGACTTGTAGTTCGTAAGTAGTTCAGTAAGATAGTCAGGTTTATTATTATGGGTGGCATGGTGGGTCAGTAGGAGTAATTTGTATTGTATGCGGTAAGGGATGGGTAGCCAGTGAATGGATTTCATATAAGGTGTGATATGTTGTCTTGAGTATTTTTTTATCCTGAAAATGGTTCTGATGGCTCTATATTGTAATTTAGTGAGCATTTTGATAGTATGTGCTGGGAGTGAATTTAAAGTAGAGTTACAGTAGTCAAGTCGGGGCAGTATTAAGGAAGTAACTAGAAGTTTGGCAAGTTCAGTAGTTATAGAAGGTCTAATAAGTCGGATCGTATGTAAGGTGTAATTAATGGACTTCGATATATTAGTTATATGTGGTAGATAAGACAGCTTTTGGTCAAGTGTGAGGCCGAGGTTTTTAGCTTGGTTAGAGTATTTTATAATATTATTATTAATAATAATAGGTGGTATGGAATGATATCCTGGGGATGTATTTATTAATAAAGCTTTTGTTTTAAGGCTATTCAATAGTAGGGAGTTATTTGAAAGCCATTTACTAATGTCATTAATGCATTTATTTATAGTATTTATGTTATTGATTGGGTCAGGTAAATTACAGTATAACTGTAAGTCATCCGCATATGAGTGAAAGTGTATTTCGGGGTATTCGTCAAGTAAGTAAAGTAAAGGGGAAATATATATATTAAAGAAAATTGGACCTAAAACAGAACCTTGGGGTACACCATGAGTTGTGTGGCGGGGTTCTGTTATGGCGTTATCTATACATATAGAAAAGGATCTGTTAATTAGGTAGGATGTAAACCAACTAAGGACAGAATCTTTAATACCAATGTTCTCTAATCTTCGAATAAGAATATTATGGTCTAACGTATCGAAAGCCGACGACAAGTCAAGTAGAATCAGTATGGTGGGAGTATTTTTTGGAAAGAATAGTATATTGTTTAAAGTATGGAGTAGTGAAGTTTCAGTGCTCTTTTCCGTTGTATAAGCACTTTGTAATTTATGCAGTATGTTATTATTATTGATGTATGTTCTAAGTTGTTTAGCAATTATTCTTTCAATTGTCTTAGATATGAAAGAAAGGTTGGATATGGGACGATAATTAGAAAGAGTTGACCTATCAATGGATTGGTTTTTAGGGATGGGAATTACATGGGCATATTTCATGTGGGATGGGAAGATACCTGCAGTTAGTGAGCGATCGATAATTGTTTTGTAGAAAGGAGAAAGAAGGGATGAAAGAGAATGTAATAAACATAATGGAATTGTGTCTAGTTTACATGTAGATTTAACTGTTAATAAAAGATTATTGATATTGATAATGGTTGGTAATGAAAAAGTGGAAAATGAGTATATTGGGCTTGATATTGGTGGGATGCAGGGTCGAGGGAGAGTATCTATAATTGATGATGTTTGTATGTAAAAGTAAGAGTCAAAGTTAGTCGCATTAGTTAAAGGGGAGTTATCAGGCAGTATTCGTTTTGTCAGTTTTCCTAGTAGTGTTGACGATATTCTAAATAATGTCTTAGTATCTTATCCAGCTGATTTAATTTGATCTATGTAATATTTATTTTTAAAGTGATACTATATATAGTATGCATACTACATGTATACTATAGTATCAGTATAGATTATAATCTATATAACCTATAGGTATACCCGTATGACAATGTAAATGTTATTCATATCTTTAACCTATGTATTATTCATAACCATTTCTGACTTTTATCATCCAGTATACAAATCATAAGAGTGACTATAATACATGTCCGAGTTATCCAATCCGAGTTATACCGTCAATGTAACACGCATGTAACATGTAACTAGATAACAATCCAAATAACCACCTAAATGTGTTCGACTTATCGATAAATCCGATTATCTATAGATAATATTAGATTATCCATAGATTCTATAGAGTAGAATGTATTATATATAGCACATAGTTGTACTATATATATAGTAATGCAAAGTTATGTATATAAATAGACCACTGCAAATAACCTAAAACCTGTATTTATTGTTAATTAGTGAAATAAATAATGACAAAGAGAGAAAAAACTCAATATAAATGTAATACTTCCTTTAGTATATTATATTATATAATACGTATACATACATGTAAATACAAGCTTATACCCATACATATACGTATGTGTGTGTGCGTGTGTGTGTGTGTGCTATAGTGCGAGGACGAGCCTCACGACGTGCGGAGCACGTGTTTGTAAGCTCATTGTTATGATGAAGTGTCTGTTTGTATTTATACCATATATGGTATAGTTTACCTAGATTGGTTGACACGTGCTTTTCCCTCAATAGACCTGGATACTCGATGTATGTGTTCTAAGATGGCCGACCATCACATACAAAGTATTATTTAATCAAATTAAATGTTGCAAATATATTGTATGAAACATATATATATATATATATATTAAAATATATATTATATACATTATATACATATACATATACATATATTTATTTATTTGTTTAGAGACTTCATAAATGAAAATCATTTTTCGACGTCATAACAATAATAATAATAATAATAATAATATAATAATATAACATATAAACGAAGATAACAGTAATCGCAAAATATATATTCATTTCACTAAATAATGTTTAAAGAGTCTACTTTTGAATTGAGATCGAGAAGTTGTCGTACGAATAATATTCGGAAGTAAATTCCATAGAGTTGGTACCGCAACAGAAAAAGCAGAGTTACCAAAACATGAATTTGTATGAGGCAAAACAAGTTTCATTGCATGGCAATCCCGTCTTGGTCTGCTACTGGTAGCAATTGATAATAATTCAGCCAGATACTTAGGTTCACCCGTGTAGATAGCTTTATGAGCTAAACATAACAATTTTAGTTTACAAAGATCACGATATCTGAGCCAACCAAGGGTTAACATAATATGTGATATAGATATATAGTTACTACCCGTATTAGTATACGTTATTATACATACAAGTATATAGTTACATATTTATTTTGATATTATCGAAACGTATATAGAAACAAAATAGAATGTATATAACAAACAAACATTATTTATTTGAATATTTTAAAACAAATAAATCTATATTCCAGTCGTATTAACGTATATTAAATTGCGAGATATAGCAATATCTCGCAGGTCTAGGTATACAAATATATGATATTTATACACACACGTACAGTGTACAGTGTACACGCGTGTATTAACACGTGCGCGCGTTAAGGTGTACTACGTGCAGTGCATGAGTCATAACGCATGACTCACACACACACACTGTAGCCGGTGTATGTGTATGAGTCATAACGAGTCAAGTGGTGGTGTGTTGACACGTGACCATAGCGTATGCGTCACCAGCATACCACCACGTGGTGTAATACGACACACCTGAACACGTGACCTAATAACGCACGTGACTACTACTAATGCATACGTATAGATATCGAGTTAAGGACTGAACATATCCGGGTCAGGTCACGTGCCGAGTAGTACTCACTCCTGTCTATCTCGTGTCCTTGTTACGTAACATGCGAGGACATATATGTCTCGTATACATGACTCACCCTATATTACTAAAGTACCAGCAGAACAACTCGTGTGAGAATATATCATTAAATAGATAAATATATCATACATATAAATATATATATATATATATAGGTATGCGTTTTCATATCTACCGGGTATACAGTGTATACACTGTACACTAGGGTAGCCCGTTTTTGTAATTTTGTTAGTTCCCTTCAGAAAAAATGCCATTTCGCTCGGAATAACTCCTTTTAATCATTCCAGATATTATAAAAAAATAATAATTGAAAACTGATAAAAATTCAGAAAGCGAAACCATATTAAAAAATAGATAGGAATTTACATTGAAAATTTATGAAAAAATTTAAATTACAGATATATGAAAGAAAAGATTTTTTACAATTAAAAATTTAGAACCTCCTTAAAAAATATTAACATATTATTTTAAAAAATAATTAAATCGATCCACGGAAATTTTAATTTTATCGAAAAAAAATTATCAATGGAAAAATAAAATAAAAATATATTATATATGTCTATCATCATTATATGAATATACACTTATAAGTATTGCTACAAAAATAGCATATATTTATTCAAAAAATGACTCTTATTGAGCAATTTAACAACAAATAAATGTTGGGATAAACTAGTCGTAAAAAATTGTTTGTTAGAAAAATAAATTTTTTTTTTTATTATACCTCGTAGATATTAATTATAGGCTCGCAACAAAGGTTGATACTTAATTAGAATAATTTAGCAAACATAGTCGAATAAATTACATTAATTAAAAAATAAATTTTTTTAAAATTAATTTTAAATTTTTAATTAATGTTTTACTTTATAAATACTATAATATATGTTTACATGTATTTACCAAATATTTTATTTTTATGACAACGAGCACTTGAACAAATAGATAAAATACATAAGAAAAAATTCTATTTATAGAAATTTACATTGTAAAATAAATGCAAATATTTCTTCATTAAAGTACTTTTGATTTAGCAATATTAAATATGTGTTGATGAAACTTCGTAAATATGTTTATTATGCCATGTATGACCTACTGTGAGCGATATAGCAACACTTTCAAAAACGGGCTACCCTACTGTACACTGTGCACTGTACACTGCGCAGTGTACAGAATACCTCCAATCTCCTAGTATAGATAGTATTACATATTATATAAACAAGTGTTTCTTCTTAGCAATGCATCATCATCATCATCGTCATTATTAATATTATTACAATTATTTTCATCATAATCAACAATGATATAATTATCTTCACTTTCATCAATACTTTCATAATAATAATCATAATCTTCATCATCTCTCAAGCATGACACATAGGACGATAACTAAGAGATAAGGTATGATATATAACGATTAATCTTTAAGGGGGTGAGTTCCAAATGATAAGGGAGTAGAGTTTGGAGTTTAGTGCTAATTGATGATGACTAATAGTTAAGGATCTACTATTTAAGATCTAGGCACTAAGGAGTTACGAGCTAAGAGCCTGGAGCCTAGTTACAAGTGCTAAGGGCTATGTATTAAGGGTTACAAGCTTGTAACTTAAGAGCTTGGAGCTTAGTTCCAACTAATAAGGGCTATGTATTAAGGGTTACAAGTTAAGAGCTTGGAGCCTAGTTCCAAGTACTAAGGGCTATGTATTAAGAGTTACAAGCTAAGAGCCTGGAGTATAGTTCCAAGTACTAAGGGCTATGTATTAAGAGTTACAAGCTTGTAACTTAAGAGCTTGGAGCCTAGTTACAAGTGCTAAGGGCTATGTATTAAGGGTTACAAGCTAAGAGCTTTGAGCTTAGTTCCAAGTACTAAGTGCTATGTATTAAGGGTTACAAGCTTGTAACTTAAGAGCTTGGAGCCTAGTTACAAGTGTTAAGGGCTATGTATTAAGGGTTACAAGCTAAGAGCTTTGAGCTTAGTTCCAACTAATAAGGGCTATGTATTAAGGTTTACAAGTTAAGAGCTTGGAGCCTAGTTCCAAGTACTAAGGGCTATGTATTAAGAGTTACAAGCTAAGAGCTTGGAGCCTAGTGACTATCACCAACAGTTAACAACTAACGGATGAGAATTGCCAGGTACACATACTGTTTGAATACTATTTTCTAAGTTATGTTTATTATAATATTATAATACATATTTATTTACGACCGTATTAACTCTATACAGTATCAGTATCAACTGTATAACTGTACTTGTATTGAGCCAACTCCTTGTATTGAACTCACTACTTGTATCTACCTACTGTAGAGAATATGAATACAATACTACCATTATAACACGAGTGTAACACGAGTAACGGTAGGTGTAATTATACTCGCAAGTAGGTATCGATATAATTGTCTATGTGATTGACATTATATATTTGTTTTATTTTATTTTACATATATAATATTTTACTAATCATACATATAAATATACATATATACATATATATATATATATATAGTATATTAATTTATTAAATAATTTAATTACTTTTTTGTAATCATATATAGGATTCAAATAAACTACTAATTTTAAATTAATTAATATATGTATACGAAGTACTACATTAACATAAATATACTATATAATTATACTATATAATTAGACTATATATTATACGTGGTGACTAATCATCATACAACGCATATATCATAGTGCACTACCGAATATCTAGATGACAATGCATTACATAATAATCTATAGAAATGTAGCCTAACAATTAAATTAACATACGTGGCCTAATTGATATGATATGCGTATTACACAGCGAAGTGCATGTCCTTCAATAAGTCAAATATTCAAGGTCAAATATAGTGTTTCTTAATTCTATATATTGTGTGAATATCTCTCTCTCTCTATCTCTCTCTCTCTCTCTCACCCCATATAATTAACCCCATATATAGTTAACCCCATATATAGTTAACCCCACATATAGTTAACCCCATATATAGTTAACCCCATATATAGTTAACTCCATATATAGTTAACTCAGGAAGATATGGTTAACTCAATATATAGTTAACCGCATATATAGTTAACCCCATATATAGTTAACCCCATATATAGTTAACCCCATATATAGTTAACCCCATATTTAGTTAACTCCACATATAGTTAACCCCATATATAGTTAACCCCATATATGGTTAACTCAGGAAGATATGGTTAACTCAATATATAGTTAACCGCATATATAGTTAACTCCATATATAGTTAACTCAGGAAGATATGGTTAACTCAATATATAGTTAACCCCATATATAGTTAACCCCATATATAGTTAACCCCATATATAGTTAACTCCATATAGAGTTAACTCAGGAAGATATGGTTAACTCAATATATAGTTAACCGCATATTTAGGTGTATCTTGCTACACACCATGGTGCATATATCCAAACATGTTTCCTACACTTTGCCTTCTTTGATATATCTCTATGGAGATATGACGTCTATATATACTTGCACAAGTGTACTCTAATGTATAAAGTCACTTTGTATTATCATTTACTACCTAGCATATATATATTATTTAAAGTACATATAGTAAAAAAATCATATACAATTTATCAATACAAACGCACAATTTATACATAGATAGTGTCTATTATACATACACACACACACACACACACACACACACACACATACACACCATCGATATAAAGAAAGCTATTTCTTAATATCGATGATACACACACGCACACACTGTATGCCACACACACACCCACACACACACATATAAGCACACATATATAATAACAAATAAAATATATTTAGACACATATAATACTATACGTATACAATATATGAGAATATGCACAGCTTATACACACCACGCGTGACTCTATTTCTAAGAATGCGTTTCATCGTAACATTACCTAATATGGGTATATTGAATAACAATAGTTCCGTGAAACGGCATCGCTGGTAAGTACATAATAGAAATAGTACTATTTACATTGGCATGCATTGCATATAGGTTTTATTTAAGATACAACAACAGTATGACTACTGCATTATGGGTATACGTAACGTCGAGAGTTATATTCCGTGTAGTATAACAACGTATGTTATATGTATGTCATTAAAATTAAATCATATTATATCTTTAAATAAGTTAACACTTATGGACACACAATTACATTATGTCCATAAGAATTACACATATATACTATATACATGCTCTATATATATATCACATCAATATATTGTATTGTATTGCCACTCGATAACGTATATTAGTTATACAATATTACACAATATATATACACACTATACACACTCTATATATACACTATATACACTATATACACTCTATTAACACAATATACACACTATATACACTATATATACACATTATATACACAATATATACACATTATATACACACTATATATATACTACATATACACACTATATACACAAGATACACACTATATACACACATTATATACACATATTACACTATACATATACATATATACAAGATAAACACTATATATATACTATATACATGTATATACAATGTTATATAACACTGTAGTGTTATATAATATTCGTTGCTATTTTAAATAGAATAACATTTCTAATAACTGTCCATCATTAAATCATAATGACTTCCCGTATTATCACACTTTATATATATATACTATACTCTATATAGTATAATATATAGTATATATATATAGTATATATATAGTAGTGTATATAGTAGTGTATATAGTAGTGTGTATAGTATTCTTGTATAGTCACTATAGTATATACTCTATACGGTCACCTGTATTAAGTGTCGTATAATTAGCTTTAATTAATGTATTGTTTAAACACTACTTCCCTGTAATTCGGCAACGGCTATTAATTAGCAGGTGGAGTCACCCAGCGGGGAGAATAGTGAACTTACTTTGTTGTTTTACTCACCTACAATAGAAACTAATGACGGCACTAATAAGCATGTTTATACGAAAGTTAAGTAGATTACAATTAAGCTTCCCGGAATGCTCCTATCACGCAAACATTATATATAGTAGTATACTACTTCATATATACAGTAATTAATGATAATAGTCAATTATGTGAAGTTTTTCTTTATAATATAAATATAATTAATCATTAACGTTTTACTTTGAATAAGATGTAACATATTGTTACGTAATGATATAAACATATCTGCAAGTCGGGATGTCGAATAAGCATATATCGTGCAACATAAATTATATATATATATATGAAATGTACATGTATATCATAAATGTATAATAACAAGCAACATATGATATACAAAGGTAGGCATATGTATATGTCTAAGTAAATGTGGCATATATGTCACATATACGATATGTCTATTTGACCTATAGGTCATATAACTATATATAGTATAATAAAATCCCTTTGGTATAGGTATTTAATGTAGAATTACCATGTAGAGAAGTATCTATAGATATGAAGATAGTATACTCTCTTCATATACTAACGTATGAATGTTTATTATATATAGGATGTATATACTATATACTATATAATTGGGGTTTTATAAATTAAGAGGGTATTTATCAGCTTATATTCATGATATTATATATATATACTGATAATAATAATTATATATATATATATATATATATATATATAGTAACATTAGTAGTAGTAGTAGTAGTAGTAGTAGTAGTATTAGTAGTATTAGTGGTAGTAGTAGTAGTAGTAGTAGTAGTAATAATAGTAGTAATAGTAGTAGTAGTAGTAGTAGTAGTAGTAGTAGTAGTAGTAGTAGTAGTAATAGTAGTAGTGGTAGTAGTAGTAGTAGTAGTAATAGTAGTAGTAGTATTATTATTATTATTATTAGTAGTAGTAGTAGTAGTAGTAGTAGTAGTAATAGTAGTGGTAGTAGTAGGTATACTATTATAGTAGGTAAGCATAATATACTAGTAGTACATATACTATGTATACTATGAATCATACCTGTTTAGTTATAACGCGGCTAGACGCGAGTACTTTCATGAATTTCTACAATTAATGTATGATTATGTTTATCACTCCTCATCCATATATAGAGGTCGTTTCTTTAGTGTATTTTATATCGATGACCTCACTTATTATTACGTAAAATCACCATACACTTATCACGTGCTATATAATTAGAATTGTTTACACCTAGTATTATGATTATTGTTATTATTATATCTAATGATTATTATAAATATTATATTGTAATAATCAAATACTATTATGTAACACTAATATTTACTATTTAAATACGCCATAGTTAACACTTATATATTTATAATATACTTATATAATAAAGTAGCACAAAGTGTATATACGTCTTATACGCACTTCGTACGACTATATTCAAATATAATATATATTAAAAATACATATATGATGATCTTGTTAAATTTTAATAAACATAATTGAGGTCATAATTATACGTTGTTTAACTTAAATTTAGTTCATTATAAGAAAGGATGGACATAAATTAATGTATTGAAGTTATATTCCACAAGCTGGCTGTACGAATCTTTACGTAGTATGCATACATAATATGCACACACTAGTGATGTATATGATGCCAGTCTAATCTAAAGCACCGATGCAGTCTCAGTCTCAGTTACCTAACGTATATACTGGGCTCGGGTTCGTTTGGTTAGGGTATCATCAAGGATCGGGCTCGTTTTTTTTCCGAAAATCTCGGCACGGAATAAATAACCAACATGTTAGTTAAGTCTAGGCATCAAAAGTGTTGGTATTATTTACATCAATTTATAACATTTATATTATTATTCATTGAATATCGAAGTCGGCGCAGATATTTCTTTTTAAAATTGATGTAAATGTGAAATATATAAAAATTAGCATATGGATTATACAATGACCTACAATAAAACTTCACAAAAGCATAATTTCTGCTCGGTTATGTTTTGTAAGAGTCTCAACTCGGCTCGACTCGTTTAGCTAGATTCTCTGTTCGTCTTTGGCTCGTTTTTTTCCTTAAATTAAAAGTCTCTGTTCGTCACCATTAACCAAAAGTCTGGACATGGCATCAAACAGATCGGCATACTTTAAATCACTATTACGTACAAACAAATGTATAATGTATGCCGAACACACATAGTACACATATACACATGTGTATATGTATACACTCTAATTAATAGTATTTAATTAATACCAATACAAACAACATTGTCATTATGTCTCTTTACCACAAATGAGTCTCATACAAATTAATGCGTACTAACATAATGCACAATGTATATATATATATATATATATATATATATAAATTAATATATACGAGGATATAAATATTAACTACATAATTACAATACATAATCGTTCATGCCGAAGGTTATAAGTAAATAATATATACTAGGACCTATTAGGCCATATCTACTGAAATATATGCGTACTAATTCATTATATACATTAGTATACAGTGTATACTACACACACACACACACACACACACACACACACATACACACACACACACACATATATATATATATATATATATATATACACACACGTGAAAGAACGAATCAAGTATGCTACATGCTTCTGGTGTCAATGATTGATATTCGAACGCAGAGAAAATAGAGAGACTCCTCTTACAACTATTATTATTATTATTATTATTAGTATTTCAGTATAGAAATGTGTATTCCCGATGAATATGTAAGGATGGGCGTATTAGATGATAAATAGGTACCGCCCAATGCAGTCATTACACGCCCACTGGGCGTCACTCAATGGGCGGAGTTAGTATGTATTGTGATATGACCCAGTCTATGCGTATGAATGTGATATTGGGTAAACATTCGCTCAATAGAATTCCTATATGACTAATAATGAAAGGAAATGTGATCACAAAGATTACAATAGAATTTATTAATGTTTACTATATATATATATATAGTATATTTACCTTATATGCTATATATGTGCGTTGTTTTATATAATTACAAATTTATAATTAATTCCAATGAATATTGTTTATAGTATATAGTCCTATAGTATATATGCTATAGGCCTAGATAACTAATGATACTATGAGTGTATACTATAATGTATCATATAGCAGATAGATACATATATACACGTATATTGCCATAGTTATAGAAGGATGAATAGGAATTGAAGGACAAGCGCATCTAAAGAGTGTTACAGATGTAGGAAGAGATAATTGGAGATAATGCATATGAAACGTTAATATTTGTATGGACAATATTAAAATGTATGGATATATATATATATATATAGAAAAGGAGAGAGAAATGTATCAGGGGTAATACACACATATATATATATATATATATATATATATATATATATATATATATATATATATATATATATATATATATATATATATATATATATATATATATATATATAAATAAACATAAAGAAAGATAAAAATAAATAGAAAATATTAGAAAAATAGATTATTTTATAAATTCCGTAATTCACTCCCATGGACGATATATCGTATACGATAACAAAACGTATGCACGAGAGGGATGCATTAGGTGCCCTACCATGTAGGGGTGCTGCAACAAGGGGGACGGGGGATATGACCCCCCCCACTTTAAAATCTACGGGGACCTCATATGTGTTGGTCCCCCCACTTTTACTACAACATTTATTTTGATTATTTGGTCCCCCTACATACACACCATCGAACCAGCGCCCCTACTACCATGGTACCGGTGAATGTTCTCAGTATGCGCAGCTGTTCAATTGGCTGTGGTTGCTGCTGATATTGAGAATAGATCCGGATAATGATGAGTACAGCTTGCAAGTGAACTTGTATTCAACAGGCTAGCTACGATCGTATGCTATATCACGAATATAAAATGTAAAGACTGTGTATCGGATATATCCGATACTATACCGATATCATATACTATAGTATTGCAGTGTATACACTATATACACCATATATGGTGATATTGTGGTGTAAGTTATAACACGAGGTGATCTTATGTTATCTGTATTGCGTAATGTGATACCATCATCGATTGTGTAACTTCTATATTGCGTAATTATATTATATATACACATACACATACATATATATATATATATATATATATATATGTATTATTATAATAACATAAATAAATATAATTGAATGACCTTGAACTATAGCAAGTATAACATTAATCTTTAAATTTATCAGGGTATAGGGTATAACAGTAAATAATATTGGCTTGATATTAATCCACCAAAATGTGCAAATATTAATATTATAATATTATAATATATTATCAATCCATAGAAAAAACAGCTATATATATATATATATATATATATAAAAAATGCGTTATAATACACATACTATATTAATAGATTTTCTTATACCAAGTATATTATATCAGTTACAATTATCTAATATTTATGTTAATTAACTTAACACTATGGATAGATTAATGATGTACTTTATAAGACATGTTATATTATACTCTCAACATTATATATATATATATATATATATACTGGTATACAAGATATGGTAAACCAGACATGGTATACCATCATTTACTCATCTTTGCATTTATACCATACCAGTAGTACTGCAAGTTTATCGGTATCTCATGGGATATAGGTGCACTTATTCAATATGGTCATATTAAATATATACTATTACAAATAATATAATCTTAACAAGTTAAACCATATATTTTATGATCATACTCAATATTGTATTGATGTCACCGATAACTGTATTATACTAGCTATTTAATCAATTACCTGTATAGATTATGTATTAGATATGTGTTATTAATAACGTAGTAGTAACACTAACGATTTTAATAACTGGATTACGATTAGGATCTAGGATACTTAGACCTATTACATATATAGTTATGTCACGTGTGATGTTTAGCCTCGTTACACGTGATTAGAACACGTGATTAGATTACAGGAGATTGTGCGAGTTCTAGATACGATTCCTAGTACAGTAGTTACGGTATCTATTGTTATCTCTTACTTGTCAATTTCGCTATTTTACTTTATATTTTTATATTCGTCTCTAGCGATAATACACGGGATATTTGTTGCAATCGAATTCTTTCCGAATCTAAATATATATATATATATATATATATATATATAGAGAGAGAGAGATAAAGAAAGATGGGAGAGGGATAACGATACATATATATATATATATATATATAAATAAATAAATACAGTTAGAGAGAGATAGAAAGAGAGACGGAGAGAGAGAAATAATGCGACAAATATATACAGAGTAATATATATATATATATATAGAAATAACGAGACAGACAGAAATGTAGAGAAAGATTGAGAGAGGGATCAAATATTTATGAGAAAACTATGAAAAATAGATAGAATAGAATGATATATAGAAGAGATGATATACAGAGTGATATAGATAGCTAAATATTGTATACTATATAGTTAAGAGAGATAGAAAGATAACTAATGTGTATCAGATAGAAGAGACATAGAGAGACAGAGAGACAGAGAAATAGTATATAATATAGAGATAATAGATACAGATAAACACTGTATTAAACATATGGAGAGAGAGGTGTTAAAGCATATGCTAATTATCAGAGCGCATGTCAAATTAGCATACAATAAAGTGGTTGTTAAGTACTATAGTACTTACTATACTACTATAGTAGCCTACTGTTCGGCTATATACACTGTGCATGTTTGCGTGTGCATCTCTACTGATAAACTTGTATAAAATCCCATTAATAGGCGCATCACATTATTGTAATTCGTTAGCTTATTATGCGGGCCACAGATAGCAATCTAACGAATTATTATATTTTATTATATTATATTATATTATATTATATTATATTATATTATATTATATTATATTATATTATATTATATTATATTATATTATATTATATTATATTATATTATATTATATTATAATATATTATATTATATTATATTATATTATATTATATTATATTATATTATATTATATTATATTATATTATATTATATTATATTTATAATATATTATATTATATTATATTATATTATATTATATTATATTATATTATATTATATTATATTATATTATATTATATTATAATATATTATATTATATTATATTATATTATATTATATTATATTATATTATATTATATTATAATATATTATATTATATTATATTATATTATATTATATTATATTATATTATAATATATTATATTATATTATATTATATTATATTATATTATATTATATTATATTATATTATATTATAATATATTATATTATAATATATTATATTATAATATATTATATTATATTATAATACTACGAATGACCGTTCATTAGGTCAAGGTGGTAATGCCGCTTATCTTGTATTCCTTATGCTTCTAATTACATTAGTATTCTAATGTATATATCATATCATCATATCATAGTTCAGTTATACAGTGTACACTGTACACTATACAGTTTATACAGGTGTATACAGTGTTCAGTTTATTCTATACTATAGCCTAGGTACTTTTATAACATACTTATATATGAGTTTAACTGTTATAGTTTACATATTACATGTATATAATGGGGGGGGGGAGTTATGTGTATGTATATGTGTAGATTAACGACATTTATATGTACAACCACAGAGCTAGAGATGCACTTTCTATCTTGCTATATGATGATGATGATGGTTTATTATACACAAATATATATATATAATAGAGAGCGCTATTCTCGAATGTGTTTTAAGTAAACTCTAGTATGTTACTTATATATAATAATAATAATAATAATAATAACTAGTGCGTAGTTAATAGCATAACAATAAAAAGGATATATACAGAATATTCTCTCGGTAAAAAGAATAAAATATAATCCAAATAAAAACGAAAATAAAATGTGTTATAAATTATAATATATAAGTTAAATAAACATATTACGTAATGTAATTTTTAAGTATATCGCTTCTTTGATATATGGTTGATTTCCGTATTTCGTCTGGAAGATTATTCCACGTAGATGCAGCCATATACCGAAAAGCCCTTCCGCCATGTTGTTTTCTGTTGATGGTAGGTAGCGTCAGTAACTTAGAGTTAGAGTTTCTTAGTGGTCGTATACATTTTTTTAGATGTAGTAGGTCAGTTAAGTATGTTGGAGTATTTTTGTATAGAACAGTATGTATTAATTTAGTAAGTCGTGTCTTAATTCGTAAGTCAATTGTTAAAATATTTAGAGAAGACATTAACGATGAAATAGAACATCTATCAAATTTCCGTTTATTAAAAATAAGTCGAGTAGTAGATTTTATAATTCGGTCTAGTTGTAATAGTTGTAGTTTAGTTGAGTTAGTGAGTAAAGTAGAGCAGTAGTCAAGTCTGGAAAAAATTAAAGCATTCGCTAATAGGTAGACTGTTTTAGATGGTAGAGATTTTCGTATTTTGCATAGTTGAATAAGGTGAGTAGTCGTTGATTTAGCCACTGAATTAATATGTGTAGTCATAGTTAAGTCATTTGTTAGAGTTACTCCTAAATATTTTGTTGAGTATTGTGGATATATTATAGTGTCATCTAAATATATCGTGGGAAAGTGAGATAATTTATTAGAAATGTTTAACAGTGTTGTTTTATTTGAGTTAAGAAATAAGTAATTAGTTGTCATCCAATTGCGTAAATCAATGATACAATTATTTAAACGGGAATTATTTATTGGTGACATAATAATAATATCATCAGCATATAAATGATATATGATTTCAGGGTAATTTAGAAATATTCTAGATATTGGAGTGATATATAAGGAATACAGCAAGGGACCTAGTACAGTACCTTGTGGCACTCCAAATAAAAGCGGTTTATTGGGAGATATGGATTTGAGTTTTATGTTATATGTTCGGTTGGTAATGTAGTCTTTCAGTAGATTTAATGCATCGTTGTTAATGTTTAGTAGCTTTAGTCGGTTTAAAAGTATATTGTGGTCAATTGTATCGAAGGCGGAAGATAAGTCTAGAAGAATTACTTGTGTAGGAGTGTTATTATCAATGTTATGTAGGAGGTTGTCAGTTACGTAGAGTAGAACTGTCTCAGTACTATAAAATTTCCTATATCCAGATTGATATTTATCAAAAAGACTGTTGCTATTTAGATGGTTAATTAATTGTTTACTAATAATTCGTTCGAATATTTTAGCTAATGTAGGTAATTGAGAAATAGGCCTGTAATTTGATAGCACATTAATATCCATATTACTTTTCTTTATTCTAGGAGTTATGGAAGCTTGTTTAAAATATGGTGGTATTGTATTCGTTTTTATACAGTCCGTAAGTAATTGTCGTATTATTGGAGTAATAAAATGATTAATTGTTTTAAGTACAGTTGTGGGGACGGGGTCAAGTATTGAAGACGAATTAGTTTGCTTGATAAGAGTAGAAATATCGTCATCGGTAGGGTATTTAAACTTGGATAGTTGGGTGCAGTCAGTAAGTGGTTGATCATAAGTATATGGGTTATTGTTTGATAGTTTATTCATATTTATTTCTACTTTTGATCGTATATCAATGATTTTTGAAGTAAAATAGTTTGAGAAATCATCTGGTGTAAACGGAATATCGTTAATATTGGTTTTAGTGTTTTTGTATAATAGCTTGTATGCTATTTTGAAAGTTTTTCTTGGGTTGTTAGTAAACGTAAGTAGTTTATTGTTGTAGTATAGATTTTTATAAGTTATTAATTCATGGCGATAAGTTGACCTTAATGATATAAATCTGTTCAAATTATCTATAGAATTACTAAATTTATAGAGTCTTTCTGCTTTCCTAAGATTATTTTTAAGAACATTTAGCGATTTGTTATACTAGGGTATGTTAGTTCTATTAGTAATAGTTTTACTTTTTATTGGTGCATAAACATTAATTAGTGAAGTTAATGAATCATTGAAGTTTGTTATATTTTGAAAACGATAAGTATTTGTAAAATCAAATTTAAATTTATTATAGTTGATTTGTGAAAGTGATCTAAATTTAATTAATTTTTTGTCATCGGTATATTTTTTTCGGAAAGTTATGTTGCTTTTTATCGTATAATGATCGGCTATGGTATTATTGATTGTATGTATATTAGAAGTAATCGTAGAGTCTTGTAAAGTCAATATGAGGTCGAGTATGTTTCCTAGTATGTGCGTTGGGAATTTAATATGTTGTTTCTGATTTAAGGAGTTTAATATTTTATTGAATTCAATAGTATCGTGTGTAGTTAAATTCATCTTTATATTGAAATCTCCAAGTATTATTGTATTATCGTCAATAGGGCAGTTTGTGAAATAACTATAGTAGTCTGATAAAAATTCGGTTAAGTTGGAATTAGGAGGTCTGTATATTACAAATATCGTTATAGTCATATAACCTGATATTATTTTAACTTTAATACATTGAGAGTCACTTAAGTTTATCTCTTTTACCATTACAGTCTGATAACACTTCCTGATCATTATTCCAACACCACCACCAAATCTATTATCTGTCCTTGGGCAATGATGGAATATATAGTCACTGTGGATAGGGGGATTACTAGAAGTTTTAGTCCAAGTTTCTCTAATACAAATGAAGTCGGGTGAAATAGTATTTAATAAGTCGAATATTAAAATATGATTTTTGATAAATGATCGTGCGTTGATTAAAAGTAGATATGGTGTATTAATATTATCTGTATTTATATTGTTATGTAAGCGTGAATATAGTCAAGTACGCTTAACGTTATTATCACTTATATTTGCAGTGTTATCTTTTGAATCCTTTGTATTTTCGTTATCAGTATGTGGGTCAGTAGAAGTAGATGTAATATTGTCATTTGTGTTTTCGGTATTAGTATGTGGGTTATTTGATTTGTTATCTAGATATGATTTATAGTCTGTACACCACGATATATATTGTTCTTCAGTTGGGACATATGGTTTACATTTCCAGTTTATCATTTCAGTATTTGATATAAGTTGGGTAGGCCTGAGTTCGTATATAGATGTGCGTCTATTAAAAACACATTTATAGTTAGTATTAGTAAGTTTGGCTTTATATGCATGGTAAAGTACTTTTCCACGTTTAGCTGTTAAGTCGTCGATATAGGGTCGTATGAAAAGTCTAGAGAAGGGAGAATCTATAGTTTCAGATTTTGAGTTGAGCAGGGTATCACGTATGTAAGGAGAAGATACTATTATGTTACAATAATGAGAATGAAATGAAATATTTCCAATAGTATTGTAGTGAAGTCTTAGATGACTGAATAGAGATTTTATATCACTAATATTTCTATTTTTTAAATCTATGTGTTCAATTACAATGGATGGTATGGATTGATTTCGTATAGTTGGAACTGAATGTATGTATTATGTATAGTGGGTCTAGTGCTATTATGTATAGTGGGTCTTATATTATGAATAGTGGGATGAATAATGGATGGTATGAATTGATTTCGTATAGTTGGAACTGAATGTATGTTATTATGTATATTGGGTATAGTGTTATTATGTATAGTGGGTCTTATATTATGAATAGTGGGAGTATTAAAATTAGTTTTTAGAATAGAGGAATAGGTAGATGATATGGTTTCATTAATATTAGATAGTGATGCTAATTTAGTATTTATAGCGGTAATACTAGTTGTAAGCTCGTCAAATTTTTTGTTAAAATCAATTGATTATGATGAATTTTCTCCATTTAGGGAACATGATTTACATGTGAATTTAAAGAAGGGTGATTTTAATATATGTATTTCATATTTAGATTGTGATATATTTGCATAGTCGTTTGGTAATACATTATATTTATAAAGGCATTCGTAATGCAGATATAATCCACAGTCACATTTTATAAAATTATTAGTGGTAATTTCATTACAGGCTTTGCATAACATAATATATATTAATTATAATAGATATATAGATATATTAAATAGAAATATATAGATTATAACAAAATATCGAAATGTAAAATTAATGTAGCAATGGGGAGTTAATTTCAATTCAGTGAATACTTAATTGGGTTATGTAATTATAATGAAATGAAATCAACAATTCGTATATAATAAGTATATACATATGAATAGAATGATATATACAAAATAATTAAATTCCTAAAAAATCAATATATGAATTTAATCAAAAATATGTCACATATAAATATTAACAAAATATATAGTTGATAATATATAAATGATTAATTACATAACGATTAATATATAATTTTATAAATAAATTAACGCATATATATATACATATATATATATATTTAATAAATATAATAAAAGTTAGTAGAATAAATATAAACAACTTAAATTAAATTACATATAAAAAATAAGAATAAATATTGTAACTTAGCTGATAAAAAGACGTCTGTACTGTAGAAAGGATAAAGCAAGAATGAGGTATATGTGTACACATACCATATAATGCTTTTTCTAAGGGTACCTTTTAATATTATAACAACATTAACATATTGTGGATATAATCTAGTAGACGCATACATTGTATACATGTAACTGAAGTTAATATATATATATATATATATATATATATATATATATATATATATATATATATATATATATATATATATATATATATATATATATATATATATATATATATATATATATATATATATATATATATTTTTATATATTTTTATTTGTTTTTTATGTTTTTTATAATTTTAAATTTTTATTTTTATTTTTATTTTTAATATTTATATAATTTTTTTATTATTTATATAACTTTGACATAATATAAAATTACAAAATATTATTTGTTTGTTTTATTCTTGACTTTTTCTTGACTTATTATAATATTAAAAAATGTGTTTACAGTGTTCGACTTACTATAAATTTACTTAATTTTTTTTTTAATTGTTGTATAGATATTTATTTATTTTTATTTATTTTTTTATTTATTTTTTTAGTTATTTTTAGTTATGTTTAATGTTTTATTCAATAGGATTTGTCTTTTAATTTTTAATTTTATAATTATTTTATATTTATATTCCTAGATTTTATATTAATTTATTTTTCTTCTTTACATTTTATGATTATATGATGAATGACATTATGAGGAGTTTTTAATTATTGGAATATATATATATATATTAGTTTTTTTTTTTTCTTCATTATATTTTTTCTATGACCGGAGTGGCAAATATGTTTGGACTTGATATGATTATGATACGTGTCGGGGGATGGGATATACTTGTGGAGTGGGCAAGTATTGTCAGTGTTCTTATTATTGGCGGTATTAAGATCCCTAAGGCATTGGAACTGGCGTACCCATATCCTTGAAGTTGATACATCATATACCATCATTAATTTCAACATAATATTGGCAACTCTGGATCTAATTTATTAGTAATCTTTAACTACAGCATTAAAAACTAACATATATATATGTACTCCAATTATACTTTTAATTTCTTATACTATTACTTTTTTTATTTATAATTATTTACTTTTAATATTATTTTTAAAGTTATTTATATTTGTATATGATTTATAATTTTATATTCTCATGATTCTTATAAGATTTATAAAATTACATATTTTACTTCTATATTATATAAATTTTACTTTTATTTTTTTTCTCCTCATAATTGTTAATTGGGAATATGTTTCAGGTAAACGACTAGATAAACATTGCGCTTCTTCGATTACCTTGGTCATGCCTACATTCTGATATTATTATTATTATATATATATATTTAATTACAATATATTTATTATATAGGTACAATTTAATTATACAAACTAATATTAAGTATATACAGGTTATATGTTATTTACAAATATATAAATATTATATTTATTACATGTTACATTTGTTAAATGGCATGTTAAGAAATGTCATATACCATTATATATATATATATATATATATATATATATATATATATATATATATATATATATATATATATATATTTAATAAAGTAATATCTATAGATATTACTAATATAAAAACGATATCAATTAACATAACTACATAATATATATATATATACATATACATATTTTGTAATTTTTACAATATTAAGTATCGAAGGTTATATTTGCAGGTACCATTTTTAATCTAATACTATATATATATATACACAAATATAGCGATTTAGAATATAAATCAGGGCAGCGATATATGAATAGTATGCTAATCGAAAAATGACGTACGTTTCGATTTCTATGGGGATCACGTGGACAGACGTTCTATAAATAGAAGTACCGGAAACACTCTCTAGAGCGCCGGTGTATGTGTATGTTGCGAGTTAGTGAGTGACTGAGTGATATCGATAGATAGAAGGGGCACCGATAGAGATAGAGAGAGAGGGAGTCCCACGAGCGCAAAACATAGAGATACAATCTTCTTCGTGAAATATTAATCGGTTACGAATATCTCGTAGTTTAACACCGGTTATCGTAGATTCTCGTCTCGTCTCGGCTCATCGAATCTCGTGTATTCGCGTTACACGACGACGAGTGTTGCTATGGTAACCTCGGAGCTAATACAATGATACCGAGATTACAGTGACGAACTTAGATTACACAATACGCTATGATTAACCGCGTGTTACATAATGCTAGCTAAGATTTCGCGAAGCTAAGATATAACACTCCCTTTATACGCGACGTAAGTATTATCTCCTCTCTGCCGCTGCTGGCAGTAGTATCGAAATCACTGAAATATATGTAGGGTTGGCACGGTTTCTATACAACAATGTTTTCAATGCTCTATTAGATTATATGCAATATAAATTAACTTTTACTCCCAATATATATATATATATATATATATATATATATATATATATATATATATATATGTATATAATATTACACCAACATATAATATTGCTTTGTTAAATATATATATAATAGTAATGAATACTTAATGAGTACGTACGGCGTACGGCGTACGTTTAAAGTATATTAATAATAATTAGAAATAAATTATGTTACATTTAAAAAATATATAGTTTGATATGAATTCACATTATATATAATACATAGTTCCGAAAAGTGAAACTTTTAGCGCTGTTCATTTTTTGTACAAAATCGTATTACACGATTTCGCGCAATTTTCATATTTGTCCTTAGAACACATCTTTGATTCTACTATGATTAAAATGTATCTACTCTGATTTTACTTTTATAAATATTACACAATGTTTTGAAATAGAAAAATCTAAACTTTAATTAATAGAAATTGATTATAGAGATTGATTATTTTTTAAAACACAAACTATTTATTAATCAAAAAAAAAAAAACATTGTTTATTACAATGATTATTAAATACATTTTTATCATTAAATATTGTATAATTCATATGCAATTGAATTGACTATTATATATTAGATACGTTTACAATTAATATTAGTGAGAATAATAAATACAATAGAAATGCATGGACACCAAATTTAAAGTATCATTAATTTAAAGCGTTATTTCTATAAATAAATACAAAATTAATTTCTTTAAATTTAATTAATTTCACCATCTTTACTTTTTACTTTTTTTTGGTTTATGGACTGCATCAGTGCGTGAGAAATCGGCCGTCCTTCAAAGGGAAGTATTGGGTGGGAGGGAAGGAAAGGGAGAAGTAATACGTCTTAAGGTGGCGTTTAAAGGAGGGAGTTGATGTATATGTTCGTAGGTGATTGGGTAGGGAATTCCAGTGGTAAGGGGCGGAGAGGGCAAAGGAGCGTATATTGTAAGAGTGGAGTTTGTGTAGATGGGGAGTGGTAAGGATAAAGGTGTTGGAGAAACGTGTCTGGAGTGGTGTTATTGGTGTGTGTAGATATAGGAGGGAGGCAAGGTAGTCAGGGGAGTTGTGGTGAATAGCTTTGTGGATGGTTAGGGAGAGTTTGTACTTTATACGATAGGGGACTGGCAGCTAGTGTAGTTGTTTTAGGAGAGGAGTAATGGAGTCAGAAGAACGACGGGGAAGTAAGTGGACGCAGCTAACTACAGCGTTTAGGAGTCGCTGTAAATTGAAGAGTTTGTATTCAGAGAGGTTAAAGAGTAGGGAGTTGCAATAGTCGAATAGGGGGATGATGTAGGAGGAGGCCATGGTAATAGCGATGGGGAGGGGAATGGATCGTCGGATTAAGCGAAGGGAGTGTAGGTGGTAGTGGATGGATTTGTGCATATGTATAAGATGAGAGGGGAAGAGTGGTATCAAGATGGAAGATAAAGTTTCGGACATGTTGAGAGTATGGGAGTGAGGTTTGTCGAGTGATATGGGGGTGGTTTAGGGAGAGTGGAGGTGCGTAGGGGTAAGTGGAGAAAAATAGCTTCCATTTTAGTGGGGTTAAGTTTTAGGGAGTTGGGGGTAAGCCAGTGGTGTATGGACTTTATACAGGAGGAGAGTCGGTCAGGGGCATAAGTAGGTCAGTCTTTGCAGTTAAGATATAGTTGAAGGTCGTCGGCGTAAGTATGGAAGTAGATGTCGGAGTAGTCAGTGAATATGTCAAACATGGGGAGGAGGTCAATATTGAAGAGGAGTGGGCCGATCACAGAGCCTTGGGGGACACCGTGTGTTATGGAGCGGGAGGGGGACGAGTGTGTGTTAATCCTGACTGAGGAAGAGCGGTTGGTAATGTAGGAGGTGAACCAGTTAAGGGCAATGCCAGTGATGCCGATAGCGGAGAGTCTGTGTATGAGGACATTGTGGTCAAGGGTGTCGGAAGCGGAGGACATGTCGAGAAGGACGAGTATGGTGCCACGGATGTTGTTAAGGCCAGAGAGTATTACAGGCCATACATTCGAATAATTATTTATCTATATTATACGGAATTACTATCAATATTTACGTAGTCATTTGAGGAAAGGATAACGTTATAAAAGTTATTTCGAAAATTAGAAAATTGAAGCATATAAAACGCTAATTTATTTAATAAATAAGAAAAATCGAATTCGGCAATTGCTCAATTTAAAATCATAGGGAAACAGTTTGTTAAAAATATATATAATATATAATTTCTAATAATTAACTGTATTATATTACATTAAAAATGGAATGTATATATTACTATAGTACATGTAACTTAGGAATTTATAACGAATATTAGATAATATGTTCATGTGGTAATTCATACCATTATGCTTATATAAAGCAATACTTATGAAAACAAATTGGTCAAATAAATCACCAATAAACTATGCTATTCAGTTATTTAGATCATAAAATTTAAATTTAACTAATAATAATGATTACCATTACCATCGTATATTGTTATTTATAATAGTAATATTAATAATTTAATAAATAGCACAGAAATAAAATTAAATATGTTTGAAATCAAAAATCACTGAAATAAGTGATATGATTATTGTTAAAAAATCATACGCTAATGTAACCTACTGTAACAACTTCTGATACCTATACTGATATTTGGTAAAATCAGTAAATTATTTAAAAAATAATATAGATAACAATAGTTAAATAAATAAATATAAATATTCCTAATAATGATAAAACTAATTTCTTTAAATACTTAGTTAATATTATTTGTAAAACAGTTGATATTAATACATCGTGTGTATTACAATAGTTCAATTATCATTTAATAAATTAAAATTAATATTAGATAATGTTGTCTCAAAAAAAATAATTTAATAAATGGTAACCGATTATGTTGATTACGAGATCTACAACATTAATTCTTTACAACATCTCTAGATGAAATATCACTAGAACGACATCAGATATTATACCATATAGTTAAAAATAAATTAATTAAAAGTAAACACATTATAAAATATATTTATAATTCTAGAAGTTATTCCTATGAGCTTAGATATATTATAAATAATATAATTGACTGGAATATATCAATTTGTGAAGATAATTGTAATGTGTGGACATTTTCATATATTACTTATAAAAATTCCATTATTAATACAAATAAAAATAAATCTTCATGTTCTAGATAACTAACAGGCGATAAAGATGAACATATTAAAAATAATAATTTAAATATATAAAGCTATTCACGTAGTATTATAAAAAAAAATATTTTTTTAGAATTTTTACTTTTATCTAATTTTACCTAAATATGATATTATATATATATAATAATAACTAAGCATATGCTTAGTTGAAATATTGTTAACAGTAGTTGATAGATATTCTCTATATTTAATCAATGGAAAAAAATATATATTATTTAGATACGATAACTTAATTCATAGAGGAGGTGTTGCGATATTTTTTAAATCTAGTTTATGTATATAGCCCTGTACGAAATTTTAATTAAAACCTAGATTTTCAATATATACATTTAAAATTAATTCTAAAATTAATTCCATTTGATATTATATGTATTTATAGACCTCCACATTGTAATACTATATCTCATTAACTGATATGTACATTATTTGATATAACCCAAAATAATTCTAATTCGAACTATGGTTACATATACACGCTATAGGTGTCCGTATTAAGATATCTAGAGTGTCCGTATTAGGGATTTATATGATATCTAGATATATGCTTATTACTTAATTAATATTTGATAACAAATATAGAAATTATGTAAATAATGTTTAGAATACTTTATTTTTTAATAATATATTGTTATTTTTGACATCGATACATTTGTATATTCTTGAGAAGGTTTTGAGTTGAATTTTTTGTTCATAAATTTAAAAACGTAATAAAAAAATAGTTTATAGGATATATCAGCAATATTTTGAATAATTAAAAATAAAAAATACTTTTTTAGACAATTTATATAATTATAAATATTTTATTAAAAACAATTTTTTTTGTAGGATTTATGGTTTCTGAGATACCGAGAGTGTCCGTATTCGGTTACTTTCCCCTACTATACTAAATCACCAATTTTATTATTTGTATATAATTATTAATGATGTTAATAGATTTAATTTAATTATAATATATAGATTAGTACTACTGTGTACTATAGTTTAGGCATAACTAATAGTAAAATATATCAATATTCATGAGTGTTACCCTTTTTATTGAAGGATATTTTTTAAAATAGTGAATAGAATACTTAGGACTATACCTTTTAGTCCTATAATTATTTAATAATTACAATTATAATTATAATTATAATAATATATATTTAATATTTTACCTATATATATTTAATATTTTAAGGACCTATAGGTTATATATATATTTAATATTTTAATATTTAAAATTGTATTATATATATTTTTAATTTAATATGAACAGTTATAGTTGTATAGAACAAATATATTTGTTATCCTTTATAAAATATTTTTCCAGATATTCTACGCGAAAAAATAGAGATAGAAATTCTCCGAGCCATAATCTATCCTAGGCTATTTTTTTTTCTAAGCAAATATATATATATATATTTGTATTCAGGGCAACCCTATTTATTGAGGATTATCCAGATATTGTCTCTGGATAGAGATAGGAAATATTGTTTACCATAGCAACTGACGTGGTATCACCCGTCATTTATCTTAGCCTATTTTTCTAAGTGGTTATCAGGGGTTATAGACGAATGTGTAGAGACGAACGTGAAAGTTGGGAGACAGGAACGGATCTTTTTAATTAACTCTTCTTATATTAAGACGAAGATAGCAACAATAAGAAAGATTGATGAAACCGTATTTAATTTGATTACCCCCATTCACATATATTCCCACAACACATTCATAAATATGTTTTATCTTAAATATTCTTTTAAAAATAATAATATTATGATTTTTAGCAATATAATTGTATCGTTAACAATTAATAAATTAAAAATATATAATATATATATATATATATATTTATTTACATTCGATAATAACTAATATATTATAACATAATTTATCGTTATAAATTATATAATATTTTACTTTATTATATAAACAAAATATTATACAAATATATATATATATATATATATATATATATTATAAAGTGAAGTATGTATACTTACATGAAGCATACTTAGCACAATACAGGTAGGATATATATATATATATATCGATTAATATATAATACATTTATATAATCTCGTTATTACATTTTATAATCGATATATTTGCATACACAAATATTGCTGGCTTCACGCTCGGTTGAATACACCTAGTTATGTATATGTTTATGTTTTGTCGTGTTTTGTCCTATATGTTTAATTTTCATATAAAATACATTTTTAAACTAAAAGGTCATCTTGTATATTAGTATGCAGAATATCAAAACATGTACTACTGAAAATTAAATTTAAATTTGTATCATCTGCAAAAATTATGAGTTTAGAATATTTCAGTATATTAAGCATATCATTAATATATATATTTGAAAAAGTAAGGGAATATATATGTGTTCATAATATTTAATTTAATAATTTAATAATACTTAATATATGAAATAGTTGACCTATCCAATATTTTCCCATTAACTTACAGTATGGCTTAATACGTCTTACTACTTCTAATAAAAGTATATTCTCTATCAATAAACATGCACCAATATTATAATGACGTAATATTGCACACAATAAACAGTAGCTATTCTATTTACATAATACGTTATTACGGAATAGTTATAATATCTATACAGTTATATTGATTTTTGTAATCATGTTTTACTTTTTAGAAATAGGCATTGTCATTGAAACTAGTCACCATGGAAATCATTTATATATATAATTATAGTAACACTAATAATAATACTATAAAGGTTATTGACTCAATGAAATAATAGAAGTGTATATGCGTCATCGAATAATACTAATTTATTTTAAAAGTAATACATTAAAATGAAAAATATATGAATAAAGTCGACATTTAAAAGTTATTAATTGATATTATACATAAATTCTCCGGACCACTATTACACTATTTCTTAGCAGTAACAGTGAAAGCGGTATGTCATAAACAGAGATGGGCAAAGTTCCTTTTGTTTTAGCGCTATCCGTTCTCGTTCCCGTTCTATTAATTTTATCCGTACCCTCTCCGTTCCCGTTCCAGTTCCTTTTAATTTATCCGTTCCCTGAATATTCCCTGGACATTTAAGCATTATAATCTAATATTATTTATATTAATTAGGTGAATGTATATATATTTGTGTGTGTATGTATATAAATACACACACATATAATATATCACATATACATATATAATTCGTTTATAACTATATTATATAATATTATTTTATCAATACTTATATTCCTCAATTTTTTTACAATCGATGAAGTATACCTACATAAATCTGATATTAAAGAAGCAACCTTCCAAACTATCGCCAATTACGCAATTATCATAAATTATTAAGACTATGAAACGCATATTCTCACTTTATCGTATTGATTATATTATATAACTATATTGTAGATTACTTTCAGAATGTATATATTTCCAATATAAATATAGAAATTGCCCTAAAAATTACGTGTAGTACTATTATACTATCTATGAATAATAATGTCTATTCATATTTTGTTTTTCTTGATATTTGTTGTACTTTTATACGTTAAGTCATATGATTCATTCTTACTGACTAGTGAAATAGTTATTCATGGAAAAGTTCAAAAAATGGCAATGTCGTTTGTATCTAATTGAAGATCTTCAGTAAATATTAAGTCAGCTTTCTCAATTCCATGTTATCACACTGATTGAGTTCCTCGAGTATCAGTAGGTACCTACTGCAGTAATATCAGATTGTTCACTATTACCTCTTTACTGATAACTATATAACTATATAACTTTTATATAACTATAAAACATAAATTTATAAAAATATTATTAAGATACCTTGAGATGTAGAAAATACGTAATTAAAATTGAAATGAAAAAATGGAAAGTCATTCATTTCTACCAGGAGAATTATTAAAATTAAGTATATTAATTAAAATAATTAAGAAAAATTCAAGAAAATGCTAATGAGAATGTGAGAATCAAAGAATATATTAACCAAGGATACATAAAAACATATATAAGAAATATACCGAAACGTAATGTAAAAATGAACTATTCTTAACACTAAGTTTAATGTATCAAAATCGTGCGGTTATACTGGAAATAAATAGAAACGAAATTATTGAAGATATCCATACTGGTCACCGGATCTTTACTAAATATCTCGAAAGGGCTAAACATAACGTTTACAGTTCAGGATATCGAGAGACATTGAAAGAAAAGTAAGAGATTTTAAATAATATAATCTATGTAATAAACCATAGTAGGTAACAAGACATACTGAGAGTCTCTAAAATTAGTACCAATTCCAAGCAAACCTTGGAAAACATTAGGAACATACCCATATCAGTTCATGCAGACTAAATACGTAGGTGGAGTAGATTATTATTCAATGTATATCTACACAGTGTTAACAAAGATTTTGCGAAGCAAAGATATAACACTCCCTATGCATGCAACGTAATTTAGTAGTATCCCCAACCGCTGCTAGCAGTAGTATCGAAATCACTGAAATAGATTTAGGTTCGGATCTGTTTGCATACAACAATGTTTTCATTGCTCTATTAAATTACATGCAATATAAATGAGCTTTTACTCACTAAATATATACTTATAGCATTTAAAACATACATATCATATTTGTTTATTATATTTTAGTAATGAACACTTAGTTTTCATCATATAAATATTAATTTAAAGCATATTATTTAACATTTTAAAAGTGTATAGTTAAATACGAATTTACATTATAAACAACGCTTAGTTCCTAAAAGTAACCCGCTATAGGTGGCACCAGGGTATTTTGTATACAAATTCGAATTACACGATTTCGCGTAAGTGTTATATCTTTCCTTCGGAAAATCTTTGGTGTTAATACGTAATGAGAGATAAATAATTGTTATTAATTATATTAAATCTATATTCGTAAAACACGGAATACACGAAAACGTCATTTCGGACAACGGAAGACAATATACTTCGGATGAGTTTAAAGAAGTTCTCAGAAAATATAACTTTACGCATATTACGTTTTCTAAGAACTACCTTAAATGAAATTAAGTTGGAGAAATATTCATCCAAACATTGAAGAACATAATGGATAATTCAAACTATCTGTATTTAGGATTGTTGAATCATAGAACAACACCGCTATTGCGTTAATATATAGCGTTGATATATCATTTAGAATTTCAGTAGGAAATTATTAATGAATCAGATATTAAGTAAAATTGTACAATTTCCCAATTTCCAACAAAATGAAATGCTTTCCTAACGATGAATTATACAGAAAACAGATGCAAAAAAGAATGTTAAAGATATCATAGCAATAAGTTCTTGAATCAGAAGAAAATTATAGAAGAGGGATAGAATGTATACATAGGTTAATATAGGATTAATTTAGTATACATGATTAATATAGGATGGGACGTTATCAAATATATCTAACAACAAAGATAATACATATATAGTCGAAACTGATAACTATGTAGATGAAAAATAATTGGATTAATACCTGTTGAGAAAGAGGTAATGATAATGCAATCTGGTATGGAAGTTAATAACGACGTTACTTACTACTTGCGGAACGGAGTCGACTCCAGAATACTTACTAACGATTAGGGGTACAGGAATGTATATTTCATTAAGGGGTTCCAATAATTTATAATGTATTGTTAATATATATATATATATATATATATATATGTGTGTATGTATAACTAATTAAAAACTATTTGAAATATAAATAAATTAGTCTATATCATATATACATATGATTTTATTAATAAATGGTAGATTTAATGAGATGAAATACACGATAACATCTTCTCTCTCTATTTTGTTATATTTACAAACGATGATATCAATTCAACAATGTTTAATTTATAGTGTTACTATGAATAATAAATATTATTTAAACTAGTCAGTTTAGTCCCATTGAATTTCTCAACCAGTTCTTTACAATATCCAGGTTACTAATATTTCTTTCATCGTCATCTGAACTTAAGTTAAATTGTTGGTCTTACAACGATCAATATCTACAATATGTTCACATTGGTATATCATTTCTCTATATTTTCCTAGATATATAATTCCGCTTTCGAGTTTATTCATAATTTATCAGATATACCTGAGGTAATATAATTTCTATGTATAATTCCTATCATTTAATCTAAAGAAAAACGAATTTCTTTGTAATATTCGAGTGTATATTTTATAGCGACCTTTCTTATTATCCAGCGAGTTATACATAATTTATACAAATTACAAGATATTTAAATATTTCTAAATTGTATAGAATTATAGTACACTTATCCTATTTAATTAACTATAGTTAATATAGATATAATAGACTGCGATTCGCTAATATGTTCAGCAACTATATTTACTCAATTAGCTGTTAAATGAGTGTATATGCCATTGGTTTTCCTGAAATATAAAGCCTTTATACCATTGTATCTTCCTGTCATATTAATTGATCCATCATATGACATCTTAAATTCTCTCGCATCAAAAAAAATATTATAATGTATAATTGTATCCAATGTATATTTGCTAAAGTTTCTGCCTTAATATTGGCTATTTCGTAAATATATACTCATTTTTCTGTAACTTCGAGGTTTGCTTTGATATGCCTAATAAATATCGTCTCTTGTTTGTTTCATGCATGTTTTGTAATATAATTAATTATTAATTTATAAAAAATTATAATCGTTATAGAAAACTTTAATTACCTGACATATCATATGTGCCGTCACACATTTTATTGTGGCAGCCATCTATTTGTTTAATAATATATCTTAGGAGTGAATGTGCAAATAATTCAAGAATCTCATTTCGAATTTTCTATGATAATAGATGTATTTTCTTATTATTTTCAGTTACCATGCATGCGTCTAATTACAAATTTTCATTATTTAATGGTTTGAGGAATGGAGCTCAAAATGTTCTTTACTACTAAAATCTATGTTTTCTTTACCTAGTTATATTATAGAAGTAATTATAACTTTCAGAACAATTTTATTATTTTTTTATATTATTTATATTCATTTTTATCCTATGTATAATCATTACACATTTAATACTTTTCTATTATTCCATTGAAATATTGTGCATATTAGATTTTCCAAGATTAATAAATCATACAAATGCCTTTTTTTCAATTTGATTAACCAGTAATTATAAAGTATACTTATATGTGATATTATCACATATAAGTTGATTTTTATAATGTTGAATATAATAGTAGAAAAATACTACTTACTTTTCACTACACCAATATATCCATTGCAATTTGAAATACCAGTTTTTTATGGAATAAAGTTTGGTATTTATTATTACAATTATACACATATGTTTTAATACATTTTATATCTGGCCAGAAGAGTTTATAAACGTTTTTTATATCATTATATTAGGTATTGATAATATTGTAACTAAAAATAAAATATTATAATCGCTACTATAGTAGTTATAACATTAAATTGTTTACATTTTTAACAAATTATTAAATTATTTTTAAAATTGACTCAAAACAGGGGGGGCTAAGAGTTAACACCTGAGCAACACAGGATATTTTGGTATATATAGTTATGGTGGTAATATATATATATTTATAGTAGGGTAAAGTCTCCGATTACCAACCCTCTCCTAATACCGACCCCTCTCGTATCTCAGTAACTATAAGAAATATAAACAAATATATATATACATAAACTGTTAGTACTTTAATTATAAATATGAATAAGTATTTTGTTTAAAAAATATAAAATCCTACAATTTGTATTTGATAAAATGTAATATACTGTTTTTACTTTTTAAATATTTGAATAATAACTATTTTTAAATAATATTAAATACTTTATTAATTAAAATAAAACTTAACACTGCGCATAATATTGTAGATCAATAAAATGTTTATAAAAATTATTAAAATATTATAATTTAAATAAGATTAACCAAGCTATTTAATTATAGCAAACCATATTATTTTCATATTACCGACCCCCTAAATTACCTTAATACGGACCCCATGTGATTTATAATATCCAATCAAAACAGATCATTTTTTCACTTTGAAATTATTTATAATTTGTGTTTGTATCATTTTATCCTGTAAATAATGTATTTTAATAGCCTAAATAATACTATACAATGATTATTTAGTATATATAGATATATTCATATTTAGTTAATTTAAAGTTTAATATAGAAATATAAAGTTCAATTATTAATTTATTATGAATATTAAAACTTAAATTCAATGATATATAAATTACGTGCGTTTTTTATTTCATTATATCTATTTATGTCTGCTAATTTTATTAGATATTATAATATTAAAATTAGTTCTACAACGAGTATTTAGGGGGTCAGTATTAGGCACATGTATCCAAGTATCGATCCTCGGTTTATTTTTGTCAATATAATTATATCAAAAATTTATAATAGCAAAATTATTTATTATCATAATATTATCATACTTAAAAAATTTCAAATAAATATATTGAATATTTAATAAGTTATACAAATAATCGTCTAGGGATCGGTAATCGGAGACTTTCCCATAAATATATCGGGATAGGGGAGTATACTCCCATATAGATAGTATACTCATCTATAGATATAGGAATAAATGAATACGAATAAGATACTTTTTTATAAGAAGAACAGAGAAACGAGAGGGAATATTGGGAATTACAAATGTAACGGAATAAGGGAAGAGGCGATGGTTGATTAATGATCTGATATTATTGATGAATGATAAAGTTAACTAGTATATATATATATATAATATTAAATATATATATATATATATATATATTTATTGGACAAATGTGCAGTTGTATCAATTGACCTAAAAAAAGCGTTCGATACTATACACCATGACATATTATTTGTTAAACTAGAGCATTATGGTATACGGGGGTCAGCACTTTCATTAATTAAAAGTTACCTACATAATAGACTACAATTTGTTCACTATAAAGATGAATACTCATCTACTGAGATTATGAAATATGGTGTTCCGCAGGGCTCGGTTCTTGGGCCACTTTTATTTTTAATATATATTAATGATTTACAGAATATTTCCAATGACTTCAAAACAATTTTATTTGCAGATGACACTAATATTATTTTTAATAGTGATTCACTAGATAAATTAAATGTTAAAATGAATAAGGAACTTGAAAAATTGAATAAATGGCTTTGCGCAAACAAGTTAACTTTAAACCTGAAAAAATCTAATTTTATCCTTTTCAATGTTAGAAATATACATACTAACTCTATATTTGATATCAGAATAAATAATACCAAGATCGAAAAGGTTAAAAACTATAAGTTTCTTGGAGTATTCATTGATGACAAACTAGACTGGAAAGAACAGTATAATTACATTTCCAAAAAGTTATCTAGGATAACCGGAATTATAAGGAAAGTTAGACCAATGGCAAACAAATATACTTTACTATCTATATATAATGCTTTATTTGTTCCTCACTTATACTACTGTGCCCATATATGGGGAAATACTTTTTCCTCATTAACTGATTATATAAATAGATTACAAAAGAAAATACTAAAACTAATCACAAGTTCATCGTATAATGTATTTTTGAGAGAAAATAAAATTTTGAATTTTGATCATATTGTAAAATTAAGTTCGATTAAAGTTGCTCACAGAGTATATTATCATAAATTACCGAGTAACATTCAAAAACTTTTTTTGATTAATAAAAACACGGATAAATTTGTAAGATTCAAGTCAAGAACTAGCAGAGATCTGTTTAGAGTGAGAAATGTGTCCTCTAGACAGTGGAACTTACTTCCCATTCAACTTACAAAAAATAGGTGTATTAAATCGTTTGGAAGACGTGTTAAAAAATATATTCTTGAATTAAAAATGACTTAAAAAGGAAAATTTGTCTAAAAAATTATTTTTTTATTGTTTTATTTTAATTTTAATTTCTGACATAATATAAATTTAACAAACATTTATGATGTTTTTTATGATTTTAAATTTTTATTTTTATTTTTATTTTTATTTTTAATATTTATATAATTTTTTTTATTATTTATATAACTTTGACATAATATAAAATTACAAAATATTATTTGTTTGTTTTATTCTTGACTTTTTCTTGACTTATTATAATATTAAAAAAAAAAATGTGTTTACAGTGTTCGACTTACTATTAATTTACTTAATTTTTTTTTTAATTTTTGTATATAATATAGCTATTTATTTATTTTTATTTATTTTTTTATTTTATTTTTTTAGTTATTTTTAGTTATGTTTAATTGTTTTATTCAATAGGATTTGTCTTTTAATTTTTAATTTTATAATTATTTTATTCCTAGATTTTTATATTAATTTATTTTTCTTCTTTACATTTTATTATTATATGATGAATGACATTATGAGGAGTTTTTAATTATTGGAATATATATATATATATATATTAGTTTTTTTTTTTTTTTTTTTTCATTATATTTTTTCTATGACCGGAGTGGCTAATATGTTTGGACTTGATATGATTATGTTACGTGTCGGGGGATGGGATATACTTGTGGAGTGGGCAAGTATTGTCAGTGTTCTTATTATTGGCGGTATTAAGATCCCTAAGGCATTGGAACTGGCGTACCCATATCCTTGAAGTTGATACATCATATACCATCATTAATTTCAACATAATATTGGCAACTCTGGATCTAATTTATTAGTAATCTTTAACTACAGCATTCAAAACTAACATATATATATTATATAGTATATAATATACTCCAATTATACTTTTAATTTCTTATACTATTAATTTTTTATTAAGATTTTAAAATTACATATTTTACTTCTATATTATATAAATTTTACTTTTATTTTTTTTCTCCTCATAATTGTTAATTGGGAATATGTTTCAGGTAAACGACTAGATAAGCATTGCGCTTCTTCGATTACCTTGGTCATGCCTACATTCTGATATTATTATTATTATTATATATATATATATATATATAATAATTATTATATATATATATATATTAATATATATATATATATATTAATATATATCATTTAAAAATTTATATAATTAATTTAAAGCAGATAAATTTATATTAATTCATTTTCTGTTGTAAAATTAAATTGCATAATATACATTTCTTGTATATTTTATAAATTTCAATCTAGTCAAACATTATATATTACATCACATGTTATCTAATTTAAAATCTTTTTAAATTTTTAATTACTTTAGTTTTTAGTTTATTGTTTATAGTTTCTAATTTTATTTTATTTTATTTAAATTTATATTTCTATTCATAAATAAATTACAATTATATTTATCCTAAATGATTGATATAAATCTAAAAAATAATATTTTCTGATATAATATTAAAATTAGTATTATAAACTGATCCAACTAAAAATATTAACGATATAGAGTGTAATTATGTAAATAATATAAATATGGCTACTATAAATAATAACAATATATTTACTATAAAGGGGTTATATCCATTAATTGGTAAATCCACGACAATAAGTGATTGTAAGACTAACTCATATTCATTGATTGACTATATTTATTGAAATATAAAAAAGCATCCTATTTTAAACGACATATTCATACATGATATTAGTGATTTTTTGATCTTTACAGGTTTAATACTGATTTTAAAATACATTAATTACTAGTGAATGAAAAATCATACAAACAAAGGACATTCTCTACTAAAAATATTAATAATATTTGATTGGTCTTATGTTTATAATGATATCAATAATAATAATAATTTAGTGGATACTTTTATATCGGATTAGTATATGTTATTCAATGTACATTATACTAAAGTAAGCTAATAAACAGAAATATAAAAATCGTAAACAATGGCTTTTCCGAATTTATTGAAATGTAGTGTTAAATAAATGAATTATATAAAAATAACTTACAGAATACAAATTCCGAAATAAACTCTAATCTCTAATCTATCTATAATTTATAAAACATGTACAAACATATTGACATCAATTTTGAGGAAACCTTACGTATTAACTATTATATGTCTAAGTCAAATTATTCTAAAGCTACGTGGAATATTATATATAATTTAATGAAAACAAATATTTTTTTTACAATTATCTCGAGATATATCAGAATCCGTATACATTTAATGATTATTTTATTAATATTGGATCGAAGTTATCTAATATAATTAAACATAATTCTACATTAAATAGTTTTAAATATATAATACATATGGATAAACAAGTTAATTCAATCTTCATCAACGCCTACAAGGTAATCAGAATTTAATCAATTAATTGTAAATACTAAAACTAAATACAGTACCGATTCAACGGAATTAAATATGCGACTCATTAAATTAATTAAAAATGAATGATTATACTAACTATTATTTTTAACATATTTTTAAATGATGGAATATTTCAAAATAGCAAAAGTAATACCTTTTCATAAATGAGGGGATATACCGAGTGCAGAAAATTATAGTCCAATTTTAATATTGCTTCAATTATCTAAAATTCTAGAGAAATTGATTAAAGTAATATTTACTAGATATAATATTATAAGTGATTCACAATATGGTTTAGGACTAATATGTCAACGTATGCACTGTTGTATTGTTATTTATAGTCATTGAATATGACCTGCGACCCTTGACATATTTCATATTAACTTCCTCTTGTAAATAAATATATGTCTAGTTAGACGTGTTTTATTAATATATCAAATCTTCGTAGCATAAACTTGTAACTTAGCCATTCTTTGCATCCAGATCTATTCCGTTATAGTTAGAACAATAAACTATCATAACATGGTGACAGCGGTAAAAAAACGAACGCCAGAATCAGACATTTAAAGCCTTTTTAAAAAAAAAGCACGTGTACGGAAAAAATTTTTTTTAACAAATTTAAAAAAAATAATAATTATGGACGGAATAAGGACCCCGAGCATGGCATGGTCAGGAGACCTACCCCACGAATTAATGGCATTTAAACAATATGTTACATTAATATTCAAGGGCCCGTTATCAAAATTGAAAAGCGAAGAGAGGATGACATACATCCTCATATGGATCGGTGAAGAAGGGCTGAGAATATATAACACGTGGAACAATGAAACTAAAACTCTAATCGAATTTTGGGCCCACCTGAGCGAGGTCCTAGAGCCAAGGTCTAACTACAGACTGGCCAGACTACTACTAGAAAAGATGAAACAAGCCAAAGACGAACTAGTAGACGAATACATGACTAAATGCATGCTCCAAGCGAAGAAATGCAAATTCCGTGATGAAACCGAGATAGAAACGCGCCTGATAGAGCAAATAATCAGAGGAGGCGCTCACGACAAAGTCAGGGAAGATATACTCTGCAAGGACAACACCCTAACACTCGACCAGGCCATGAAAATCGCCCGTACCTACGAAGCACTACAGAGCGAGCTCAAGGAGTTCAAAGCCGGCTCCAACACCCATATCGATCATGTTAGTAATAGACTTAGTGAAAATAAACCTAAGACCGCATATCGGAAGACCAATAATCGCCTCGATAAATCACATAATGATAAGATTACTAATTATTATGTTACTTGTAAATATTGCGGCCTGAAACACACGGGTACCCAGTGCCCCGCCGCACAGTCCGAGTGTCGATTTTGTCACAACATTGGTCACTGGGCTGCGGTGTGTCGCCAAAAATCTAAACCACTTTCTGCCCAGTACCATAATAACACAGGTCACGCCCGAAAACACGATCGCGGACACGACCGCACATACGATCGCGGACCCGACCGCACACACGACCGCTCATACGACCGCACGTTCGACGAGCTGAAATTCAACGACCTGAAACTCGACGAGATCGCAGCAGACCCGACAAGAGTACTGAACACCGTCCTACGCTTCACGCTGAGAGGGCTACCCGCGACCATGAAGGCGAAGGTAGACACAGGCGCGGAAGGAAACATCCTTCCACTACGTACGTATCTTCGAATGTATCCCGAGCACTGCAACAACGCACGACCAACGCTTGGTCACCTAAACCCAAGCCGAACCACGCTGACCGTCTACAACGGAGACAAGATGGTCCACTACGGAACAATCGATATCGACATCACGCTAAAGAAAGTGACAACACGAGCTACCTTCTATGTAGCTGAGACACCAGGTCCGATAATACTGAAGATGAACCAAGATGAAGGTTATTACGATAAATAACGTCAAGACGAACAAGATCAAGACTTCAGACGACCTCGAGAACATGTACCCAGACCGATTCGAAGGGATCGGCAACTTCGAAGGCACTTACCATATAGTGACCGACCCCACGGTACCCCCAGTAATACACTCCCCGCGAAGACCCCCGATATCGATGGTACAAGAAATTAAAGATGAACTAGACCAGATGGAAGAAACCGGTGTGATCAAGAAAGTCACAGAACCAACAGAATGGGTCTCAAGCCTGGTATACGCACGAAGCAATCAGGCAAGTTAAGGATATGCCTCGACCCACGCGACCTGAATAAGGCAATAATGAGACCCCACTACGCCTCAAAATCACTCACCGAATGCGAACAGAGATACGCAAACATAGAACGCGAGATGCTCGCCGTTGTATTCGGATGTACCCGTTTCCATACTTACATATACGGAAAACGGTGCACCATCCAGTCAGACCATAAGCCGCTCTCGATGATAATCCTCAAGAATATCGCGAGCGCCCCCACTAGGCTTCAAAGAATGCTCCTCAGACTACAATCGTACGATATCGACATAGAATACATACCCGGAAAATGCCTACCACTACCAGATACACTCTCGCGATAACCACTGCCAGAGAATAACGAGATACTGTTCGACAAGCAGATATCTTACACCCGCTTCAGTGAACCCAGAATAATGCAAATCAAGAACGAAACAAAGAAAGAAAAAGAACTTCAAGAACTAAGCAGCATGATCATCAAAGGATGGCCCAAAGAAAGGAGAGATATCCCCCAGACAATACGAGAATATTGGCCTTTCCGCGACGAGCTTACCATAGAGAACGGCATGATCATCAAAGGAAATCAAATACTGATCCCTACACATCTACGACCCGAGATATTAAAAGATCTACATATTCCATACCTAGGAATCGTAAAGACCAACCTACTCGCAAAGACCTGTATATATTGGCCAAGAATGAACAAAGACATACAAGACCTAACAGGAGAATGTAGCGAATGCCAGACCCACCAAAGAAGGCAGACCCCCGTAGCATTCGTCGACAGAAGATTACCAAGAGAACCATGGGAGGCGATTGCAACCGATATGTTCGAGCTCAACAAAGAAAATTACCTGCTAGTCGCCGACATCTATACCAAATTCCCAATCCTAAGGAAACTAAGAAGCACCCACAGCAGCAGTATCATCCAGACACTAAAGGAGATATTTTCAGAACACGGAATACCGAGACACTTCCATTCCGACAATGGACCACAATTCTCGGCAACATCCTTCGCACAATTCGCTGCGAGCTGGGGATTCCAGCACAATACCAGCTCACCACACTATCCACAAAGCAATGGATTCATTGAACGACAGATACAAACCATAAAGAGAATCCTGACAAAGACCGACGATCCAGAAAAGGCCCTACTATTCTGGAGAGCCACCCCCCTAGAAAGGAACCACCCCTCTCCAGCCGAACTCCTATACGGAAGGATCATCAAAACGACGCTACCAAAGACCAAAGTACTGTTCTATTGTTTCAATTGATCTCAAAAAGGCATTTGATAAAACAGATCATACGATACTCATTACACTTATATAGAATTAGGGATACTGCATTCAATTTCATAATAAGTTTCCTAAATAATCGCAAACAATATGTAAATATTCATTATGCAAATTCTACATTGCTAGATATTAGTTGTGGTGTTCCACAAGGATTGGTTTTGTGAACACTATTATTTTAAATTTATATTAATGATATGACAAATATTTAAGATAATATTGTTTTTTTTTAGGTTGCATGGGTATTAATATTGAATATATGTTATTATTATGGCAAGTGTAGCTATGATTGTAGTGTATTGTTTCAGACTTTATAACGTTATATTATCTTACGTGTATATTACCTATTTTATATTTTTTTATAACAATGTTTTTTTTTAAAGTTTTATAATATTTTTATTTTAAAATCAGAAGCTTTGTTTCAATATCTTTCCGGGTTCTCATACCAAATTTTGAATAATATATATGTATATATAGGGGAGAGTACTCGAATACCGACACCCTAGTAATAACATATTACCAAATTTTATTTACAAGTATTAAGTATACATATAAATATATACATATAATAGCTATTTTAAAATTTAATTTAGTTTCTTTAACTCTGAGATAACAGGGGTGTCGATATTACAGGCACTGCATCGAATACCGACACCTTGGCACATAATATCGACAGCCTAAATATATCGATATTTAGATATACCATATATTATTTAATATCGACTATCCAATCAGAATTGAATGCGCGTTACTTTTAAAAGCTTTAAATATAAATAATAAAAAAAAAGTTATACTTATATAAATTAGAATTATATTGATTAACATTTCATACATTAATTATTTTTTGATTGGAATTATATTTTAGGAGATCTCTAGGGTGTCGATATTACGTGTATGTCGATATTAGAGCACTCTCCCCTATATATGACATATAGGTTATACATCCATGGCGTTTATATTGTCTAGGTTATTTGCGATAGATAGTTGATATTATATTGAATTCTAATGCAAAATACAATAAATATAAGTAAATTATATACTTATTTGTGAACCAATAATTAGTTTATGGTTATTTATATGATTTTTAATAATTTATTTATATAATAATTTATATATTTGTTAATATTAATAATATTAACAGAGTAATATATATATATATATGTTATGTAGTGTGTCACCACGTATTTCCCCCACCACGTATTCCGTCACCACGTATTTCCCCCACTACGTATTCCGTCACCACGTATTTCCTCCACCACGTATCCCGATCTTCACCCTGCGACCACGACGACGACTGAGACCGACGATCTGCTGCACGATACGACCTGCTTCTGGAGCGCTACCGACTCCAACCGTATTATTATTATTATTTATCTGGCACGCCCCTTAACATATTGTGGGCGTGACATCTGGAATTGTTCCAAGGTGAACTTCCTTTTTTGAGCTAGCGGTCGAAGCGAGCAGACGTATAATTATCTTGTATCGACGATAGCACATGGCGAAGACTCTCCTCGAATAAAACGATTATTGGAAACGCGACCCGTATTGACTTGTTTATTAACACTATACTACATATATATATATATATATATATATATATATATATATATATATATATTATATATATATATATATATATATACATGTGTATACATTTATATAAATATTACTTAATACAATTCAAAATTAAATTCTATTCCATAATTAACTTTCACTTTGAAATTTATAAATAACCACCAACAATAATTAATTAAAACCATAGTGTTTCAGATTAATTTCAGATTTGTCAATTATCTAATTTTAAAAATAAGTTATTTTACTGAATTAGTCACGTTATTCATAATACAGAGTTATATCAAAGATTTTGAGAAGCAAAGATATACCACGCCCTATGCATGCAACGTAATATAGTAATACACAATGTCGCTGCTAGCAGTAGCATCGAATCACTGAAATATATTAGGTTCGTCTCTGTTTTCATATAACAATATTTTTACATTGCTCTATTAAATTACATTCAATATAAATTAGCTTTTACTCACTAAATATATACTTATAGCATTTAAAACATACATATCATATTTATTTGTTATATATTAGTAATGAACACTTAGTTTTCATCATATAAATACTAATTTAGAGCATATTATTTACTCTTTTAAAAGTGTATAGTTTGATACGAATTTACATTATAAACAACAACTAGGTAAAAGTAACCCGCTATAGGTGGCACTGGGGTATTTTGTATACAAATTCAAATTAAACGATTTCGCGTAAGTGTTATATCTTTATGTATAACTTTTATTAACATACTTAGAAAAATCTTTGGTTATAGTATATTGATTTAATATTATAATATTAGTAATTTAATATAGTTTTAAGTCTGATAACAATGATAACAAATAAGATAAGGCAATCATCTTATCATATAAATAATTTCGTACAAATTAAGGTTTAAAAAGATTAATTAAAGATTAATATACTAATTAATTAAGAAGTGGATTTATTTAATGAAATTTAAATTTCATTATATAATTTATATATATATATTTCTCATAATACGAGTTCATATGATTTCCAATACGTGATCATATAAATGCGAATTTTGCATTAACAATGTTTACATTACTTGACTATTTAGTGTAAGTTTATTAACTATTTAATTGGTAGTGCTCGCTTATTTGATTTAGATAATATGAATTATCATATATATTTATAGAATAGCTTGTTTATAAGTTTTATAAAAAGTGAATCATCATAAAAAATACATTGTTTATCTTTAATATAAACATATCTATATATATATATATATATATATATATATATATATATATATATATATATTGTTATTTTATTTGTTATTGTTATTGTTATTTTAGTGGAGTACTTTCATCCTTTCCAGGAAATTAGATGAAGTTTTCACTTATAACCATATATGGCTCGTATATCTCTATGAATACGGTCTCATGTTAAATCATCAATGCTTTTAACAAGAGTCGATTTATTTATACACAATTATATAAGATCACTTCTAAATTATATTTTAAGACCCATTTTAATAGTCTGGACGGGGATTGAACTGTGTCCTACTTCTTGTTTGTCTGACGCCTTAGCTAACTGAGCTATACATACAGTTTATATATATATATATATATATATATATATATATATACTTGAATAATTATAATCACGCCCATAATAAAGGACGTCATGATAAGTTATATAACTAGATATGTAAGTTGTCAATATGAATAGTTGAATGTTATATTGTTTCTGTATAAGGTTCGTAGCAGATGTGTATTATATATCTAAATAATTGAACTTCCTTGATATATATATAAATTAATTTTAGAAATACAAATATATTCCATATTATAATATATATAAATAAATGACAGTTAAATAGAAAGTTAAAACTACAACAACAATTATATGAATACATATTTATATTATATATTAAATATTATAAAAAATATTATAAAACATATTAATACAATTAACTAATTAATTAAATAATATAACTTACAACTATATACATATTGCATAGCTAATACTTACTATAAGTAATATGTAATTATAATTTATGGAGTAAATTCATTTAATTACTTATTGGTATATTCTTAACTGTGTTATAGACTTTTATGTGTTATATTATATTCCTATATTTATTTACATCTTATATTAAAATTTTACATTTATTAAATGACTTTTATATCGGCATTTTCTATTGTTTATTTTCTATTTTAGGAATCATTGATTTCTATTTTTTTTTCCATAATTTCTATTGATAAATATATGAAGTTTTATAGGTTTTAATGGCACTATTATATATATATACCGATAGGTACTACTATAACTATAGTATACAGACATGTTTTTCCCCATGAAATTGCGTGTTTATTATATTATTAAATTAATTAGTATCAGATTATAAATACTTAGATTAATTTGGTATTTTACAATATTAACTTATCAAATAATTCGGTAATTAATTTAAATAAGTTATCATTTGAAATAAGGGACCAAGTAAAGATAACAATATAACTCGATAATTCGGACATAGGTATCTAATACAGACACCCCGTCATCTATTGAATAAAAAGATTACTATGATTAAATATGTATACTTACTAATAATATTAAATAAAATATTAAAATCACAATAATATCTATAATCATATAATATTAATATATTTTAATTTGTGAATACAAATATTGAGTTATACAATGTTAAGACCATTTATTGGTTAAAGTGTCCGTATTAGGTTACTTTCCCCTACTAATAATATAAATCAATTGTATATAAATAAGTATAATTATATGCATACAATCAGAAAAATGGTAGAGAAGGTAGAGTGTCTATTCATATAATTAATAATTTAAAATATGGTATAATTTTAAATAATATATATACAATTGTGTTTACTCTAATAATAGTTACAATATGTGAAATTACAAAAATAAAAATTCTTGGTAATAATACTAATATAATTGTTAATGATCTCTATATACCTCCTGGTGAACTATCATATGAATTCATATTAACTATTCAAACAATTTTTGATAATTTTCCTACTAATAATAATATATTTGTTGGGGGAGACTTTAATTAAAGTGTTGAAATTTAATAAATAAGGCTAGGGGAGGAACAGGGGTAGCGGCCGATGCAGGAGTAGTGGCCGTTTTAATTAACGCTGAAATGGTGCTAGATATGATAAAAAGTTCTATATACAATATTTAGATAATCAAATTGTCTATAATATAGAGTACATTTTTTTTATTAATAATTAATTAATTACTCTAATTTATTACATAATAATTTTTTGTAAAATTTTAACAAAAACATGATTTGGAAAAGCACTTTTATACAATGAATATTTATTAAATATTTATTTGTTGTTGCATATTTATAAAATATAATTGCTTATCTATCATAATATGTATTTATGCATTCATATACATGTAATTGTAGTCATATATGATACATATACTAGACCATATGTAATAAATAGTAGTGGCCGAAAAAATTCGACAGTAGTGGCCGCCTTATATCCAATGAAAATTGAGTAAAATAGTACTCATTTACATATTCAAATTCCATAATTATTTTTTTTTAAAACAATTTTTATGAAATTCTCTATAAAATAGCGTATGCACCACTTAATATTAATAATATGATACATTATATATATATATCTGAATATTTGTAATCTATCAATGAAACATATATGTTACATATATATATATATATATATATATATATATATATATATATATCTGAATATTTGTAATATAAAATGAAACATATATGTTACATATATATTATATATTATATTATATATAGTTTAATTATTTTCGTTATATTATGTTTTGATCAACAAACACATTTGATTATCAATTTAATATTAACTATAAATTTCATTATAAAATATAAATAATAATTAACAACCTAAATCAATAATAAAAATGAAATATATGTTATATATTATAATATGTGTTATGATATTGTATATTTAATATAATACTAATATTAATATAATATTAATGTAGATAATATATCATAATTAAGGTGCGTATGCATCACAAATATAATTAATAAACTTAAAAATGTTAAATATAAATTAAATAATTTAAAATATTTAAATCGAATACATTACGAGACACCTATTGCATTTTCTGGTACTAGCGGCCACTACTCCTGTATACCTTATTTTAGTTCTTTTTTTTAATGACTAAGCAATCGTTAATATTATTCAATAATATACTTTATATATAAAAGTGAAATCACAGTATTCTAGAACTATATGATTTCTAGCTAATTCAAAAAAATAAGATATTCAAATTCAGTATTTATCGATAATTTAGAAGTATTCTAAGGCATATACATTTTCGGCCATTACTCCTGTTCCTCCCCTACTCGAATTGCAAATGACGATCATTAAAATTCTGAAAATCTTATTGGTAATATTTTCTGTAATTTAAATATCAAACCTGATCGAAGTTGTTTACAAATTAATTAATAATTTAAATATATTATATAATAACAATTGGTCATTATTGATAAAAAAAATTCATAAAAATCATAAAATAAATCATTGGATGAAGGATAACATTACTAAAATATGTATCAATAAAAATAAATTATATAAACAATTTGTTAGAAATAATTCCCACGAAAATAAATTATTATACACAATATATACAAATATTTTAATATTCATTCAACATAAATATTATCATAATACATTTTCTATTAATTAATATTAATATACATAATTCAAAGGGAACTTGGAAATTAATCAAAAATATTATAAATAAATCTAATGATAGTAAGACAAATTATGTATCTAAAAATAAAGATTCTAGTTTTTCAATTGCGAATAAATTTAAAGATATATTTAATAATTTAGATAATAATTTAGCAAAATTAATTATTAAGCCTAATATTAATATAGTATTCATGATACCTTAGAATATAAGAATACATAATAATTTGTCATATTTCTAACCACAACTTCACAATATATAATATTATTTTAATACTTATAAATATAGTACTGATAATTTAAATATGAATAACATCTTATTTAAATATATTAATGATGAAATAAGAAATATATTATCAATATTATTTAATAGGGCTAGTGAGGGCTTATTTCCAGATGAATTTAAAAAAGCTAAAATAAAACCCTTGTACAAATCCGGTTCTAAGAATGGTATATTAAATTTTAGCCCCATATATATTTTACCACATATTTCTAAAAATTATTAAATTTTATTTAGTTGATTTTTTAAATAAATAAGCAATAATTGATAAAGTACAGTATGAGTTTAGAATGAATATGTCTACTAATGATGCTCTTGCAGATGTAATTTGAACCATACATTATAATCTTAAATATTTGATAAAATGTTCAATGGTATTGACTATATAACATTATTAAATACATTGGATCATTATGGAATTAGAGGCATTACCTTAGATTTATTTAAATCTAATATATCTGATAGATATCGAATCATATTGAACTTGATTGTATTGTATCTCATTTAAAAAAAAGTAAATTGAGGTACATTTTAATGTAAATTTTAATCATTAGCATAATTTTAATATTTTTGAAATAACATTATATATTGACTATTTTAATTTATTTGTAGTTTTAGTTTTGGTGGTTAGCATATACTTACAATAATTCACATACAATAATATTATTGATTCAATGATACGTGTCGGGTGCTACGTATGCATATATTGAAGTACAATATAATATTGTTTTCAGTATTTATGAAAATTAAAATGTATGTTTATTTAGAATTTATTACATCAATTTATATGTAATTTATTTTTTATTTTTATTTTATTTTAATTTATTTATTTTATATTATTTATTAAATTCATTTATTACTTTTAATTATTTAATTTGTTTTCCTTGTTATCTTAAATGTGTAAAAGATTTGATAAACGATGATTTTTTATTCACCCAAGCTTTATGTAATTTCTGATGTTATTATAATAATAATAATAATAATAATAATTATTATTATTATGTGATCCCACTTTCAAAAGTAACCGAATACGAACACTCTCGATATCTCAGAAACCATGAATCCTACAAAAAATATTTAATGAATACAATATTTATAATTATATAAATAGACTAAAAAAGTATTATTCATTTTTTAATTATTAAAAATATTGCTGATATATCCAATAAATTGATTTTTTTATTACGTTTTTAAATTGATGAAAACAATTTTCAACTTAAAACCTTCTCAAGAATATACAAATGTATCGATATAAAATATAACATTATATTATTAAAAAACCAAGCATTCTAAAAATTATATATATAATTTCTATATTTGTTATAAAATATTCATTAAGTTATAATCATATATCTAGAGGTCATATAAGTTCCTAATATATATATATACTCTAGATGTATTAATACGGATACCCTATAACCAATCAGCGCACAGCTTATGTACCATTCTGATTTTTATAAAAATCGTGTGCTTATAATATTAATACCACCAATAAAGTTATAGATATATATATCTAAACATTTTATTATTTAGATACTTAAATTATTTATTAAAAAATAATAAAAATAAATAAATTATTAACTAATTAAATTAGAATATAGTATTCATAAAATTAATATGCAGTTTATATAGTGGTATATAGGGTGTCTATATTATAACTCAATTTAAAATCACAATAATATCTATAATCATATAATATTAATATATTGTAATTTTTGAATACAAATAATGAGTCGATAAAATATTAAGACCATTTATTGTTAAAGTGTACGTATTAGGTTACTTTCCCCTATATATAATAAAGCGTAGTTAGTTTATATACTTTATTGAAGCAATACCTGTTGAATATAACAATATATATAATATAATAATAATAATAATTACGATGTTATATTATTAATAAAATGTAAATTAAATATATGTCGCCTGTGTGGCCCAGTTGGCTAAGGCGTCAGACACACAAGCAGTAGGGTACGGGTTCAAGACTCGTCCAGACCATTAAAATAAGTCTTAAAATACTATTTATAAGTGGTATTATATAATTGTGTATACATAAATAATCTGCTCCATTTAAGGGACAGATAAGCCATAAGTATAAACTTCATCTAAAGTCCTGGATGGGTATGAAATGACTCACCAAAATAAAATAACAATAGTAATAATAATATATATATATATACCATTGCGTCGTTCATTGTAGATTATATAATTTAAATTGTATATTATTTATTTGGCTACACATTATTAAAACAATGTATATACTATTCATATTGTATGCATACACAATTATATTTACTAATAGATAATTACGTATACATAATTATATTATAATATACACATAGATAGGTTGATATGGAGACGTTTAAAGATACACTATACGTACTAAGGGAAGATATTTCAACGTGGTTATCTAATGCTGATAACAGCCGGATGTTGTTAGTGTCGGGGACTGCTTTCCTGGCTTCCGGTTACGTAATACAATGTCTACGAGCGTCACCTGGCGGTAAACAACCTCCCGGACCTTGGTACCTTCCGGTTCTCGGTAACTTCATCATGTTTACCAATAATAAATACCTATACAGGTTAGAATAATCACTGCGGTGATACATAGGTATGATGTTATTACTTATAAATGTTATTTCCTATATATTATCATACATATTTAGGAAATATATATAAGACATATATATATTATTTAATATTTTAAAGTATATATATTAATCATAAGTTACATTTATTTATTACCTTATTTATTTAATCTTTATTTATAAATGAATATGAAATATTTGTATTAATTTATACCTAAAAGTCCTCTGTCACTCATAACTTTACGTATTTCTTCTACATCGTCCAACTCCGTATTATTCTTCAACTTCCGCCTCTGTTTCGTTTTCCATTTCTTGGTTACCAGAAGATTAGGTCATTACAGGCTTCGTCTTTGTGCCGTACACAGTGACCGGCATTGTCATTCTTCGATCCCTTATTACTTCTGATATCTTAGGGAGTCCGATATTCAGGATTTTATTAGGTATATTGTTTCGCTATGATATATTTAAAATCATTCTAATTAGTCTGGTGTAGCAGCCATCTATCTTGTTTTCAAACGTTTTCGTGATTGTCCATGTTTCACTGCCATATAATAAGATTGTTTCGAGTGTGGCTCTGAATATCTGTATTTTAAGCTTCCTGTTCATGGTTGACTTCCAGATTTGCTTTAATTTATGGCATGATTTCCAAGCGATTGCCTTCCTTACTTCAAAGTCATTAAGTGAACTTGCCATCCATGCTCCCAGATACTTAAAATTATCGACTACTTTAAGGACAGTTTTACATTTTGTATGAAAGATTACTGGTTTAATTTGGTTATAAGCCATTATTTCAGTTTTCTTAGTGTTTATATGTAGACCAATTTTTGCTGCTTCTTTTTCTACACAAGTTAATCATTTTTGAGCCTGACATACGTCATGTGATACTAGTGCAATATCATCTGCGTAACTGAGATAAGTTAATATTGTTGCAGGATACCTATGTATTCTTCTGCGTAATCAAGTACAATGATGAATAAGAATGGCGCTAGTGTATCTCGTTGAAGTACGCCAGAGTTTATATGGAATGAATTTGTTTCACAGTTTGGTGTTAGTACTTTAGCTTCTGTGTTTTCGTAAGTGATTGATATCATATTTACTATCAGGTATTACATAGTTTTTAATCAGATATTATATAGTATTTAATCAGTTATTACATATATTTATATACGTAATATAAATAGTTAAAGGGTACTATAATTATCACATATTTAAATATAAACACATAATACATGGATATATATATATATATACAATAGCAAGCTAATTCAAAAAAATACATATATAAAAACATATACGTTTCTAAACATAATACACATATTCAATACACATATATATGGGAGGGAATTGATGTATCCTACTGATTGTGTATCCGACGTCTTAGCCAACTGAGATATACAGGCAGTTACTATATATATATATATATATATATATATATATATATATATATATATATATATATATATATATATATATATATATATATATATATATATATATATATATATATATATAAATAAATATATATAATATATGACAACATATAGTCATCAAATTAAATCTATATTGAATGGCATACAAGAATATATATGCAGTTTTCACTTACAACCATATGGCTCTAATGTCAATTAAAAACCGTTCTCATGTTAATACATCCATAGATTTAACGAGAGCCGATCATTTTGTATACACAATTATATATGATCACTTCTATATATATTATTGTAAACTTATTTTAATGGTCCGGATGAGGTTTGAACCTGTGCCCTACTGCTTGTGTGTCTGACACATTGGCCAACTGAGACACACAGGCAGTTAATATATAAATAAACATACATAATATATAATAAAATATAGTCACAACATTAAATCTATATTGAAAGCTCTTAGTTAGTGATGTTTGAATACGTACAATGTACGTCGTATACTATTAATAGTTTAATTAACTGTACGTGTTATTCACTTGCGATCGTATGCTACACTAGTGCTAAGTATTATGCTATGTTATCGTATCCTATACTATACAATAGTGTTTGCAATATGTGCTTTTAGTATTTGATCTTCCCGACACCGTTCTGTTCCATGTATAAGTGTCCGCTCATGTCATGTTTTCCTTCCATTTACATTTGATTAATTTAAACGCGCTAACATGCAAGTTCCTGGGATATTCACCCATTCCCGGTTTTTAATTAATGATATAATACGCCCCAATTGATAACATATAATATACATACCATATATATTACAAGGTATAAGCCACCGTATAGTTTACTAGCATATATATATAAATGTATATATAGTATATAAACTATAATGTATATACTATATTATAATACTGTAACGCTACCTGAGGCTCTATTTAAATACGAATTCGGACGCCACTATTCGTTATATGTACACAATCAGTTTAGTTAAGTCTATATTACGTAAATTTCGAAAGAATAATAATTTAGAACTTATATTTTTGTTTATATTTAATGTACATTTAATAGCATAATGATCAGTTAATATATTAACACTATAGTGTAGACTTAGTTGATTGGTTAGCTAATAGAGTAGAATTATTATGAGTCAAAATTAGATCGAGTACATTACCTGAAATATGTGTAGTTTCAGTAACATGTTGAGATAAACATAATTCATTACAGATATCTTTGAATTTATTATGGGGATATGATGAAGAATTAAAATGAAAATTAAATTCACCAATAATTATAAGGAAAGGGCTAATGTATTGATGTATTAGATATGATGTATTAGATATGAAAATTCTTTAAAAAATATTATATGGTTATTATTTGGAGGTCTGTAAGACTTTTTTTTAGTAAGAACAGTTATTATTTGAGAGTGAGATGTTTTAAATTTTACAAGAAGTACATCACATAGAGTCATATTAATTCGAATTTGAGAAATTATGGTATAGTTATTATTTAAAAGTAAAGCAACACCACCACCATTTCTACCATCACATATAGGACTATGTAATCAGAATATTCTATTTTCATATTTTGGTATTATAATATTGTCGTAACAAAATTGTAATTTAATAAATATTAATATTTTATAAATATTCGATATTATCTGTATTCTGACCCGCTACTTCTTGCACGAGATAATACGTGATGTATATATTCAACTAGAGAATACTGATAATATGTTATATATATATTATATATTATATATATATATATATAATATTAATATCACGATAACACTATATACAATTGTAGGCATATTACGTCGCAGTATTATCAAATGTATCATAATAATCTATTACATTATGTATTATAATTACCTATAAATAATATAGATAACTATTAAAAATCGTAATCAGATACGAATTATACGAATTATATAACGATATATACTTTTATACTTTTTAAATAAGTATACTTAGCACTATGTTTAAACTTCTACCGCCCATGCGCGCGTACACACATCACTACACACACGCACGCGCATGCGTACACAGGACCGTAGAGAAGTTACGTAACGATTACGGCGATCTTTGTTACGTAAGAGTTGGCCCCTATCCTTGCGTCATAGTGTCCGGTGCGCGTATGATAAGGAAGATGTTCGTGGACAATAAGGAGATGTTCTCCAATAGGGCTAACGTATCACGGGTCGATAGGTACATCGGAGTCGGTAAAGGTTAGGTAATGATGTATATACATTGTGATATATTGTTCAGTCATGTCTATATTTATATATATTTTAAATTAATTTTGAAATTTTTAATTTTTCAAATATCCTTAAATAACCTAACAAAATATTTGATATTAGATAATTATATTTCATAACTATAATGTATATAATATATTAAATAATAGTTTACTTTTTTTTACAATATAATGTAAAAAATAATATTAATTTCAAAATTAAATTAAAATAAAAAAAATAATAAATTTTAAATTTTAATAAAATTTCAAGAAATATATTAGGATCGATATATATATATATCTTATAGTGCACACACTACATACTATAGTATACTAGTTATTTTATATTAATAACTATTATAAAGTTTTACATCATTATAATAGCGGTATAGATATTGTTAAGCTTGTATAGATTTTAGTATTTATTTTTCCTTTTATGAGTATAATTAATTATGTAATTTTAATTTTAATCCTTGTGTATGAATGAATGAATGAATTCAGTTTATAGACAAAGTCTAAGGAGGATCAGTGAAAGCGATTAGCTTTATTGATTCGAAACCTCCTAACAGTATGTGCAATGTCAAATCATCATTTCCATTCAAATAAAATAATAAAATAGAAATAATGATAAACATAATAATAAAATCATATTAATATAAAAAAAACAATGAAATGATTAAATAAAAGGTTAATCACATACGAAAATAATAAAATTTAAAATTAGAAACAAAGATAAAATATAAAATTACAATAATAAAGGAGATATAAATAAAGTTGATACAGATTATAAAAATAAAAGTTGTGATTCGTGAATAGGCATTCAAAGTTAAATTGTAAAGAAAGAGAAAATTAAATAATTTGTACTATCAATATGACATATAATTTAATACTGTTTAAATAAAAACTAAAATTAAAACTGTTAAAGAAATAATTGATTATTATATAATAAAAATGTAATAGGTTAATATCGCGATAGTGTAATATGAAAAAAAAGAAAAATGAAGATAAAATAATATACAATAAATTAAATAATTTTTTTAGATTTTGTTTTAATACTGTAATGTAAACATGTTTATAATTTTAATACTGTTTTTTTTTTAAGATTATAATACTTTTATAATTTTTATATTTTTTAATACTGTTTAATTTGTAATAGTTTATTTTGAATACTGTTTATAATTTAAATTTTGTAATACTGTTTATAATAAAAATGTGTAAATTTTGTAATACTGTTTATAATATGTATAATTAACAATATAATTTTAATTGTCATATTATTTTAGGTTTAGTAAAAAGTTCCTATGAAGATAACAAAATCAATAGAAAAAACTCAATGAAAGCTCTGAGAAAGTTTGGATTCGGAAGTCCTGTTTTTGAGGAAAAAGTATTACATCATCTCATATAATTATTATGTAATATATTTCATTATTATGTAATATATTTCATTATTATGTTATTTTATGACATATTTTATTATTATAAATTATAAAAATAAATAAATATAATTATAATCATAACATATTCTGTAATGGTTATACCAATGTTATACTACATATATACCTGTCCTTGATTATACCTTAATGATATATATATATATATATATATATATATATATATACAGGATGTTAATAGAATATATATAATTTATTTGTATACGCACATATGAGTATATATATAAAATACAGTGTTAATTAATATTATGTATTAATAATTATACTCCGTTCATAATATAGTTAATATAGGGATTGAGTAACTATACAAGTAATTCAATATTAATCATTGAATTTATTTTACACTATTGTGTTATTTACATATTATATATTATTTTAAAGTATTATAATTATAATATTATATATAACTATATATAGCTATATATATAACCATCTCCTATATAACCTTTACATACCTCGTTTGTAATTCATTGTTAAAATCCAGATGAAGAAAGAAGCTGACAACCTAGTATGCGAGATGTTAGCTCTTAATAACGCCCCTTTTGACCCTAGCGATGTCCTTACTAAAGCCGTAGCTAATATCATATTCCAGCTGGTCATCAACAAAAGGTTTGCTATCTGACCATTGGTCATCTTGCCACATTGAAATCGTAGAGTTATGTAAAGTAATAACAAATACCCTTTGCTATTAAAAAAAGGCTTTGGTAATGCTGTAAAGTTTATAGTGTATTTTTTAGTATATTTAGTATGTATAGTATATATATACAGTATAATGTTGAGTATACAATGCTGGTATCATAACATCGCACATCGCACATACATATAATGTGTAGTGTATTAGCAGTATACTTACATTCATTGTATGGTGTATAATGCATATTATGTATAATGTTATCTACATATTATGAATTATATATCATATAATATATAGATAGTATTTTTTCATAACAAATAGTGTATTTATACTCTCATACAAAACAAAGTGTCGTAAAATATTAAGTAAGAACATTTAAACCGGAAACAGATACGAAAACGATGATCCTAAGTTCACGGAGCTTCTAGAAAACATCAACACCCAGGTGGAAAAGTTCGGAATGGGTTTTAGGGGTTTGTCTTTCTTACCGGTGTGGATTCTGAAGATAGTATCGGTAAGACTAATAATAATTATGCGAATGAATGTGTGTGTATATTTATATAGGTATTATATTGTTATTAATAATTATCAATTAATATTAATTAATATTACAATTCTTATAAAATTGCAATGGATCTGATAATAAATTGTTCTAAATAGTTATAACCCAACACATAAGTATTCAGTCCTATAGTGTATATCCATAATGTAATCCATGAATAATACTCATTAATAATGAGTCATTATCTACAGTTGTAATCATAATATATATTATAGTTAGAAATAAACAGCATAAATAAGCTTTAATACATATATGTATACGTATATATATATATAACGTATATGTTATGTTATATAACACTGATATGCATTATTTTTGTTATCAAGGGTTTCTTAACTGATAGTTACTTTTTGACACTGAATTAAAATCAAAAAACCGTTTAGCTCAATCAGCTCTAGTTTTTTTTATTCAACTTTTTATTTTTTGGAAATATAAGAAAATTGTCTATGGAAAATATAGGATTTCATATAAATTATACAGTATTTTAATCCGTTCATATAGGTATACCTATATATTTAGTTATTTTATTATATAAATGTATTAGTAATATTTAAATAATTTACCAATGGTGCGGGAGTTGATTAGAAGTATTCCCTTAAGGGCCGGGGAAACCTTCGCATTTTTTTTTGTGTTAACAAATTTATAATAAAATTGTAAAATATACAGAATTATCTTTAAAATGGTATATAAAGTTTAAAATATTTCAAAGTATTTCAAATCTAATTTTTAAATATAGACCTGTAAATATTTGATAACATTTAAGTAATATTTGTTTTCAAATATTCAGTTATGATACGTTTTATTTTCATTATTTATAATATTAATATTTATCCGAATTTCAAAACTTAAATACAATAATACAGGTAATACATAGCAGTATTTACTCGTTAGAGTATTATGTAGCCAATGAAATTAAAGCATATATTTACTAATCTTGTGATAGCGTCATATATTTTAAAATATACTAACTGACAAATAATATTGATAAAAACTTTAGAAGTCTATAGCCTATCTCAGATTTTTTTTTTGGAATTTTGTTGTTTTTCAAAATACTAGTACTTTTATCCAACTGCTTCAATCATTATAAATTTCTGAGCATATATATATATATATATGATATTACTGATAATAAGCTATCCTATTATAATGTAATAATTACATTTTTAAATATACTAATTATAAATATTATAAAAAAAGTTTATGAAATAAACAAAAAAAAATACAAAACTTAAATATTGGTGGTAACCGATATTTAGGTTTTTACTTCGTTTTCCCTATCTTTTACATATAAATTCGGCAAGGTTACCCCGGACCTTAATAAGTTAATTAATATGTAATTACTAAATATGCAGAAATATATTGTATATTAATAATTGTATGACATTTAATGAAATTAACATATATAAATATAGATTATTTTAACACTAAATATTCAGAAATATATGCTAATAGTATGTTAATTTAAAATAATTCTCTGACAATTATGAAAATAACATATATAAATATACAATTTATTATTTTAAATAAGTTAATTATATCATTACTTCATACAACATTAAATAAGTATAACGTATTTTAAACTACATTTACCATGAATAGAATGACTTGTATTAACAATCCGGATAAGTTTTGTTACATTTCTGGTAAGCTAACATTATAAATATTATAATATTCACTATAAGCAGTGTTAATCATATTTTAGTCAGCGGCAGTATTCATAGGGTTAATACGTACGTTATCTTATATATTACTCTACACTAAATCCTCATTGAAGTTAATATCCAGCAGACGATAATTTCGATGCATATGTTAATATCTTGAAAATAGAAAAAGTTGGAGTTTTTTTTTGATTTTACTTATATATTTTAATTAATATATAATCACACATAAAGATATTTATATTTATATAGATTAAACACATATTGGTGATTTATCAGGATATAATAAATATATTGAAATTAATATACATTTGTAGGATATAAAAATATATTGTTAAATGCATATTCATTTCAATCTATTTATTATATCATTATATATCACCTTATATATCACCTATATTATATTATATATTATTTGTTATGGGGTGGTGGGCTATTAATTTCTATTTTATATTATATATCATATATAATATCATTTATTAATATAATTCATATAATTACTAATTTAAATCATCAGATAAATATCAGATAACTCTTTATCTATGTTAATATGCAATTAATAATATTTAATATTCAATTCTTAAGTAATCTATAAATATATTATAAAATAAATATAAAACATTACAACATTTATTATTAGGTATATACCTATATATACAGATTTTCACAAATTATTTGTATTTATAAATATATCCATTAAGGTATCTATCTCAATTGTTTGAATTGTTTCATGGTGGATATTTGCAAATACCATTGAATTTAATCTACTCTCTAGCATAGTAGACTACAACTACGACTTTATAGTACGTAGTTTACTAAATCCACGTTTTAATCCACATTTTATAGTATAATGTCAAAGGATTCTGTATCACCAAAAAGGCATACATAACTTGACCATATTCTTTGTAACATTATTTAGCAAAAATGTGTATTAACAAAGACAATAGATATAATATATATATATATATATATATATATATATATAATATTTATAATAACACATTTCATAGGGGCAACCATAATATATATATATATGTAATAATGAGGGTCGAAATAAATGTAACAATAAGACACCACTCAATTATGATAGAGGAACGTTGTATTTACTCTTTATTTACAAATCAGAACAAAAAAACCATACACTAAAACCAAATATTTTCCGAAGGAAATATATAACACTTACGCGAAATCGTGTAATTCGAATTTGTATACAAAATACCCTGGTGCCACCTATAGCGGGTTACTTTTAGGAACTATGCGTTGTTTATAATGTAAATTCGTATTTAACTATACACTTTTAAAATGTTAAATAATATGTTTTACATTAATATTTATATGATGAAAACTAAGTGTTCATTACTAATATATAACAAACAAATATGATATTTATGTTTTAAATGCTATAGGTATATATTTAGTAAGTAAAAGTTAATTTATATTGCATGTAATTTAATAGAGCAATGAAAACATTGTTGTATGCAAACAGAGCCGAACCTACATCTATTTCAGTGATTTCGATACTGCTGCTAGCAGCGGCTGGGGATATTACTAAATTACGTTGCATGCATAGGGAGTGTTATATCTTTGCTTCGCAAAATCTTTGCTAAAACTGTTATAAAACATATATACAGAATTACAATTTCAATTAATTGAATAATATGTTAAATATTTTACAAACCTCCACGTGCCAAGGTATAATCAAAAATGAAATAATATTTTTAAATCTAATATAATTCAGATTATATTATTTCCACGCGACGGTTATGTAACACTAAATAAAAAAACTAAAATAAAAAACACAAAAATCAATATATATAAATTCAACATTTCTACTTTTAATTATTACATAACAGAAAACCAAAATATAACCAATTAAAAATATATAATAAACTAAATAACATTAACTAAAACACAAAAATCACTAGATGAAATTAACATTTATAATTATTACATAATACACAAATAAATAAAATAACTAAATTAAAAATATATAATATAAACTTAATAACAACTATATAATAATAATAATTTATAGTTTATTAAGTAAAAAAAAAAATATACGATAACCATATATAAGACGCTAGTCTGCAATAACCATATATAAGACGCTAGTCTGCTACATATACCCCTTCTAATTTTTAAAATGTACATTTATAACATTTTAAATTATATACTTATTAATTATATAATTACACACTCACTACGTTTTATATTTGTACTACCCTATAGGGTATATCTATTATATACGATCGGTACACCATTTAATTAATCACATCTACTATAAACTTTTGTAATGGACTTGTTATAGTTTTAAAATCTATCATGAATTTACTTTAGTATACTAGCGTATACACTACAAAACCCATACAATATATTAATTCCTTTACCATATCTGTCCATTTCCTAACTACCTCTACCTTTCCTTCACCTGAATCCTTTACATTTTCACTATTTTCTACTCTAATTTGTAACCATGGATAAAGTTTTCCCACTTTTATATTATCTATTTTATTTAAGAAACTATATGGAATGATAGATACTTGACTGCTTGTATCACTCAAATATTCTATCTTATTCTCCTCTATGCATCCTACTTTACTCTCCTCTTTATATTCTACTTTACTAACACACTCACCAATCAACTGATGGCTATCTACAATATGCAACAATAGGCTAGTCTGCTACATATATATATATCTGTTTATTTATTTTTATCATCTGTTGTTATTCGATTTATCATATATAACACATTAATCGATATGTTTTAATACGATAACAATAAGATATATCTATAATAAGGTATAGGTATGTATACATGAGAAAATATAATTCTCATATTTTACAAATTTTAACAAATAAATTGTATATAAGCAAATTATAAATATTAGAAATATTTAAAAAGTAAATATTAATTTAAATATACGGTAAACCACAAATATAATAGTAAATCGCGAGTTATGTAATACGTGATATATTACATAATATAAACCAGGATATAAGAAAATATAAAAATAGAATATTAAAGAATGATATTTATATTACCATGTAAACATATATTACACGTGGAATGCGAATAACTTTATTATATGATGGACTTATTATAGGACACATAGTAATGTATATACAATTGAGTTATGGAAAAGTTTGATTATAAATTTAGGATTAAGAAGACACACATATTATTTTATTGAATTAGGATTATGAATTAATATTAATTTTATATGTTTATAATATTTATTAGTCTTATATTCTATTGTTAATATTATTTTTAGATTTATAATATAGTATATTTTTAAGTATGTATTTATAATATTATAATATCGATAACTTACTTTAAAAATCTATATATAATAGTATATAATTACATGTATAATATAATATTATGTAATATAATAATATGATGCTACAATATCTACATTTTTATATATAGGGAGATATAAGAAAATGTTTTTCTTCATATAATGAAATAAACAAATATATAAGACATGAAATAGAAGAGAATCTGAAAATATTTGACAACAATAATATCAATAGTTTCGTAGATTTATACATTCAGATGTCTCAAGAAAATAAAGATGATAGCCTCAGTTAGTTGAATATATATATATATATATATATATAAATATGTATATATATTGAATGTCATAATACTTTAATATATCGATTATTTAAAATATCATATATGATAACACAATAATAATAAAACATTTAACCTATCAATAAATATTAAACTAATATCGACTAATAGATAAATAATGAGATAATGTGCCATTTAGCTATTACATTTAATATCAAAATATTCTTAATATTGCGAAACCTATATTGTTATCTCGTTAATATTTCGGAATAAATATTGTAAACCTACTAAAAAAGTTATACGTACTGATTCACATTATATAACTCACTATAGTATATTATAATGATTATATGCAACATTATATCACCCTACTTATATAATATAAATGTTAGTATTACGATTATTATTGTTATGAGTTATCTAGAGGTATTAATACCTACTTACGTAACCAATTGGTGTACATAAGTAGGTCATCGAGTAACAACGTTAATTTCAATAATGATCAACAGTCGATAACTTGCGAGAGATTATTTTGGACTTTCTATGCGCTGGTGTGGAGACAACTAATACGACCTTGAGATTCTTTGTGTTCTTTATGTGTAAATATCCCGATGTCCAAAAGAAATGCAGAGAAGAAATTCTTGAAGTTAGTCTGAAATTAGATGTATATTTATCCTATGTTTAGCCTATATATATATATATATATATATATATATATATATGTATCTGCGATACTATATATTGTATTATTGTTAATTATAATTATAATATTGTAAGGACAGGAAATCTCCTACTATATCATGAAAATGTACATTTTAAATACATTTTAATTACATTTTAAATACATTTTAATTACATTTTAAATACATTTTAATTACATTTTCATACTCTACAACGAGTTTTAGAATCAATTTTAATATTAAATTCATATAAATTCTTCAAAAGAAATATATAAATGTTATTCTCGAAAATTTACTAATATATAATATTAATTGATTAGATATTGATATTTCACCACCAAATCACCTATTTAATTATAATTTATGTTATAACATCTACTCTACGGAGTTCATATATATCTCGATATTATTATATAATGACCAAATACTCTTTTTTAACATTGATTACATTTGTGTTATAATATTTTAGTTTTGTGAACTCATTAATAATATCGAGTAATGTATGTTTATTTGTTGATGTCACGTGGTGTTATATTATTGTAATGATATGAGTCATCCTTAAATATTCGTATTCGTTACGTCAACATAGTATTTATTTTATTTTATATATCAAAATGTACATTGTATACATACAGGTATCAGATTTTCTTTGTATTGTAAATATTTCATATTTTACCAATGATCGAGGAAAATGTAACGTGTATAAATAATATTATCTTGTAAAATTAATTAATTTTGTAATTGCTTTTCAATAAATTGCGATATATGTATATTCATTCTACTTTAGATTTAAAATAAATTTATATTTTAATAACATATATATTTATTGATTTTATCAAGTCAAATAATACTTATAAATATTAAAATTTGAATTTTCTTATATTTATTTACAATTTAATTAGCATAATGATATTATATGTTCTATTATAAATATTATGTTCTTCTCTATATTAATATATTTACATTAGTTCATATTTTTTGGAATTTTCAATTCATTACTTTTTATTGAATTCAAAATAAATTTAATATTTCGTATATTATATAAACTAATATAAGAATATTTGTCAAAAATACTAAATATAAATTCATTTATTATTTCATATTTATTTTCTTCATAAATCGTCTAACATACAATTTTTTATTATTTTATAAATTATATAACATTTTATAAAATTATTTTAATAAATTTATTAACACATATCTATGATATTATAACTAATACAGAACATTATAATCTCTAGGTATCAATAATTTATTTATGTATTTTTATAAAAATGTAATTATAAATCAAGTTAGATATAACTTATTAGTAATTGAAAATACACTCTAAATGTTCTGAAATTTCATGTATTTCAGCCATTTAAAGTTTTGATAGCTACATCACAAATATATATATATATATATATATATATATAACACGTAGGAAATAGGAGGTTCAATAAGACCATGTCTAGCCGATAGGAGTAAACTACTGTACAATAACGCTACGCAACTAGAGCTGCTGAGGATGATATCTACAGGTTGTCACATCCCTACCTCCCTTTTGTTTACCGTAGTTACCATAACTCTACACCATGTAGCGCCAGTGGCAATAACTCATACGTGTGACACCGATGTCACGCTTGATGGATACCACTACGAGAAGAATACGATGTTTATGCCGAATCTATACTGCTGCCACATGAATGAGAAGACGTTTCCTCAGCCTCACGAGTTCAAACCGGAGAGATGGATAGGTGTTGACGGGAAACTGATTAATCCACCTCCAGATTATATGCCGTTCGGAGTAGGTATGTTCTGTGTATGTAATTGGCCGTATTTATATTATCGTTAATATGTTTATATTAATTGATATTCTAAAATATTATATACAATTTATAGAATTATAAAATATTATATAAATTGTTTAATAACATTTTCTATATATAATACATTTAATATATTTGAATATCTTGTATATAATGTATACTATAATACATATTATATTAATTATATTAAAATCAGTCATAATTAATTATATAACCGTATTCAATAAGAATCATAATATAATCTAATTGGATCAATATGAGATACCTCTATGAATAATTCAATAGTTAAATATATGTTGTATATTTACATATAATTAATTTATATAGTTGTTTAAAATAGATATTAGTATACACATATCTGATTATTTCTTAGTTATACATCTGATTTCATATATAATGTACATTAAAACTATTTTCAAATATATATTAAAATACTAATATCAACCCTACATATTAACTGGACTATTTCAATAGGTCCAAGATCGTGTATAGGAGATGCATTGGCTAAGAATGAAATATTCATCTTCACCGTATCGATGCTACAGAGGCTGACATTCTCTTATGATGGGGAAATTCCAGTACCCGATATACAGATGGGAATCACTATGAGGATTGCGCAACAGTTGAGAATTATAGTAAAGCCAATAAATTGAGTACGACATACTTACTTACAATAAGTGTCATGTATTATAATTATGATGGACAATTGTATTAGTAGTATCATTATAAACTAGTTATATTATAAAATATTGATCAATGATATTATATAAACATTGATATTTAACGATTTTGATTATTTTCTTGATGCATTATTTATAAATAAATTATCTTAAATATAAAAAAATTATATATAATAATATTTTCTATTATTCTCTGTATAATTATATTACTTTATAATTTATAATAATTAATTTATATATAGATTGAAAGTTTATTTAAATACTTAAATAAATCATAAATGATTTCTCAAAAGTATATATATATAGAATACAATTAAAGTAGGTAAAATAATAAATATCATTAATAATAATAAAATAAAATATAATAATCCGTTCGGAAATAAATAATTAAAATAATAATGACAAACAATATTAGTATTAAAGGTTACTGCCACCTGAGCTCATTTGTTGTATATATTTCTTGAATGTTGATGCGATTTTATGGATCTAATATTGGATGGGAGTGAATTCCATAGCGTTGGGCCAATATAACTCAGTGCCCGACTATTTAATTTGAGGGACGGATATTAGGGGTAGATAGAAGATGAGATGCACGGTTTCTAAGATATGGAAGGGAATATCTTGGTACTATAGAAGCAGAACTATAGAAGGGGAAATTCGAAGAGTATATGGATGAATGAACAGTATATAGTATGCGATAATTAGAGCGTGTGTCAAATGGGAACTATGGAAGTAAGTGTTGGTATGAGGAAGTAGAGGAATTATCTCAAATACGTAGGTTATATGTTGTATTGATTGGTAAACGAATAACTAGATTTAGGAGAGAGATAGAGGATAATCGAAGATTGATGTGTTATTAAAAGTAATATATACATGAGAGGACAAGGGTTTTACTAAGAGATACAGTAATTTATTTCGTATTTTTCTAATTCTAAATATATGATAATTTGAAGATTTAGTGATGTCAGTAATATGAGGAATGAAGAAAAGAATAAAATCAAAAAGTACAATTAGATGGATGACGTAGGAGAAGGAGATATTATAATGTAGTTTTTGAGGTATTAAGGAGAACATTATTAGAAATAAGCCATTCTTGAAATAAGTCAGTTAAGAATATCATATAATTAATATTCTTAATGGGTTTGTATGTAATACATGTTTTCTGATTAGGAGTGATAGTAAAGTTAGTATTTAATGAGATTAGGAAGTGATTGGAAATTAGATCAAGCCTAGAAATATTACTCACCATAGTTCAGAATGGAGAGAACTGGAGAATACAAGATAACAATTATTACCATTTATATGAGTTGGGAAATTTACATGTTGTGATAGGGATAATGAATTTGTTAAATTAGTTATAATAATATGTGGATTTGAGGTAGCATTAAAATGATAGTTGAAATCACCAAGGATAATAGGGTGTTATGTGGGTTTAATTATTAGATTAGTAGCAAGATCATTAAACTCACTTAGAAAGGAAGCGAATTCTGGTTTAGGCGGTCTATAAATGACAGTAATGGATATATTTGTGTTTTTGGGTGAACTATATAGTTGGGCAGTCATAGTTGGAGAAGTTATGGGATACAGATATACATATATAGTAAAGGTAGTATTCTATTTTATGCCGATTTCGGTGGAAGTATATGGCATAGTTGTTCTTAGAAAATATATTGTCCACAATTTATCCTAAGAAACAATATAATATCACGGATATAGCAAATTTCAACCATATACATATGATTAGGTATTAACTGGGCTGATAACATTAGTATGTATTACATAGTATGGTATATTTATTATTATCTTAGCTATATTACGCGGTTGTTCTTATCAGTATTGCAAGTGATTATAATAAGCATAGAGACTCATATAATCAATCAAACTTAGATAGATTGATAGATAGATAATAGTTTATTGATTAGAATCAAAACGATGGATAACAATAAATAATAATGACAGAAATATATAAATAATAGTTAGCAAATATAAATAAGTTGTGATTTACACACACCGAAAGTAAATAAAATAATAATAAAGCAATATTTGGGATGTTGATCAAACGTGCTGAACACATCATCAAATAACTAGGGAAGAGGTCTCGGGTTGGTCAGGCCCATATAGGATTATATGCCCATAAATCCTGAGGGATGGACGGTCCCTGCATTTTGGTTTTTTGACATCTCTCCACACCTAGAATATCAAATGAGTATACAGCTTGTAAGATCAAATACCCAAATAAAGTACAAAACGAAAACGAAAACTAAAACAACAATAAAATTATAAAAATAACGACATTACATTTAAACATGTTGAGAATAAAAATTTCCATTAATATTAATAGTATCTATATTTGTAATAAATATGCTTAAAGATTTAGACGAAGCCACAGAACGAGGAAGTGAATTCCAAGCGGTACTCACTCTGTTACTGAATGAATTTATAGTTGATTTATTAATACATTTGTCTTTGCGTATTTTAATTAGAGGTCCACGATTACTTGTTGAATAAGTTGTGAATACCGATGATTTATCAATATCCACGAGATTGTTCAATATCTTGAAAGCCAGAATCAGGTCAGCTCTTAATCTGCGGTGGGATAAATTCATTAAATTGAGAAAACACAATCTAGTATCATAAGTTGATTTAATAAAGTTACATCTGAAGTAAATTCGCTTAGTAAATTTATGTTGAACTTTTTCAATAAGTTTGTTTAGGCCGATAAAGTCATTGCCTGGATTCCAAATAGAAGAACCATATTCGAGTAATGGCCGTATATAGGTTGTATAGGCTTTGACTAGATAATATGAATTATTTGTAGTAAAACATCTAAAACTGATATTAGAGATCACATAGGCTTTGCTACATATGTTATTAATGTGAATATTGAATTTAATATTATCATCAAAAACAATACCAAGGTCTCGAAAATTAGAGTATTTAGGAATCACGGTATTATTTAGCGAATAGAATGATATATCAGATTTTCCGATTGACATAAATGCGCATTTTTCAAAAGCTATTTGAAGGTTCCATTTTACTGTCCAATCATATAGATCATTAAGTCCTGATTGAAGGATATTACGTTCAGTAATATTCCTATACGATAGAGATATTTTGGCATCATCGGCAAAAAGAGAGCATGTTAGCTGTGATGTAAATATCGAGGGGAGGTCATTGATATATATTAAGAATAAAAAAGGTCCAATAACGGAACCTTGAGGAACACCTGAACTTGCATGAATATAATCAGAAAATTCATCATTTACCATAGTTCTTTGAAATCGATTAGTAAGGTATGAGCTAAACCACTTAAGGATATTACTTATAAGTAAACCGTCTAGAGAGTTCTCGCAACTATGTAATATCGTTATTATAATCGTATGGGAGTGTATTTATAACATTAAAAATATACTAGACAAGTAAGATAGGGTGTACGAATTATTATACTATACAAATATTAACCATATATCTATAGAGGATGGTTCTTATAATTTTTTATTTGCAAATAAATGCAATGTATTTTATTTAATTAAATATTTTATTAAATAATTTAATTTAATAAAAGTATAATATATATATATATATTTGAAGTTATATATATATATATATATGTATGTGTATTTGTATTATTTTCAATTTAAAATTAAATATAGGTATTTTATATATATATATTATATATATATCATATACCATATATATATATATATATATATCGTGAAAGTTGTAGATAATAACAAGAGTTCTAGATTGGTTTTTAAATTTAGAGAAAATAATAAATAGATCAAAAGTTATAATAAATAAACCAGAATGTATATTATAGTTTTTTCTTATATAATTTGGAAAAATATTTTTTTTTAAATAAGGTAAATATAACTTTATATAACTTGTGACCTATTTATTTATATTAACTAATACTTATACATGTTATGTATAACTATTTGATAAAGGTTATATCATATTTTATATAACAACACAAAATTAGTATGAAGGTGAATATTTAGTAAAATATAAAAAATAAATTATAATTTAAAATTATAAATTTAATTAAATTTATTATCAATCTATACAAATAAATATTCATAATTGAAATATGTATATCTATTATAATATTTAGATAAATAAATTATCTCTAGAATGAACTTTAATTTATAAATTTATATTCAATATATCAAACGTTATAAACACAAATCAAAATCGGCCATCATCAAATACTCCACAAATAAAACACTAACAATTCAAATTACTGGGACTACTTACTGTGTATTAATTTATGAGTGATTTAACCTATTTGAATAATATGTCACAATTATAATATTAGTTTTAGAAGGTTATATGACTTTTTTTTCAATTATTATAGTTTACATTTATTATGAAATATTTTCCACATATTTTTAATAATAAATAATAATTAAATTGTACATAAAACTATACTTTTAATGAATTTTTCAGTATTTACCCTAGCGATCATTAAGTGTATAACGTACATTGATATTTATGTAAACAAATGTCAATTTTATAATTTAGTTAATAGGTAAATACAGTAAAAACTCGATATTATAGAATTCAAATGATCGAAGAAATGTGTCTGAAGTATTACGCATTTTGTATATCGAGACTAGACTTATATATGCGTTATCTATTATAAAATGATACGAGTATTATTACCTATTATTTATAGAATAAAAGTAATTATTTTTAAATTAATTATAGTATAAAAATTATAGTATTTATAGTATACATTTTAAATGAATATTTAAGCATTCTAATATATTATTATTTATATTAATCAGGTGAATATATATATATATATATATATATATATTGTGGTTTTGGTGAAGATTAACTCCCATCAACCGGCTCCCCTGTTTGCGGATAGGGGAACGGCCATTAGATATAGTGGTTAATTGTGAATAATAAATAAGCAGTGGTGGACAAAATAATGGTTGTCCTTTGGCAAGGTATAGTACCCGTCAGCCACCTGATCAGGGTTTCATAAAGACATTGTATACATGCTTATAAGCAGGATGTTGGATTTGGTTAGAAAATACAAAAAACTAAATAATCTTAGTGAGAATTCTGATAGGACCTACATCTATAATTTATGATCATTTCATCATTGCTAACCAAGAAGCCATACATATTCTGCTCCCAAAGAAACCTAAATCTGCTATAAATACACCCCAACACAGTACTATCATTGATTCACGTAAAGGAAGAATTTATGAAAAGAAGATTTTAAGAGACATATTGAAATAAACAGTATCAAAAATTCTTTCAAGTTGAAAAATTGAAGCTGGAAGATGCATATGATAAAATAGAAACATATCAACTTAATACTGCTGTAAAAGATATAAAGGACGCAAATAATCTAGCAAAATATGAAAATGCTGACAGAATACTAAAAAAGGTATTATTAAAACTACTAAATATGATGAAAGAGTTGACAAATGGTAAGAATACTTCAACAATTTTATCGGAACATATCAATATCCTGAATATGAAGAATTTATACCAGAAACCATTATCACACAAAACGGCCTAATTATCCCATAAACTGAATTCACATCTTCTGAATATCTGATAGTAAAGAATACATTAATAGATGGAAAGGCAGCTGGGCCAGATAACATAGCTTCTGAAGCATTACAATATTGAAATGTAATGAAATAATTCTGAAATTTGCAAATAAATCCTGATGAACCATGAAAAGCCTAAGCAATGGTCGACATGCCATATAATACCTGTTCCAAAATCCGGTAATATTAATGATGTAAATAATTATGGAGGTATATTACTATCAACAATTATATTCATAATTAATCGTGTTCAACCATTTATAAATTGCACTGAAAAGATTAATTGAAGAAGTGAAAGCAAATAATTTATCATCAATAATCATATTCATACATTTAAGAAATGCTTTCGATATAGAATTCTTAAAATTCTATATGCCTATGGAATTCCACAATCAATAATATCCGCAATATCGACACTTCACGAGAAAACACATACTAGAGTATTAACACCAGATGGCGAGATTGACTCATCTAAAATTACAGCGGTTGTATTACAAGGTTATACATTAGCGCCATTCCTCTTTGTAATCGTAATTGATTATGCTATTAGTACTGCTTTAAAAGGATAATAACTCGGTTTCATGCTAACTATAATACTAATCAGACGATACCCAGCTGTAACAATCACAGATTTAAGATATGAAGATTACATTGCCATTATTACGAATAAAATCAAGCAAGCACATGAATTTCTCACAAGTATTGAAATCGAAACTGAGAAAATTGGTATCAAGCTAAACTCAAATACAACAGAAGTTATTGTTATCCCATTCCAGTTTCAATATACTCGCAATAACACAATACAGCTTTAAAAGTTGTCGATAAATTTAAATATCTAGATATCTATTACTACCCAGTAAACCAAAATCAGAATATGTTGGATAATGCCAGATAAATCACAGATAATTTGAGAAAATGTGTCCAACTCAATAAATACAGATAATAGTGAGATATTTTGAGAAAAATTATCTATAAAGTTAGATAATTTGAGAAAATTTGTCCAACTCAATAAATACAGATAATAGTGAGATATTTTAAGAAAAAATATCTATAAAGTTAGATAAATATGCATAATATTTACACTGAGATAATTGTGAGATATTTTGAGAACAATTATCTTGTTATGATACTATTAGGGAGGGGGTAGCTACCAGGGGGTTGCTACTAGTGTCATAGGACACTCATCAACTTACAAGTCTACCAATGACGTGTTTTGAGTATCGTGCCCAGCTCTGCATATAGGTATATCTATCAAACTTAAGTATTGTTATTCAGAATATAAAGTTAAGTTAAGATATACTATTTAGTTTACTTTATCAATATAAAATATGAATAATATATACTAAATTTATCTCCATACTATTTTTTATATACTAAATCTATCTGGTATACCTATCAATAACATATTTTATGATATCAATATGATTAATATAGGCATACATTAACATATTTATTTAATAACTCTTATTAACTTTACGTAATTTATCAAATATATATAATAAGTATTTATTCATAACTATATAATGTAAGCATTGGTTATACATATATTACAAAAATTAATAATATTATATGTATTATATATATTATATAAAGTATTGTAGTGATGGGTGATAACGGTATAGTTTATATATATATATAATGTAATAAATAAAACATATTTCATATACACATTTATTAAATATAAAATTATAAACATAGATAGAGTAAATATATATATGTAATATTCATATTGTTTTATAAATATATATGTACTTCAAATAACTATAACTTTTAAAATATTATCAAGGAAATTATTATCCTTGATATTATACTTGACATAAGTAAATATCACGTGTTGATTGACGCCATTTATTTTATAATTCACTGTGAAAATGTTCATGTTATTTTTATATTATAGATATAATTAATTTTACAGAATATATTGCAAATATTTCTCAATGATATTTGTATAGAATTTAGATACAATATAATAGAACATTATTTAGTAAGTTTTGTATCCAATTCTATATATATATATATTTAATATATCACATATTATTTGCAATAATTATAATTTAGAAGATACGCGTAAAAATAACTTTGTATAATTATAAAAATAAATATTAAATTAAAATTTGCCAAACCCAACCAAACTATAAACAAACAAACATTTATATATGTATATATATATTATTAATTATATATGTTATATATGTATATATATTAATTATCATTTGCTTTACAATTATTATAACAATATATAGAATAATGAGTAAAAGATCAAGAATTCCGTCACAGCGTATGCTGGATTTCTTGAAGATAAAGTAAACTATATTTAAAATATATATTGACTACCTTTAACTTATTTCTTATATGTATACATAGAATCTACAGAATCAGTAATTCTTCAGGCACATAACAAAATAAATCATTACAATATGTTCCAGATTTGAGTACGGACGAAGATATTGGTTAGTCATTTATTTTAATATATTTAATTTATTTATAATAACATCAATTATTTTAGAAAGCGATGAATCTACTTTATAAATGGCCATCAAAAAACATCAAGAATATAAATCGTCTAAATCTACAACAGCTAGAACGACTACAACAAACATAACATCAATTACTACAACAACATCAATAATTCAATATTATTATAAAAAGCCCTTTTTAGGGCTACTAAAATGTATATGAGTTTTATAAATTTTTAGATAATATATCTCAAATTATCTTATAAAGTAGAAAATGTATCTCAATTTATACAGATAATATCTGACAATTGTTAGATAAATTATCTAGCTTATAGATAATTTATCTCAAATTCTACAGATAATATCTGATAATTTTCAGATAAATTATCTCAAATTCTACAGATAATAGCTGGCAATTTTTAGATAAATTATCCATATGATGGAAAATTTATCTCAAAATAGACAGCTAATAGCTGGCGAAGTGTCGTAATTTTAGCCAGCAATTTACTGGATAAAAAGTAGATATTAGCTGGCAATTATATGAATTTGGTTTACTGGGTAGTCTCATGGATGGCAAGCTCGGATCAAGATTTCTATATAATAAAATCAATTGCATGGCGGGCTTGTCATAAAATTAAAGGATTTGGAATTCTACACTTGATAATAATTTAAAGATCAGGATTCTCAAGGTAACCATAGATACAATCCTCTTATACGGAATTTAAACCTTGACTATTGATAAAAAGCTACGAAGTAAAATATACGGTTGCTACACTAAGTTACTGAGAATGATACATTTAAGTATCATGGCATGATAATATATCAAATAAATACTCTATAACGGAATGCCTTTAATCACTGATGTTATTGCTAATCGACGAATGAGAATTGCTGGTCACTGCTTACGACATAATGATGAAATAGCTCATAATATAATCTTATGGGAACCAAAGTTTGGCAGGAGAAATCGCGGAAGACAAAAGTATTCTTACATAGACAATTTAAAGGAAGACATATATCTAAAGGATATTGATGAGATCCGAAAAGTAATGATCGACAGAGGAGAGATTGCAACATTCCACACTAATTTACGAACATAATTCACAAATATGGTATTTTTGGCAAAATAATAATCTGAAAATATACAGCAATAAATAATCCAGAAATATCAGATAAGAAAATAAACGGCAAGAAATAATCCGGATATATATATATATATATATAGTATACTTGTTTACTAGTATACTATTCTATCTATGGACTATAAACGGGATGAAGTCAATTGCAGGATAATAGAAGCAATAACTTTTGATACATCACTATATAGGTGAATCAATAATGATATAATAATATTATATACATTTTCTATAAATTCTAACTTAGAATATATTATATATATTCCCGATAGGGAAGTAGATGTAAGAATTATAAATACATCTGATTTAGATAATGTTGTATAAGAAGGAAGTAGGAAGGACAGATAAACGAGAGAGATGTTGGGAATTACAAATACGACATAATATGGGAATATGGGAGGGGTTAATTAATGATTTGATAGTATTGATGAATGATAAAGTTAACTAGTATGATATATATATATATATATATATATATATATTGCATTATAACTATAGTTAACATTATATTTAATTCAACATATAACATTTTATATCATTATATATATATATATATATATATATATATATATATGTTTATCTATTTTATTTTTATGGTTATCTTTAATGTTAATTTTATTAAATGATGATTTAGATTTTGAGATGTTTTTTTTATTATTATTTTATTACTTTAATATTTTCATATATTAATTAGCACATTTTTGATATTTATAATACTATATTGACTATTTTTTTTATATGTATATGCTTAGTTTTTGGTTGAGAGCAAATGCTTACAATAATAGCATACAATAATATTATTGTTTCAAAGTAAGTCTTGGGTTTTTTAAATTTGCTGGTATTTACGAAAATATAAATTTTATTTTTATACTTGTTTATTTATAATTTTTAATTTTCAAAAAATACATTTCAAAAAATGTTATTTTTTTTAAATTTTAATTGTATTCATTTTATATCATTTATTAGATTCGTTTATTACTGTTAGTTATTTAAATTATTCTCCTCATTATCCTAATGAGTGAAATACCTGAGAAACCGTGCTTTTTCATTCACCCAGGCTTTATGCCAACTAGAGAAGCAGATATATAGTAGTAGTAATTCGAAGAGTATATTGAGGAATTAACAATATATAGTATGCGATAAGAAGAGCGTTTGTTAAATGGGAACCATGGAGGTAAGTGTTCGTATGAGGAAGTATATGAATGATCTCGAATACGTAGGTTATATGTTATATGGATTGATGAACGAATAACTCGATTTAGGGGAGATATAGAGCATAATGGAAGATTGATAATAACAGAGGAACAATAATCTTTGCGTAAGAGGACAATGGAATTAACTAGAGTTTTAGTAAGAGATACAATTATTGATTTTCGTATTTTTCTAATTCTATATAGATAATTTGCAGATTTAGTGAGGAAGTAATATGAGGAATTCAGGAAAGAGTAGAATAAAAAAGTACACCTAAGTTTGATGCAGTAGGCGAAGGATATATTACAATGTTATCAATAATAAAAGGAGGGTATTAATTTGGTTATATATATATATATATATAGAGGAAAGTAACTGAATACGGAGAGTGCCCTAATACGGAAACTCTTGGTATCACAGAAACCATAAATCCTACAAAAAATTGTAATGAATACAATATTCATAATTATATAAATAGTCTAAAAATGTATTTTTTATTTTTTAATTAATCAGAATATTGCTGATATATTCAATAAACTAATTTGTTTACGTTTTTAAATTTATGAAAAAAAATTTCAACTAAAAATCTTCTCAAGAATATATAAATGTATCGATATAAAATATAACATTATATTATTAAAAAATAAAGTATTCTATAAATGATATATATAATTTCTATATTTGTTATCAAATATTCATTAAGTTAAAGCATATATCTAGAGGTCATATAAGTACCTAATACAGACACTCTATATATATCTTAATAGGGACACCCTATAACCAACCAGCGCGCAGCGTTTGAACTATTCTGATTTTCATAAAAATCGAGTGCGTTATAATATTAATATCATCAATAAAGCTAAATCTAAAAATAATATTATTTAGATCTTTATATAATATTATTAATTAAAAAAATAATAAAAATAAATATATTATTAACTAATTAAATTAGAATACATTATTCATAAAATTAATTATAAATAATGTAATTGTAATTTTTCTGATTGATTTATCAATAATATATAGGTTATCTAGTAGTATACAGGGTGTCCGTATTCGGACATTGGTACCGTATACGGACATCCCGTTATCTATGGAAATAAAAGATTAAATAAACTTTTAAAATCACAATAATATCAAAAATATAATATTAATATATTGTAATTTTTAATTTTTAATAAAAATAATGAGTCATAAAATGTTAAGACCATTTATTGTTGAAGTGTCCGTATTAGGTTACTTTCCACTATATATATATATATATATATATATATATATATATATATATATATATATGTGTGTTTGTATAAATGTAACACAATTAAAGTATATTTCCTAATTAACTATTGCTTTGAAATTTATAAATGTCCACCCAAAATAGTTAATTAACTCGTATAAAATACATGTTATAACCTATATATAGGTATATAGGTATATATAACCTATATATAACCTATAGGTTATCTACTTGAGTTGCAGATTAATTTCAGATTTGTTTAATTATTCTAATGGATATATTATAAAAATGAGTTATTTTACAATCAGTCACGTAGTACATAATAAAGAGTTATAGTTAGGTAATATTAATATTTTAATATAATTGCGGATATATGATATTATAATGATAACAATAAATATAAGACCATTATTTTATCAAAAAAATCATTATATATAATGATTTTTTAAACTATATATAGTTTATAAAGCTTAATTAATATACTAATTAATTTTTAGACTATATATATAGAGGTTATAAAGCTTAATTAATATATTAATTAATTAATACGTACATTTATTTAATGTAATTTAAATTTGATTATATATTTTATATATATATATATATATATATATATATATATATCATAATAAGAGGTCATCTAATTACAAAATATTAATACGTGATCATATTAATGCGAATTTTGCATAATCTGTTTTTATAACAATGTTTACTTTAAATATTTAATTTATAGCGCTCGTATATTTGATCTAGATAATATGAATTATGATGTATAATTATAGAACAACTTGTTTTTAAGTTGAAAAAACTGAAGCATTATCAAAACATTACATTGTTTATCTTTAATATATCTATATAATATATATATAAATATATATATATATATATATATATATATATATATAGTTGAATAATTATAATCACGCCCATAAATTAAAGTACGTCAGTAAAATATATACAATTAAATATGCGTAGTTGTCAAATTGAATAGTTGCATTTTATATTGTTTCTGTGTAAGGTTAGTAGTAGATGTGTATTATATATCTAAATAATTTAACTTCCATGATATATATATATATATATATATAATTTAATCTATAAAAATACAAATATATTTCATATTATAATTATAATTATTGATATATAAATGAATGAAATTAAACATAATAATACCACAACAAATATAATATGAATAAACATTTATATTATAAATTATATATTGTAAATTGATATAATATATTATAATAAAATTAACTAACTAATGAAATAATATAATTTTAAATTCATATATATATATATATATATATATATAGTATACTATAGCTATATCAATATATATATATATATATATATATATATATATATATATATATATATATATATATATATATATATATTATAGTACATATATATGTATATTTTATACCACACAAAATACTAATATACATATATATATACTATAATATATATATATACATATATGAGTATACTCATACACAATCTCCATCAAATAAACACACATCCACATGCATACACACATACACATATACACACATACACACACACATATACTCTAAACCAGCAATTTTTAACATTTTTTAAACCACCCACAATACCCTCTTCTTTACCCTTATTGCCCTCTGTAAATAAATTAAAATAAATAATAATTGAAATAGCTATTATACTTTTATTAATGTGATCCTTTTCACAAGGACCTTGTGGTTGATACTTCTTTATTAGTTCTTCTATGTTTGGTTCTTTCGATATCAATAGTAATGTTAAATCTCCATGTCCCACTATATCAATCTATTAAGATATGTCGTTAACATCTGTATAACAAAATTAAACCCTGTAAAATTAGATATATAATATATATAATATATATTATATAATATATATTATATAATATATATAATCATATAATAATAACCTTTTTCAAATAAATATGATGTCTGAAAAGCTAGCAATAATAATTTGATTAATTTCTATATATTATCATATTTTTCATTAACCACAATTTGGTATATCCTTTATTTTTGAACAATATTTTAAGTTCAGAGTAATTCTGTATTTCTATATATATATATATATATATATATATATATTTTTGAATTGAACGATCTATTTTTGATATATTGCTGTTAAATGGATCAATGATAAAATCTGGAGTATTTAATGAAAATAAATATTTATAAATATTTATTGAAATCAATATCTCTAATTAAATTATTCATATGTGAAATATATCGCATTTTTTCATCCGGAGAAATTCTTTTTCAAAAGTTTGTAATCTCTTAAAATTGCAATATATTAAATATACCCACTTTTCTATATTGTTTACATATAATTTTAATTTTAATTTAAATGCACATAAAATATCTTTGACAAGTATGAAAGTTATTTCTTTTCATTTTAGTGACTTATTTAATACATTTAATTTCTCAAATATTTCTGCTAAATAGACAGGATCTTTATATATATATATATATATATATATATATATATATTGAACTGCCTGTGTGGCTCAGTGGCTAAGGCTTCAGACAAACAAGCAGTAGGACACGGGTTCGACCCTCGTCCGGACCATTGATTAATTTGATAAAATGGGTCTTAAAATATTATTTAGAAGTGATCTATAGTCAAATTATGTTATATATATTTTATTGTAAAATTTATAGTTTTAATTTTTTATTTTCTAATATCCTAACAACTCTAAATGCCCACCAACATGTTCTAACACATACATACATTCATACATACATAAATAAACAAACAAAGGCACCAATATATAATTATATGCTTATATTTATTAAAAAGTTAAATAAATTATTATGCTGCCATATAATTTTGTTATATAATTATTTAATCATCATATATATAATACATATTTAATATTATTTATTAAATGTCAATTGTATATAATATATATATATATATATATATATATCTATATATATATATATATATATATATATATATATATATATAATATAATATTCGTTGTTCATTAGATTGTATAATATACATTGTATATTATTTATGTATTACACATTGTTAAAAAAATATATTTACTATACATATTTAATAAATAAACAAACAAATATATTTACTTGTGTATTATATACACATGTGTACATGATAGATTGACATGGAGACGCTATACGTACTATGGGAAGATATTTCCACGTGGTTAGCTAATGCTGATAACACCCGGATGTTGTTAGTGGCTGGGTCCTCTTTCCTGGCTTCCGGTTACATAATACAATGTCTACGAGCGTCACCTGGTGGTAGACAACCTCCCGGACCTTGGTACCTTCCGGTTTTAGGTAACTTCAGCATGTTTACCAATAATAAATACATATACAGGTTAGCATGATCATCAAGGTGGTATATAGGGATACTTATATTTATATTTCTATTCAAATATATATATATATATATATAGTCATATATATTTATATATATATATATATATATACATATATATTAATAATAATTTACATTTAATTATTATCACTATACTTATGTAATCTTTATTTATAAATGAATATGATATATATGTATTACTTAATACTTAATAGTAATATATAGTGAGGTAATATATAGTTTACTATAGTTTATATATATATAATATTTAATAGTAATTAGAAAATCCTTGCCAGGAGTAATAAAATATATATTACAATAATATTTATAAGTGATATTATACTTACGTATACTTTATTTATTTTTATTAATTTTTTAATTAATAATACAATTTAAGTATCTAAATAATAAACATTTTAGATTTAGATTTATTGATGGTATTAATATTATAACGCACTCGATTTTTATGAAAATCAGAATAGTTCATACGATGCGCGCTGATTGGTTATATATTCAAACTTCCTGTTTACACTAATTTTGCTTTAAGACGTATTTATTTTTACTATCTTATAATCCTATAATATCTCCATACAGATAAGTAATATCTTAACTAAAATTATATATATAAGAGTATATTAGTATATTTATATTAGTCTGTAATTTTTTTTATTAAATCATATTATTATATAACTTTAAATCTGTAAATAAATAATTATATTTTCATTTGAAATCAATGTTATTATCATGTATAATTCATTAATTCTAAAATCATTCATCATGCTTCAGTGATTTCTGATTTTTTATTTTTTTTGATTGTATTATGTAATCTCTTTCATTTCAATATAGTCAATTTGTATATGAATACATTATATATCAGTATATTTATATGCACATAATCAAATTCAGGTGATATAAATTTCATTATTTAGACTTTACATTTTAATTTGATATATAATATATATAATATAATATAAATATATGTATACATAAAATATATTGATATATATATTTATTTTATATATTTTTATAATTATTTTTATAATTCGTTTATTAAATTGTCAGATATATTTCTAAAAGTATATAAAGTAATATATAATTATTATTAAATTGTATTAGCAATAATTAAAATATTCTGTTATAATGGCAGATAAACTAAATAAAAAGGATCAATTAATAGTAGCTAATGTAATAGAAAAAGTTACCCTAGACATTAAACATATAATTGAAAATGCTGTAACTGAGGATCTCGTGGCAGTCAGAGCTGAGGTTGATTATCTCAAAACTAAAATTGATACCTTAGAAAATAGCCTTATTGCTGCCAGTATTAGATCTGATGATATTGATCAGTATTCTAGGAGAGACAACTTAAAAATTGCTGGTCTTATAGTTGAAAAAAACGTATCATATGCTGATGCTATAATAGAATTTGGATCCCAACTGGGAGTTCATATTGTACATACAGACATTAGTATAGCGCATAAGTTACCTACCAAGAGTAAGTTATCAAGCAGGTTAGTACGCTTTAATAGACGTTCAGTGCGTAATGATCTCTACCTAGCACGAAAAAAGATAAAAGATACATTAAATTATAAACTCTATATTAATGAAGATCTAACTCACAGAAGAAGTAATTTATTACATTCCTTAAAACGTGATGAGTTAACTAAAAGTGCATGGTCTTATAATGGATTTATATGTTGTACGCTAAAGGATAATGATGATGTCATTTTGACAATAAAATCACCTTACGATCTCATCAAACACTATAAATATGATATCAATAAATCAAACTCTTTTTTCCCCGTTGATAAATGTTGACTATTTATTATTTTAATTTTAAACTTAACCATAATATTTTATTCAAAAAAAATCAGTTTATGTTTTTGTTTTTTACTTTTAATTTTCCATGCTCGTTATAAATATATATATATACATACTCATTTACTTATTTTATTCTATATAAAACCTTCATATATGCTTTTAATTTTACAATTTTATACTTCTTTATAATCATTTTTATCTTACATTTCTATTCATATTTATTATATACATCTTATTTACTTTTTACACCTGACCATGATTGATAATCAATTACATAATGATCCAACTCTTTGCAATGATCCAGAGAATCTTAATTATAATTTTGACCATGTTTCTCCTTATATGTCGATGAATGAACTTAATAAATTAAAATACAACTTAAATACGTTATCAGTACTACAATTAAATGGTAGAAGTATAGTTAAAAACTTTGATAATTTAAAGTTATTACTTAAATCTATACATAATACATTTGATGTTATTTCAATATGTGAAACTTGGTTCAATGAATTTAATATGAATCTATTTGAATTACAGGGATATACCTCTTTTCACACTATTAGAAATCACAAAAAAGCTGGTGGCGTCTCTATTTATATTAAGAGTTCATTTTCTACAAATAAAATTGTCATTCTATCTCTTAGTAACCTTTACATTGATACAATTACTATAGAAATTAAACTTGATACTAGAAATATTATAATCAGTTCAATTTATAGATCTCCCTCATTGGAAAAAGATTCTTTTATTTATCTAAATAATTTTATTGAAAAATTCAATGTATATAATGGTAAACATATATTTCTCTGTGGGGACTTTAATATAGACATACTTAAAGCCAATACTATTACAGATTCTTTTTTAAACACATTGCAATTACAAAACCTATTTAAGTCTATAAATCAACCAACACGTATCAGTAATAATAGTTCTACATTGATTGACAATATTTTTTATAATGGAAATTTTTCTTATATTTCATCTGGTATTTTACTATATGAATTTACTGATCACTTGCCAATTTTTATCTTAATGAAATTAAATAAAATACGTTTCAAATGTAAACAAAATGTTCCAATTATAACTCACAATATAAATAACACTAACAATGTTAATAAATTAATGAAAGAACTTAATGAGACAAACTGGACATTTATAAAATCTGAAGATATTAATATTTCTCTTGATCTTTTTATTACACATTTTAGTAAAATTTATGATAAAACATGCCTTAAAAAACATAAATCTAATAATATTTTTCGCAAAAAAGATATTCCTTGGTTTACAAAAAGTTTAAAGAAAGCATGTAGAAAAAAACAAAAGCTGTATATAAAATATATAAATAATATAAATGATAATAATCTTAGGATATATAAAAAATATAAAAATGATCTCACGAATATTATAAGAAAGTGTAAAAAGGATTTTTATACTAAATCTTTGGATAACAGTAAATCCATTAAATTATAAATTCATTGATAAATCCTATACAAAAAAAGAATACAAAAATATCAGTACTTGATATACATGGAAAGGAAATAAAAGATGAAACAATAGCAAATAAATGTAATGAACACTTTATACAAGTCGGTAGTAAACTAGCTAAGAACATTTTCGTTCACCTAATACATCGTTCAACGACTACCTTAAAAATAGTAATTATTATTCATTATTTATATCTCCAATCACATGTAGTGAGGTCATTAAAACTATTGATAATTTTTCTCCAAAAATATCTAAGGATGAACTTGATATATCTATGAAACTCGTAAAATTAATCGCATCCACTATAGCTGAACCTTTAACATATATTTTTAATCTTTCTTTTTCAACAGGCACTTTTCCAAATTTGTTTAAAAAATCCAAAGTTATTCCCATCTATAAATCAGGTAATAAAAATGACTTTAATAATTATAGACCCATATGTTTGAATATTCAATTCTCGAAAATCTTAGAAAAATTGTTTTTTTCAAGATTACTTTCTTTCTGTGATTTTCATAACATAATTAGTAGTTCACAATTTGGGTTCAGGAAAGGCCTCAGTACCCTCCATGCTCTAGAAACCCTTCAAAAAGCTATTATTGATTCTCTGATCTCCAATAAATACTGTGTTGGCCTATTCATTGACTTAAAAAAAGCATTTGACACAGTCAACCATGAAATACTCTTAAAAAAGCTTGACTTTTACGGTATAAGAGGATTACCTCTATCATGGTTATCATCATATCTTAAAGACAGAAGTCAATTTACAAATTATAATAACTGTATGTCTACTACTACTAATATAGATATCGGTGTCCCCCAAGGTTCTATTCTTGGGCCGCTTCTTTTTCTTATATTTATTAATGACATGCCGACCTGCTCTATTAATAATACTTTTATACTATTTGCTGATGACACCAATATTATAATTAGTGATTGTTCAGCCAACAAACTAAAAGTTAAATTACAGCTGACAATTAATGAAATAATGTTATGGGTAAAATCAAATAAGTTGACAATTAACATTGATAAAACTCACTGCATATCATTTAGAAATGATATAGAATTTGAAATAGAAATTGAAAATGAGCTTCTAGTTCAAGTATCTGAAACAAAGTTCCTTGGACTAATCATTGATATTCATTGAACTGGAAATCTCATTTTCAATTTCTAAAGAATAAATTATTAAAAATATATTGGATCATAAAAAATGTATCTTTTTGCCTTAATGAATCAGCTATGATTAAACTTTATTATGCACTTTTTTATCCCCATTTAATTTATTGTTTAGAAATTTGGGAGCATACATATAAATCTAATATAGACTGTATTTATGTTATACAAAAAAAAGTATTAAAATTAGTTTTTTCTAAACCTATAGATTTTAGTTCAAAAAAATTATTTATTGATCATAAGTTATTAAATATCTTTGATTTGTGTAAATATAAAACACTAATATTTATGCATAGAATATATTATAAAACTTGTAGTCCAAGTATTTATAAACATTATAAAAGAATAACTAAAAAAAAAATTAATACAAGAAGTACTTTTGATTTCATTCAACCTTATAATAAATATAACTATATGAATAATTCTTTAACGTCATATGGACCAAGACTTTGGAATGAATTAAATATTGATAAAAGAAAATTAGTATCTATTTCCCTTTTCAGTAATAATATTTTTAATTATTTTTTAACCTTGTGATTTTTTAATCTACTATTATTTTTCTACTTCAAATTATATTTTAACATTTTTTTAATTTTTAATAAGTTTATTATTTTTAATAAATTTTATCTTTACTCAGACTTTTACATTGATTTCTCCTTTTTATCCATATTTTATACTATAATTACGCTTTTATATAATATTATATACTATTTTTAATATATTTTATCTTTACTCAGACTTTTACATTTTAAATTTTTACATTAATTTCTTCTTTTTTCCATATTTTATACTATAACTACTCTTCGACTTATGAAAACTATCTAAATATTTTTTACTTTGTGTAGATAATTTATAAATTTATTTTTGAATATTTGCCAAACATATATTTATTATTCTTTATATTAAATTTTCATATATTTACTCTTCTTAACCTTTCTTGTCTGTTTTTAGTTTTTTAGTCGTTTTAGTTTTCTTAATGTTTATTTTGTTTATTTTTATATATTATATGATGATTTTTGATAATTTTTTCAAGTCCTTCATAAGTACAATTATTTGATCTTATTCATAATTAGATTTAGTGTAAACAGGAAGTCAACTTAGATATAACATTATGTTATATATAGTTTATTCTTTTTTTCAGGAATTTATTATTCCAATTATAATTGTACTTTTTTAGGACTTGTCAAAATAATAAAGGGTAATTGTCTCGATAAGATCTGCTTCTACAATTACCCGGTTGTTAAAACCAAATCTGATAATAATAATAATAATAATAATAATATAACCATATAGGGTGTCCGTATTATGAACTTATATGACCTCTAGATATATGCTTATAACTTAATAAATATAACTTAATGAATATTTGATAACAAATATAGAAATTATATATATAATTTCTAGAATGCTTTATTTTTTAATAATATAGAGTTATATTTTATATCGATACATTAATTTATTCTTAAGAAGGTTTTAAGTTGAAATTTGTTTTCATAAATTTAAAAACATATTTAAAAAATTAGTTTATTGGATATATCAGCAATATTTTGAATAATTAAAAAATAAAAAAATACTTTTTAGACTATTTATATAATTATGAATATTTTATAGGATTTATGGGTTATTATATACCGAGAGTGTCCGTATTCGGTTACTTTCCCCTATACAATATTTAATAATATAGTTACCACATTAAAACTATATTAATTAATCATATTTAGTTATGTTTGAATACAAAAATTGTTTAAAATAGTTTTATTTTGGTGTAGTTCTTTCATCCCATTCATGAACTTATATGAAGTTTTTTTTATTTATAACCACATTTCTCTAATGTCCCTTCGAAGTATCTCTCATGTTAAGGCATCCAAGAGCCGATCATTTATTTATACTCAATTAGTCATATATAATATCACTTCTAAATATAATGTAATACCAATTTTACTGATCCGGAGGAGGTTCGAACCCATGTCCTACTATGTGTATGTCCTTAGCCAATTGATCCACACAGGTAGTTTATATAGATGACTATTAAAAATATTAATGATATTAGATTGATAGATAAAAAATGTATTGAATTACTGATTATATATATATATATATAATAAAAAAAAGCATATAATTATATAACATACATAAACAAAATATATAAATGTGATAACAGTAAGACAAAACGACACGATACAAAAAAACAAGAAATAAACGGAGAAGTAAAATAAAAATAAAACATTGGATCATACGAGCCATTGACATAATATATTAGATCCGATAGTGCAAGTTGTCAAACAGGATAGTTAATAAATCCGAAGTTGTCGGATTGTCAAGGCCCATATGGGATTGATTAATTCCCAAGGGTGGATGAGTTATTAATATGTAATTTAGTTGACGTCTCCTTGCGTTCAGCTACCGTAAACTGATCACAGCAAGCAGAATATCAAATACTATAGATTGGTACAATTAATACGGAATACCAATATTATGATTAAAACATTTGGTTTGAATTAATTTTCACGTAAAAGTGTTACGGTTTTACAAGATGTAATTGTGATAGGTAGATATAACTATATAATGATGTATAATTTAAAATAGTATGCTTAGCACTATGTTTAAACTTCTACCGCCCATGAGCGCGTACACACACCACTACACACGCATGCGCGAACAGGTCCGTAGAGAAGTTACGTAACGATTACGGCGATCTTTGTTACGTAAGAGTTGGCCCCTATCCTTGCGTCATAGTGTCCGGTCAACGTATGATAAGAAAGATGTTCGTGGACAATAAGGAGCTTTTCTCCAATAGGTCTAACTTCTCACGGGTCGATAATTACCTCGGAGGTGGTAAAGGTTATGTAACGTTGTTATATATGACTCACACACACATATATATATATGCATATATATATATATATATATATATATATATATATATATATATACATACATTATAGTTAGGAAAGTATAACTATTAATTAATTTATGAACTAAATATAATTGTAAGGTTTAGGATAATTATATTTAGTTCATAAATTAATTAATATATTAACTATAGTTATACTTTCCTAACTATAATAATAATAATAATTATTATTATTATCATATTTTAGGTAAAAGTACCTGGGTAATTGTAGAAGCATTGCTGCTTGTCGAGACAATTACCCTTAATTTAACTTGTTGACAGATATCAAATAATTTAATTCCATTATATAAATATAATAGAATGTGAATATTGTGGAATATAAAATATATATAATAATAATAAGGTTGACTTCCTGTTTACACTAAGATAAATATAATATGATAAAATTGTGATATCTGCCAACTCGTTATTGATTAATCATCGTTTAATAATTAAATAAACTATAAAATAAAAGATAAAAATAGATAAAATTAGTGTAGGTGTAAACAATAAAAATACAAAAACATCATTAAAATAATTTAAATTTCGATACGAAATGATAATACGAATATAATAAATAAACAGATCAGGAAACTATACTGAACAACAACAACAAACTAAGATTTTAAAAAAATAAATAAAAATTATATAGAAGTCAAAATTGATAAAAAGTAATTTTCAATAAATGTCATTAGAATATAAATAAAATAACTATTTATTAATTTTTATGAGTATAATTTGTATATAGAAGTCTAAAATTATTAACAACAAAATATTGTATTATAAAAGGCAGTAAGAAGATTAACATTATTATTATTTTTTTTTTTTTAAAGTTGTTATTTTTATAAGGTCAAGTTAAAAACAAATTATTTTATTGAAGTCATTAACAAATATTTTGTAAGGATTTTTTAAATTTGTATATAAAGGTCAAGTTTAAAATTATAACTGAGAAGAAAAGAGCAAAATAATGATGAAGACGAGTAGAATTTATTGTACATGAATATACTAGTGTTTTTTTCAACAAGGTCACAAAATTTAAGAGTATTTATATTTTTAAATAAAATATTAGTATAGTCATGAATTAATAATGTACACACTAAAATAACGAAAGGGTGATACAATTGTAAGCAAATAAGTAAGACCATAGTGACATCCCAGTAAACCAAACTGTTAATATAACATGCTGAACATGTGTAATTGTTAACATGTTGAACATTTTCATTTGGCTACATTTTTTGGTGTTGTTGAACATGTTGCATTTATCATTATGTTGAACATATGTAAATTGTATTGAGTTGAACATGATACATTATTATTATGTTGAACATATGTAAATTGTATTGAGTTGAACATGTTGAATTTTGATTATGTTGAACATATGTACATTTTATTGAGTTGAGCAGATGTCAAATATATGTATATATTAAATAAAATATTTTAATTAAATTAAAATTGTATTCATTATAATTGTCTTGGCATTCTTTATTTTTTCGTTTACAATTGGTTAGTTGTGTGTCAATGCATTTGTCTATTTCTTTAATAGGCACATGTTCGTGAATTCTTATTGAAGCCTCTGTGATATATATATAATTATTAATATAAATATTAATTAATATATACCTATAATTAATATATAAAATAGGGTATATATTTAAACTTTAATAAATATTAATATGAATATTTAACTTATATTTAACTTATAATACATGTATTTATAGTAAATTAATGTTAACATAATATAAACTAACCAGTTATACATTTGTATACTATTGTTTGGGCAAAATAAATTTATCCTCGTTGACAGCACTGAGAATAATAGCACCATACTTGTTTAGATGCAATATATTTAAACATAGAAAAAATTGTTTCCCCAATGTTGCATTCACCTAATCTTGATAAAGCTTCAACCTAAATATAGGGATGTTAAAACATAATATTAAAGAATATATATATATATATATATGTAACAAAGTGAAGTTCTTATATAACTTTATTTCCACAAAGACCTGTATAATAACATAAATAATAATAATAATAATAATATAGTAAAAAATATAATAACGACAATGATAATATTTACCAACCTGGTAAGACGCAGAATCAAAATTGTATCAATCTCAGCGAGCGGCGTTCTTTTTATATGAAACGAGTGACACGACATATACATACACGATAACAAATATAAATGACAAAACGAATACAAATTAATACAAATAGTAAAAAATGTAATTACAAAATAGAAATGTACACATGTTATGCAATCAACCGAGCGTGAAGCCTAAAACAATGTATGCATGCAGATATATTGTTATTACATAACGACCGACTTGAATTTAATTCAATTCGACATACATGTATATTATATTAATCGATATATCTGCAGACTTCCCTTTATAACACACACACGTATACATACACAAATATATATATATATATATATATATATATATATGTATAGCACATATATGTGGTATACATACATAAAACAAACTTCAGATATTTTATTGAATTTGTAAAATGATTGAATATGTTAACAATTATAATGTAGTATATATAAGTAGGTATAAGTAGTACATATTAATATATAAATATATGTAGATAAGTATTATAAGTGAGTAATTATTATTAAGTATACATATATATAATATTATAAATTAATAGTATTAATTAATTAATTATATTTATTATTTATATAATATAATAATTAATATAAATATTACACACTATATTTAAAATGTTGACAACATTAGTTTCCTTATATTTGCACTATTTTCCTAATATTTAATCATATATATTAAATTACATGGTTATGTAATATTTACATAAATTTAATTATATATAATTTAATTATTTTACAAAAATGCTAAATTAATACGTTCAACATATTACATTTGTATAGAGTTCAACAGATGTGTAAATTGAACATGTTGAACATATTATATTTGTATAGAGTTCAACAGATGTGTAAATTGAACATGTTCAACATATTACATTTGTATAGAGTTCAACAGATGTGTAAATTGAACATGTTCAACATATTAAATTTGTATAGAGTTCAACAGATATGTAAATTTTATGAGATTAACAGATTTCGATAAAAAAAAATATAATTTTTTTTTATATTATAGTAATTAAATATACAATGAGAGAATAATGTGATAAGATATATATATTAATATTTATAAATTTATAGGCCATTTTGAATATATTAAAATTAAAAACTAAAAACTGTTGAACTGATAAATATTACACATGTTCAGCATGTTATATTAACAGTTTGGTTTACTGGGATATGATGGATATATTACCATATATAGGCTTATTTAATATGCCGTTATTTGAAAAGAAGTGAACAGTGTCTGACCAATAGGATGTGAGGTCATACGATATCACGTGATATATTGTATTAATGTTGACCGATATACTAATCATGTACAGAGTTGTATGTTAACAATCAATCTGCAATATTCATTTTAACACAGCATAAAATAACAATACATATATTAATCATGACATAAATAAATAATTGATAAATATTTAAAATGTTGAAATCATATTTGTTGTCCTTATGTATAATTAACTATATCATTTTAATTTTCATATTAATTCAGGTATTGTAAAAACTTCTTATGAAGATAATAAAATCAACCGAAAAATCTCAATGAAAGCTCTGAGAAAGTTTGGATTCGGAAGTCCTGTATTCGAGGAAAAAGTATGACATCAACTCGTTTCATTATGTAATATATTTCATTTTATATTATGACACATTTTGATGACGCTTCAATATAAATTATAAAGATAAATATATATAATTATAATTATAACATATTCTATAATATCCTTTATTTATAATAGTAATGATACTATATATTATATGATATGGGGTTAAGTTGAATTAAGTTGACACTATTGTGTTATTTAAATAGTATATAGTATATATAAAGTACTATTATATATGCAATATATAACCATATCATATATAAACTTTACATATCTCGTTCGTAATTTATTGTTAAAATCCAGATGAAGAAAGAAGCTGACAACCTAGTACGCGAGATGCTAGCTCTTAGCCACGCCCCTTTTGACCCCAGTGATGTCCTCACTAAAGCAGTTGCTAACATAATATTCCAGCTGGTCATCAGCAAAAGGTTTGCTATCTGACCATTGGTCATCTTACCGCATTGTAATCGTTTATTCGTGTAATGTAATAATAGTACAGTAATTACAGGGTAATACCTTTCAGTATACAATCATGATATAATATATATCGCACATTGCGCACTTTGTATATCGCACACCACACACTTTGTATATCGCACATCGCTCACTTTGTATATCGCACATCGCATACTTTATAATAAATAATGTATTTTATATTATACCAGGGATACCTCTCTGATTATACCCTATAGGCTATATCATATACCACTTCGTATATACATGTATATATATATATATATATATATATATATATATATATATTAAACAACGCCAAGTTAAATGAAGTAAGAATATTTAAACCTGAAATAGATACGAAAGCAATGATACGAATTTCGCGCAGCTTCTAGAAAACATCAACATCATGGTGGATAAATTCGGTATGGGTTTTAGGTCTTTGTCTTTCTTACCGGTATGGATTCTGAAGATTGTATCGGTAAGACTTAATATTCATTAATGAATATGAGTGATTGTATGTATGATATTTGTATTCATAATAATTAATTACTATTAATTAATATTACAGTTTTTATAAAAATCAAATATTCCAATAATAAATTGTTCTAACCTATAACATAAGTCTTCAGCCCTCTAGTTTATAGATTGTAATCCAGGAAGGTGCCTCATTAATACTCACTCATTATGAGTCATTATCTACACTTGTAATCATAATATAGTTAGATACAGCATACATAGGCTTTAATACATAGGGGAAAGTCTTCGATTACTGACCCCCTCCTAATACCGACCTCCTCTCGTATCTCAATAACTATAAGAGATATCAAAAAATAATATATACACGAACTGTTTGTAATTTAATGATACATATGAATAATTATTTTGTTTTAACAAATATTTAATCCTACAATTGTTATTTGATAAAATGTAATATTCTGTTTTTACTTTTTAAATATTTGAATAATAACTTTTTTTAAATCATTGTAAATACTTTATTAATTAAAAGAAAACTTAATACTGCACATAATATTGTAGATCAATAAAATGTTTATAAATATTATAAAAATAATTAAATTTGAATAACTATTATCCAAAATATCCTAATTATAGCAACCAATATGATTTTCCTAATACCGACCCCCTAAATTACCCTAATACCGACCCCCATGTGATTATAATATCCAATCAAAATAGATCAGTATTTTACTTTAAAATATGTCATAAGTTTTTTGTTTATAATTGATATAGATTAAGGATTCATGATTCCATTATATTATATACATACTGATTAATAACTAAATATTAAATTATAATATATACTATTTTAATATAATTACTATAAAGTTTAAATTTAAATATAATATTACTATTAAAACATAAATTCAATAACAAATAATTGCGTGGATGTTATAATTAATTATATTTATTAATATCTACTATGTTGATTGGATATTATAATACTAAAAGTATGTATACCACGATTATTTTTGGGGGTCGGTAATAGGGGAAGGGGTCGGTATTAGGAACAGTATCCGATTACCGACCCCACTGTTTATTCTTGTAAATATAATTATATCAAACATTTAAAATAGCCACATTTTCATTACCATAATATTACTCTATTTACAAAATTTCAAATAAATATATTTGGATCATTAGTCGTCTGCAACCGCAAGCACATGAACACATACTTGCCTGAGTTATATTTATATTGCGGGAGTTGAAATATGCAATTAAATATACATACGCGTGAAAGTAGATCCGCACGAAAGTAGATCCGTATGAAAATAGATCCGTACGAAAATAGATCCTAATCTTATAGTAATATATTGTAATCGTATAGTAATTATATATATATATATATATATATATAATGTGTGTGTGTGTGTGTGTGTGTGTGTGTATGTATGTGTGTATAATTACTATGTATTACTATACTAAAGCTATTAAATACTGAATTTAAGCAAAACAAAGATATATTAAAGGAACTGCCAATTAAACAGTTGACAAAATCATTAAATAAACTTGGTAATGATAATAGTAGTACTTTAATATTTACTAACTTTAATAAACAAGATAATATAGATTACGTAGACAAAGATAACTTAATTAATTTTATAAATAAAAATCTTGAATATACTCTTAATAAAGAATCTATTGTTAATATTAGTAAATATACTAATGCATCTAGCTTACCTAATGAAAACGACACTAATAATATTACATCAAAACCTGATAAATATTTCATAAAATTGATTGATCAAAATTTAACAATAGATATATTAAAAAACAAGTCAACATTATCTAATTCTAATTATTACATTAATATTAAGCATTCAATAGAAACTGATAATATTCTTTATAAATCTAGGAAATTAGTTAAATCTAATTCTATTTATATAGCTTGGGTATATATAGACAAAGTTTATATCATTATAGATAAAGATAAAAATAATCAATTATATATCTCTGATATATCTCAATTAAATAACCTTTAATTTAACTTATTTTTGATTACATAACAATTATATATAGCCTCAATGTCTTCAGATTTAAATTTATGTATAAATGATGTTTTTATATATAATGAAAATAATGATGTAATAACAGATAACATTAATTGCATGCATGATTATTATCCCACTAGTAGATATGTGTATTCAAATGAGAAAACTTATAATACTACCTGTTTATCTATCATTCATTTCAATGCTAGAAGTCTTATTAAAAACTTCGATAATATCAAACATTATTTATTATCAACAAATAATGTATATGATGTAATCGTTGTAACAGAAACATGGCTTAAAGCATGTAACAAAGACCTTTATTTATTAGACGGTTATAATGTTTCTCATACTATAAGGCATAATAAACGTGGTGGTGGTATATCTATTTATTCTAGAGATATTTTTAATTATGATATTATTAATAGGTATACTTCATCAATTGATTCAATATGCGATATACTAACTATTAAATTATCACATTTATCACCAAATAGCAAAGAATTTATTATTACTGGTATATATAAATCTCCTAACTATAATATTCTAATTTTTAATGAATTTCTGCATTCATTTTTAGATTACATTTCTAATTATAAAGACACTTTTATTTGTGGTGATTTCAATATTGATATCTTAAATAAAAATAAATCACCTATAATTTACGACTTCATTAATATATTTTACCAATTTAGTTTTTATCCCACTATTAATAAACCTACACGAATTCAAGGTAATTGTTTATCACTAATTGATAATATATTTACTAATACAAATAAGGATTATGATAATAATTATATACATGTAATCGATATAAGTGATCACTTCCCTATCTCTATCTCAATTTTAAATATGTTCTCTAAGGTAACTCATCCTGTTAATAATTGTAACTCGTATAGATATATAAAAAATAATAATATAATTACTTACTGATTTAACTTACTGATTATCTCAAATTTACAGATTGGGATTTTATCTACAAAATTAATGAATCTGAATTGGCATGTAGTACATTTTTATCCTATCTCACTGAAATATTTCATAAATTTTCATTTGTTAAAAAAATAAAATTTGATAATAAAAATAAATTTCCATGGATTGACAAATCAATAAAAAAAGAGTTATTGAAAAAAAATAAACTTTATAATACATTTATTTCTGATTCTTCATTAAATAATAAAAATCGTTATAAAAATCAAAGGAATAAATGTACTAAATTAATCCGTGATTCTGAAATTGCTTATAACTCAAAAATGTTAAATTTGAACAGTAACAAATGGAAACATTTAAATAAATTATTGACTGATGGCTCCTCTAAAGTTAACCATTCACCTTTTGATACTACCTCCCATGTAACTGCTAACAGATTTAATGATTATTTTAGTGAGATTGGATTACAACTTTCCAGTGATATTGAGTCTATGGCTACTATTACAAATTATAAAAAACAAAAGTCTATATCGTCATCTATTTTCTTTCAGCCTACTTCAGTAAATGAGATTTTAGAAATAATAGCAAACTCTAAAAATAGCTTTACACAAGATTTTTACGAAATTAGTATGAGTTATATAAAACTAATAAGTAAATTCATTGCAATTCCCCTAACACATATTTTTAATAAGTGTATCTTAGATGGTTATTTTCCAAATTGTCTTAAAATTTCTAAAATCATTGTATTATATAAGAGTGGTAAAAAAGATATATTAGGAAATTATAGACCTATATCTTTGTTACCACAAATTTCAAAGATTTTAGAAAAAATAATAAAATCTCGTCTAAATGCCTACATTAATAAACATAATGTATTACACTGTAATCAATTTGGTTTCAGGTCAAATAGATCTACTGCTGACGCAATTGATAATTTAAATGATATACTAATTAACAATTTAGATAACAAGGTTAATTGTCTCGCAGTATCAATTGATTTAAAAAAAGCATTTGATACTTTAAATACGAATATATTATTAAATAAGTTATCTTACTTTGGCATTAGAGGTATAACTCTAGATCTATTATGCAGTTAGAAAACAACAAATAGAAAACAAATAGAAAACAATATGTCTGTTATCAGAAATGTAATTCAAATTTACTAGGTATTAATATAGGTGTTCCACAAGGCTCCGTATTGGGACCATTGTTGTTCTTGTTATATATAAATGATATATCTAACGTTATGGACGACAATGGTTGTATCTTATTTGCTGACGACACGACATTAGTATTCGCGGATAAAGATGTATCGATATTGGAGTCAAAAGCTAACAAATATATTGGTTATATTTACTCATGGTTATGTTACAATAAACTATCATTAAATTTAATTAAAACTTCTTATACTATATTTGGTCAACATAAACCTTATATTTTCAATATTTCATTAAATGGAATACTTATTAAAAGTCAAAATGAATTTAAATTTCTAGGTATTATCATTGATAATAAACTTTCTTGGAAACCGTATATTACTTTATTAGCCTCCAATTTATCTAGAATTGTAGCTGTCTTTTATAAACTGCGTAATAAAATTAATATAAAATCATTAATTTTATTATATAACGCACTATTTCACTCTAGATTAAGTTATTGTTGTTCGTCATGGGGCTCTAATTATAAATCAGTAGTACACAAAATTATTGTATTACAAAACAAGGTACTTAAATGTATTTATAAACTACCCCAGAGAACTAATATCAACTTCATTTATAAAAGACATCATATATTGAAAATAGTTGACTTAGTTAAAGTCACATTATTAAAAAATACACATTATGCTTTTAATAGAGTCTACAGAACTAAACTATTACAAAAGTTTGTACTTTGTTCGAACAGTTGTACTAGGGCTAAAAATAGATTTATTATACCGAAATGTAGAATTAATATTAGTTGTTATGCTGTACATTATGCAAGTATTAAATTATGGAATAATCTAAGTAACAAATTAAAAATTATAAAACCTATTAAGTTATTTATAAAAAAATTAAAAATTTCTTACCTAGCTCTTTACTAATTATATTTTATTTTACATGTTTGATGGACTAATGGTGACTATTCAAGCTGATTGATAGAAGTGGAACAGATCCTCAAAGAAATTATTTTATTTGTTTTCTTTTATTAAGCTCCGTGATTATTTATTTATTATTATGAATTACTAATATGTAATATTAGATGGATTAACATAGGGATTATATTTCTGATTGTTTGAAACGCTAAATAAATCACTGAGTATTACACTCCTGGGTGTGGGCTACCCATATGGGATTTGGGCAACCCCGAAGCTTCCTTCACTTATATATTCCCTTTGATTATCCTTCTATACATATACATGTTTGAATGTATAATATGTAATTGCATTATTATTTACTCTGGCCAAACACCTCGAAAGTCAATTTGACTATTTTGTTTAGCCATTTATTGTTAAAATTTTTTTTTGCAATAATAAATTATCCTTATCCTTATCCTTATCCTTATATATATATATAATTGTTTATATGTATATAATATATACTATATATATATATATATATATATATATATATATATATATAAATTAAGTATATATATATAAACTTATATATATATAATTAATAATATTTATATATACTTAATTTATATATATATACTTATATATATAAATAAATATATATACTTAACTATAGTATAACTAATTATTAACTTAATTTTAGTAAACTTATTTATCTATATATATATATATATATATATATATATATATATATACTTATATATATATGTACTTATATATTGTATTAAGTATATATATATATATATATATATATATATATATATATATATATATATATATATATATATATATATGGTTATATACCTATAAGGTTATAATAATATATTATATATATATATACGCGTATATGTATACGTGTATATATATAATTATAATGTATTATATCTATTTATAATATCTTTATAATATCTATTTATGTATTTATGTATTATATCTATATTTAATCGCGTATGAATATAAATTATATTGAAAATCATTTAAATGCATCACTAATCACTGAATGTAAATAGCGTATAACGCGCGCGCGCGCGCAGAATTTTCATGTGCATGTCCTTTTATGGATACACTGCAGTTCGAGACGACTAATGATCCATATATTTAATATTGAATAAGTTATTACAAATAATCATTTATGGGTCGGTAATCGGAGACTTTCCCCTATATGTAAACATATATAAATTAACATTTATGTTATGTTCTATAATACTCCAAACTAACTCCTCATTGAACATTATGATATCCATCAGACGATAATTTCACGATATATGTGAATACCTATATTGAATACCTACCTGAATAGATATACATTATATGTTTATAGATTAAACAAATATTGTTGATTTATTAGGATGTAAAAAATAGATTGAAATTAATATACATTTCTATAAATTTTTCTAATATTTACTGGTCTTATATTCTATTGTTAATATTATTTTCTAGATTTATATTAACCTTTTTAATATTGTTATCATATTTATTATTTATTTATTGATAATATATATTTAAAAAAATCTACATAATATATTATATAATTACATATATTATATAATATCAAAGATTGAGCGAAGCACCTTCGGTCAATATTTGATAATATTAAGTAATATAATAATAACCGGCTACAATATTTAATATTTCTGTATAGGGAGATATAAGAAAATGTTTTGCATCGTATGATGAAATAAACAAATATATAAGAAATGAAATACAAGAGAATCAGAAAATATTTGACAACAATAATATTAATAGTTTCGTAGATTTATACATTCAGATGTCTCAAGAAAATAAAGATGTTACTCTCAGTTAGTTAAATATATATATATATATAGATATAATTGTTTATCATAATAATTATATATAATTAATCAATAATGAAATATAAAGAATATTTTTTAATTAATTGTATCAATATGAGAATACAATAATATTAAATAATTAGTAATATTAAACTAATAATTTAATAATAATAATTGACTAACAACTAGAGATAATGTTTTTTAGAACGGTCATATATATGATGTAAGTATTGCATAAATAATATAAATGTTTGAATTTAAATTGTTATAAAATTATTGTCGAATCATTATGCATTATCGAGAGGTATTTTATACCTAGTTTAATTAGGACACCAATTAGGTCACCGAGTAACAACGTTAATTTCAATAATGATCATTAGTGGATAACTTGCACGAGATGATACTGGACTTCCTAGTCGCTGGCGTGGAGACAACTAATACGACCTTGAGATTTCTTTTGTTCTTTTTGTGTAAATATCCCGATGTCCAAAAGAAATGCCGAGAAGAAATTCTTGAAGTTAGTCTGCAATTATATATAATAATAATAATATAAGAATTTAGTTATGACCATGATAAACGAAGAAGCACTATGATTATCTAGTCATTTACTTATTAGACTTTCCTAAAGGACAATTATGATGAGAAAATTATAGTAAAAGTAAAAAAAAAAAAATAAATAAAATAAAATGTTAAGATTTAAAGTTCGTAAACAAAATATATGTATATAAAATATATACACAAAATATATACAACAATATATGATAAAAGACAAAATTATAAATAAAATTGAATTATTTAGTAATCTATTAGAATAATAATTTATAAAGATATTAAATGATTAAAATTACATCCAATGTAGACAACAGTAAGTTAAACTAATGAAGATATATGGTGTATCAACTGCAATGATATAAGTTCGTCATGTCCAATGCCTTAGGGATCCTATTTATGCCAATATTAAGTATCATGGCAATATTTTCCTCTAACTATAAATATATCCCTTTCCCCGACACGTACCAACACCCACACTAATAAAAAAACATCAGCCACTCCGTCACAACAAAAAAACACAATATAAAATAGTTCAAATATAAATGTATATTCCAATAGATTACTTTTTATAATGGAAATTATTTTATTAAAAATATTAAAAATATTAAACACATAAGAATAATTTTTTTTAAACTCGTTATATGCCATTCATCATGTAAATAAAATTTGAAATAAGATAAATAAATAAAATCAAATAATTAAAACTAAATAATAATGTAATTAAAAAAAACGTAAAAAATATATATTTATATATGATGATGATAAGGTTTATTAGAACTTATCATAGGTGTGGCCACCCCTAGTAGATGCTATACGATATAGAACGAAAACAATAAATAGATAAATAAATAAACAATACGATAAAATAATATAATTTATAAAAATAGTAATATTGTATGATTAAATAAGTGAATATATTACATCGATGATATGTAAGCTTTGAGGTGTGTAATAAAGGACGGGTGTGAATGGATTGATCAAATAGAGGCAGGGAGGGAATTCCATAAGGATGGAACCATATAACTGAAGGCGCGTTTATGGTATTTCAGGTATGAGACCCGAGGGCAAATTAGGGAAATGTCAGCATTTGATCGTAAGGAAGTCAGTGGGCGTCTTAGAGTTAGTAGGGAAGTTAAATAAGGAGGAGAAGTATAATATATTGCTTTATGAGCGAATGATAGAAGGTGTAGGAGGGAACGATTTTTTTGAGGGAACCAGTTGGATATAAGTTGGTGGGAGTCGGTAATGGAATGGTCAAATCGATTTATTGAGAAAATGGTTCGTATAGATGCACGAATTATACGATTTAAAGGGGATAATGAAGTATTAGGGAGATTATATAGTATTGAGGAGCAGTAGTCTATATGAGAGAGGACGAGTGCGTTTATGAGGACAGTTGTAAGAGGGCGGGTTAAGTCTTTTCTTATACGACGAATTTTGAAGAGGTGATAGTTAGCTGATTTAGATATATTAGCTATATGGGAATATAGGGATAGGTTAGCATCCAAAGTAATTCTAAGATTTATAACAGATGATGATGGGGAGACCGTCGATGATAACAGGAGGAAAATATTGATAGTTAGATGGGATATTTAGGAGTGCAGATTTTGAAGAGTTAAGTAGAAGATTGTTAGATAGAAGCCATGATCTGATAGTTGATGCACATTTACATAATTGTGAGTTATCTGGTAGTACATTGGAGGAGTTGGGTAGGAAGGAATATAGTTGAATATCATCAGCGTAAATTTGAGAGTGTACATCTGGAAATTGACCAATAATATCATGTTTAGGGAGGATGTATATTGAGAAGAGGAGGGGGCAGAGAACAGATCCCTGGGGGACACCATAATGAAGAGTACGAGATTTTGTAGAAAAATTGCAAATGTTAACGGATGATGATCGATTTAATATATAGGATGAAAACCATTTCAGTACGGTTCCGCGTATACCAATCATTTCTAATCTTGAGATAATAATTGAATAGCTTAAGGAATAGAAGGCACATGAGAGGTATAATAATATAAGTTGGCAGGAGATAGTTGGAGATACTGTAGAGTATATATTGTTAAGTATTTAATGTAGTTTAGTTTCAGTTGAGTGTCCTCGTCTAAATGCACTCTGAAATATATCATATAGTTTATTTTCAGCTATAAATCTATTCAATTGTATGGCAACAATTCGTTCCAGAATTTTGCTGATAAACGGAAGTTGTGAAATGGGGCGATAGTTAGCAATTATATTAGGATCAAGTTAAGGTTTTTTGAGTATAGGTGTTATTATAGCATGCTTAAAGGAAGTGTGACAAATACCATCTTTTAGGGAAATAATTATAATATCAAGAATATAGGGGGATAGAGTATCATTTAGTTTTTTAAAGGTGGCTAAGTTAATTGGGTCAGAAGAATGAGAAGAGGAAGACTTAGAAATAAGATTAGATATTGTGAAAATAGAAGGCATATAGAATTTAGAAAAATAGTATGGGATTGGTTTACTAATACAGATGCACGGAATAGAGCTAATTGGTAGGAGAGATGAAATAGAAGTGCAGGTACGTTGAATTTTATCAGTAAAATGATTAGCGAATTCATAACATAATTAATTTTTTGCAATATTAGGTATATGAGGTATATTGATAGGCATTGTAAGCTTACGAGCAAGGGCGAAAGAAGCACGGGGATTGGATGTGAGGTTATTTATTTTACTAATATAAAAAGCAGACTTGGCTTTAGAGATTTCAGATTTATAGAACTTGCGATATGTAGAAAATATTAAGAGGTTACTAGAAGAGGGGTTACTGTGGAAGATTCGTTCGAGTTTACGTAGGTTGCGTTTGAAAGAAACAAGTTCGGAGGAAAACCATGGAGAGTTTGAATGGATATTAATAGTTCGAGTTTTTAGAGGGGCAAATTTATCAAACAAGTAAGATAGAGCATAATTGAGTGAATCAATGGAACACGGCAATGAAAGTAGGATTAATTTAAGTTCCGAGGCATAACAATCATAATCAAGAGATCTGTAGTTTATGTATGTGATGGATTTTTTTTCTATAGAGGTGGAGTAAGGAATAACTAATCGACAAGTTATTAGAAAATGATCGTTAATTAAGTCATATTTACAACAATAAGTGATACACTGACAACTACTATGAGATCTACAAAGAATTAGATCAAGTGTGTGACCAGCAATATGAGTAGAGAAAATTATAAATTGATGTAGAGAGAGAGTCAGTAAGATTTTTGAATGTGGAATGGGGATGTATATTTGATTCAAAGTGGTAGTTAAAGTCACCTAGAATAAAGTTATGATGATTGTTAGATAGTGGAGTATCAGTTATATAGTCATAAAATTCATGATAGAAGGTGGTATAGTCTTGTTTTGGAGGTCGATAAATTATAGTAAAGGAGTAGACAGTATTCATAAAATTTAAAGAGGCTGTCAGGTAATCACTATAAGAGAAGGAAGAGTAGATAATAGTAGGAGATGGTAGGTCAGAGTGAACTAAATATATATATATATATATATATATATATATATATATATATATATATATGTATCTCTATATCTACGAAACTATATATTTCTAGAGTTTTTAATAACTATTTTAACATTGTAAGGATAGTTCTATATGTTGCTGCTCTCATGGCGTCACATACATTTAGTCCTGTCCACTCGTATATGTTGTAGGACCATTTCAGTCTCGGACGACCTCTCTTTCTTGTGCCATTTACAGTACCTTGAAGGAATATTTTTGACATAGTGTAATCATCGCGAATGATATGACCATACCACCGTAGCTTTCTCTCTTTCACTTTTGTTAGTAGGTTTTTGTGATTGCCGATTATCATGTATACTCTGTTTCTGACTTCTATATTTGTAATTCTGTCTTTATATGATATTTTGAGTAATCTTGAAAAAAGTGGAACAAAATTGTGAGAGATTCATCAGCGCCCATACGGCTCAACGCTACGGGATAGGTAAAAAAAGGATAGTTTGAACAGTTGTTATGAGATTTAATTATTTTATTAATTATATAACATTATTTTAATAAACACATGATTAAAGTATTACAACTAATATTGTACTCTATAATAACTATAGTTTTATAAATAATATAGTTATGTATTTTATAAAGGCGTAACTAAAAAATGAGTTAGATATAAGTCTTGTAATTAAACATACTCTAAATATTCTGAAGTTTCACATAGCTGATTAAACTACATCACACACACATATATATATATATAACACATAGGAAATAGGAGGTACAGTCAGACCATCACTCTCTGATAGGAGTAAACTACTGTACAATAACGCTACACATCTAGAGCTGCTGAGGCTTACATCTACAGGTTGTCACATCCCTACCTCCCTTTTGTTTACCGTAGTTACCGTAATAATTCACCATGTAGCACCAGTAGCTCTGGCGCATACGTGTGACACCGATGTCACGCTTGATGGATACCACTATGAAAAGAATACAATGTTCCTACCGAATCTATACTGTTGCCACATGAATGAGAATACATTTCCTCAGCCTCACGAGTTCAAACCGGAGAGATGGATAGGTGACGACGGGAAACTGATTACTCCACCTCTAGATTATATGCCGTTCGGAGTAGGTATGTTCTATGTATGTAATTGGCCGTATTTATATTATCATTATTATGTTTATATTAATTGACATTCTAAAATATTATATATAATTTATATATTTTATAAAATAATATTTAAATGTATAAAATAATATATAAATTGTTAAATGAAATGTTCTATATAAAAGTATATATATGGACTCATTGTATATAATATATAAGATAATATATATTAATTATATTAGAATAAAACAGAAATACAATATATTTATATCACCATGTTAAGCAAAGAATTATAATATAATCTAAATAAATTCTATATGAAACACATTTATGAATAATTCAACAGTTAAACATTTATTGTTTTTACTTATAATTAATTGATAACATTGATATCATCATATACATCGTTATAATAATATAAATATTTAATTATTCTACATTATATTTCTCATTTAATGTACATTAATACTATTTTAAAATATATATTTGAATATAACAATAAAATATATCATTACATAATAACTACAATATTCCGATAGGTCCGAGATCTTGTATCGGAGATGCATTGGCTAAGAATGAATTATTCATCTTCAGTGTAACGATGCTACAGAGGCTGACATTCTCTTACGATGGGGAAATTCCAGTACCCGATATACAGATGGGAGTCACTGTGAGGATTGCGCAACAGTTGAGAATTATAGTCAAACCGATAAGTTGATTACTTCACACTTATAACACGCTTACATAACTTGTCAAGTATTACAGTTATTATTAACCATTTCATTTTAGTATTATTATTACTTATTAATAATTGTTCAATACTATTATATAAGTATTGAAATTAATGCTTTTCATTATTTTCTTTATGAATTATTTATAAATAAATTGTCTTAAATATAAATAAAATTAATATATTAATCTTATTAGATATTTTGTACATTATATTAGTGGACATTTATAGGTTATAAAATACTATATAGTATATGAATATATAGTATATGAACATTAACGATATATTGATTTCAGATTTAATACCAGTTGTATTATTTATCATGTAATTAATTTGAATATCTAATAAACTCAAATACTATAGTGTCATTACTTATATATATACTCGCTTACTTGCATAATTTGGAGGATTATCTTGTTGATCTTATACTTACAGTAGGTTGACAACTCCCGCTAGATATATCTATCAAGTATGCTCTTTCTTATATCTCGATTCTCTAGGAGACCATGGTCTCACTACACTACAGTGTATTTTCTTAAAATAAACAAATAGTTTAAATGCCATCGATCTCTTTAGCTTTTCCTTGAGTAGGTTCACATAAAATGAGCGAGTGTACTGATAGTTTAGGATACCGTATATAGCGTCCTGCCATTTTCATCCTTATTTATTTAATTTTGTAAGAAACAAGAGGTAATTTACCATATATATATTTATTTGTGAAGTGTTCCTTTGAAAATATATTTAAGGATTTAAGAAGAATTCGCGTATATGTGAATCCAATGATTTCTACTATTGAACGTTCAGTGTCCATGAATCAGATCTATTGATTAGTATACTTTCTACAGTTGCCTTAAAGAGTAGTAAGTTTATTTGAGACTTCCTTATAATATGTTCCATGCTTATATGGTCCATGTATAGTGCGTTCCATGATTGAGGCTTTTTCACTTTAAAGTACTTTTCTGACGAGTTTATTAAGGCTATGGCTCTGAAGATTGGACCATAACTAAGAAACACGAGAAAAAGCTATATAGAACTTATACATGAATGTTGAGAGCCATATTAAATATATCATGGAAAGAGCATTCTACAAAGATTCGCCTATACGGAAATATAGTAATATAGTAAATTATATACCTAATATAGTAATATACCTAATTATAGTATCATAATTTTTGATTCATAAATATTTGATTTCCAGTCAATATTGTTATTGATTATATTGTGTAATTCATATTTAGATGTAAATCTATTAAAAACTAGTTAAATGTTATGCGAATATTTAACTAATTTAGATATATGGTACAAGATATATACTGCATGGTATCAACAAATGTCCTAGTAATTTCTGTTTTTGGTAATGAGATCCTGGTATAAATATTTTCAAATACAGGATAACTATCTAATTTAAGTCTAGAATTAATTATTATTTTAGTCAGTTATAATATCTTATATTATTGTATCCCTAACTATATCTATTATCCTAATAGATACATATACGACAATTATATTATTATTATTGTCTCCCTGAAATTTTATATAATATCTCTAAATGCTAGAGAGTTTATAAATATTGATTCCACTCTCTATAATTCTCTCCTACGCTCATTCGCTTTATTAGCTAACACAAGAGAATCCTAAAGCCTACTTAGTAGTTACTTAATTAATTAATATATATATAATGAATACACGATTAGACCCCCTTCTATCTATATTCGTTATTTTAATCTCGTGTTTCCAAAATAATTAATTAATTGTTAATTGTATTATAATTTTTCTTATAATTCGGAAATTATTTCCATTTAATTTTATTAGAGTTATTATTTTTATTTTATTCCAGCATGATTTAACGGGTCAACCCAGCAATATTTGTAATGCTAATACATATATGCATATATACATCACTATCATCATAATATATATATATATATATATATATATATATTAACTGTTAGATATAACTAGTTTGTGTTTTTCAGCGAACTCAAGTTGTATTTCTCCTTGGCTGTTTATTTGTACGTCCTATAATGTTTGGCCATATCTGATAAGCATCTTCGACAGCTTTTGGGTTCCAGTCACCTAGTAATAAAATAAAATCTTTTTTGGATTTACTCGTGCTAGTTTCCTCAATTATTTCATATTCGAACTCTTCTATTTCTGCATCAGGATATTCAGCTTTAGGTGCGTATACCTGTATGATGGTCAGATTCTTTGAGTTTGCTGCTAGTCTTATTCATATGTTTCTGTCCGAGACATATTTAAAATCAATTATATATTCTGTGAGCTATTTTATGACTAGAAATCCAACGACATTACGTTTTAATTTATGTTGATGGCTTGACCCCTATACAAGAATGTATGGTCATTGTGGATTATTTATTCTCCAGTTCCCTTCCATCGTATTGCTGCTAGTATTATTACATCCCATGTATAGTTATATAATTATCCACTGAGTTTTTCCAGTATACCACATCGTGAAAGATATCTAACATTCCATGTTCAAATTATCGTTACCGTCGATGTCATCTTTTTTTAATTCATTCATTACTTTCCGTCATCTTTATTTATGTATATATCGCCAGTAGCTAATTTTCCACTTCTGTCATGGGAGGACGTAGTTATCCCGGGCAAACACCGATCCGGTATGTAGTATTATATACAGTAAACATAGGGGGATTATATTACACAGCTTGAGATACATGTGTGTATGTATACTCGATAACTTAGTTTCAATACAAAGAGGTGTTAGTAGTTTTGTAGATATCCTGATTATTGATGATAATCTGAATTTTTGTTGAAAATAATATATATATATATATATATATATATATATATGACATATAAATATAGTTTATAATTCAATGGTATCTATTTTGTCAAGGTAATCTATGATAGATAGATGACATTATATTTAATTCATTATATTAAATATATTCTAATGATTGATACAATATATAATGTAATATATATGTGTGTGTGTGTTATTTAGTGTGAAAATAAGTTATCCACTGACAATGATAGTTCTCATCAGGTTGTAATTATTCATGGGAAGAACACAGATAGGGTTAGGATACCTATATAAGGTTTATTTAATATATTAATATAACGGAAAGTAAAATAGTATTGAGCAATTTATCAAGGGTTCTGGTGTAATCACCCTCGAGTGTAGCTACCCGATTGATTTTATAGTGAGAAACGAACGTACGTCAAAACAAGAATATATGCATATGCGGAGTTTGTCTTGGAATGACATATATATATATATATATATAAGGTTAATGTTTAAACGGTCTTCTGACAATGGCATTGATATAAAGAAAGTATTTATTTATATTTATGGTTAATGGTTAAATTAATGGTATATAAATATATTCATGTCAATATATATTTCTAGAGATAGTTGAATATAACTAGTTTATTGAATAAACAAGAGTTTTGGAAATATGATAATATATATATATATACTATACTTTTTACTTTTTTGTTTATGGACTGCATCAGTTCGTGAGCAATCGGTATTCCGACGGAGGGAATTATTGAGTGGAAGGGGAGGCAAGGGAGAAGTAATAAGTCTTAAGGTGGCGTTTAAAGGAGGGAGTTGATGTGTTTGTTCGTAGGTGATTGGGTAGGGAATTCCAGTGGTAAGGGGCAGAGAGACATAGGAGCATATATTGGAAGAGTGGAGTTTGTGTAGATGGGGAGTGGTAAGGATAAAGGTGTTGGAGGAACGGGTCTGAAATACTATATATAATATATATTCAGATATAAAATACCGATGAGTATGAAATACTTCGCTGTATCTTATATAATAATACGAATTTCTATCCACGCCATCTCTTTACAATTACAAAAAAAATATATCAAATCATCCACCTCACATTCATACTACATAGTTACCATATTACATATATAAATATATATATATATATATATATATATATATACTTATATATAACTATATAGATATTGTATAAGAATTTGTGAACTACTAATTAGTCACTAATTATTATGTTATAATCAGTTTATGAATATTAATAATTTATTTATATAATCATCTATATGTTTTAAAATATTAATAATTTTAACATATTATAATATATATATATGTAAAATATAACATAATTAAAGTATATTGCCTAATTATCTGTCACTTTGAAATTTATAACTGACCACCAAAAATAGTTAATTAAATCTTAGCGTAACCTACTCGAGTTTCAGATTAATTTCATATTTGTCAATTATTCTAAGGGTTATATTATAAAAATGAGTTATTTTACTTATAACAATTAGTCACCTGGTTTATAATACAGAGTTATTGATGTAATATTAATACTTTAATATAATTGTGAGTCTAATTGTAATGATAACAATTAAGATAAGATAATAATTTTATCAAAATAAATCATTACATACAAATTAAAGCATAACTCTTCCACTTAAAAGAAGACTTTTTATGGTTACAGTAGAAAGTATATATACTATTCTATGGGTCTGAGTCATAGATATTAACAGTACAGCAACAGAAATCCCTAAACGGTACCTATACACGAATGCTCCGCAAAGCTCTTAATATATCTTAGCAAGAACACACGTAAAACAAACAATTATATGGGCAGTTGCCACCAGTTTCTACCAAAGTGATTTTCAGGAGAATGCGAATGGGCGGTCACATTGTGTACGACATCCTTAACTCTATTATGGGAGCCTATAGGGTATACCCATGGCAGTGCAAATCGTGGTCGTCGTCGCCTATGTAGATATGTTACGTTAAGATATCGGTCTCACAAAGAAGCAATAAATAAGAACCCGCACGATGGATAGAGATGTCTGGAGGAAGTTGTGTTATACTGATGCTCGATATGAAGATTGGCTAGATCGTACTCGAAATTAAACAAAAAGTAAGCAACATTCAAATTAATAGTTTTTCAATCTTAATCATAATTATGATTATAATTATTATAATAATATAATTAATTAATAAGTAGATTTATTTAATGACATTTAAATGTCATTATATAATGTATGTAAATAATTATTTATATATATATATATATATATATATATATATATATATTTCTCATAAAACTAGGTCATATAATTACAATATATTAATACGTGATAATATAAATGCGAGTTTTGCCTAATCTGTTTTTAAAACAATGTTTACATTACATATTTAATTTATAGCGGTTGTATATTTAATCTAGATAATATGACATATGATATATATATTTATAGAATAGCTTGTTTTTAAGTTTAAAAAAGTTTAAAGTTTAAATCATGACCAAAAACATTACATTGTTTATCTTTAATATATATATATATATATATATATATATATATATATATATATATATATGTTTATATATATATGTTTATATATAGTTGAATAATTATAATCACGCCTATAAATAAGTACGTGGAGATTATATACAACTATATGTGCGTAGATGTCAAATTAAATAGTTGCATTTCATATTGTTTCTGTATAAGGTTCGTAGTAGATGTGTAATTTATTAATATTATTATATATCTGAATAATTTAACTTCCTTGATATATGTATATATATATTATTTTATCTATATTATTTAATTTATTTATTATTAATAATTAATGTATTTAATTATATTATTTAATTTATAAAAATACAAATATATTAGCAAATATACCTAGTGCATATTATAATATATAAATTAATGAAAGTTAAATAGAAACCACAATAAAAATAATATGAATAAAAATGTATATTATAAATTAAATACTCTAAATTGGTTAATATATTCTAATAATAAAGTTAACTAACTACTGAAATAATATAACTTTAAATACATACATAGATGATAATCATAACATAACGCTATCAACATTATTGGCATATATATATATATATATATATATATACGAATGAATTGCTTATAATGTATATATTTGTTGATACTATATATATTTGATATATGAGTTATACTTTATAGCATTCTACGTATAGTACTGAACATATATATATTCGAAAAAAATAAAATATAAGTATTAAAAATAGTAGATTCACATTAATGTAGTATATTATATATAATAATGGTATATATATATATATATACTAAATGTAGTACATAATATTTATTATATATATATATATATATATATATATTCGATCATTTATTTATAAATTTATTATTGTAATTAAACAAATAAATATATATATATTTATTACGTATATTTTATCTTATAAAAAACAATTATAATCACTATACATATAGGTACTTTTAGTTATAATTTATTAATTTAATTACTCTTTAATATATTTTTAATACTATTTAATTGATGTTATAATAATGTTTTGATGTTATATTTATTACAATTTTACATTTATTATACGACTTAAATATCGGTATTTTCTATAGTTTATTTCCTATGCATCGTGGTTTCTATTTTTAATCAAATTATCTTGATAAGATATTAGAAGTTGTATAGGTTTAATGTAACAATTATTATTATATATGTATATATATATATATATATATATATATATATATATATATCAATATCTGTATCATTTAAAAAATTAAATTATGCATATTAAATTAAATATGTTATAGTATTATCTTGTCTCTTATTTAAAATAATAACTTACAAAAACTAATTACCAAATTATTTAATAAAGTTACATAGTAAAATAACAAATAATTCTGAATTAGGATTTTAAATACTATAATAATAAATTGAATAATTTAGTAAACACTAAATTCCATAAATACACATGTGAGAGTTATATATAGGGTATACCTATTTATATGCTAGTTTTAAATATAATTAGTAATACACACACACACATATATATATATATATACAGTAAAACCTCTCTATAAGAAACTATTTTTTTTCAGTACTTTTTTTCTTTTAGAGAGGTTTTCTTATAAAGAGGTTTTTACTTTTTCAATGATTTTAATAATTAATTTATAATTGAAAATTATTATATAATCTATAGGTTATATATATATATAGTATATTTATTTTGTATACTGTTTTAAATGTATAATGTATTGTTTTAGACATGTTAATACATAATGACATTTTATTAGATTTACATTAGAAATTATAAATTATGAATCATCATTGATGAATATAATATAATGAATATTATAATAATCTATTATTTAACAATTAATTGTATAATATAATAAATTGTATCATCAATACATTTTAAGGATATAATAACATTTATTAATTACATTTTAATAAATTTATGTATATACAATATCATTTATTAATTAATGTTAATTCATGTCGAGCTATTTATGTAATATAATATTTGTAAGAAATAAAAATATCTTATATAATAATTAATTTCTATAATTGTTATCAATATACAATACTTATATTTATATATAATTATTTTGTATACAATAAGTTTCTTATAAAGAGGTTTTTCTTATACTTTTCTTATAAGATTTTCTTATAAAGAGGTTTTTTAATGTGGAAAAGGTTGAATTCCAACCAAATGTGTGAAAAATGTTCTTATAAAGAGGTTTTTCTTATAAACAGGTTTCTTATAGAGAGGTTTTACTGTATATATAGTCAACTCCCGATAAGTCGGACTCGCAAGGGACCGGGAAAAATGTCCGACTTAGCGAGATGTCCGACTTATACGAGATTCAGAATTACATGCAAATATGACATGAGATGCGCAGCGTGAGTTAAAGGGTTACCGAAATGTGGAATTATGCAACAATAAACAACATTAAATGTTGTACTCAATAATATTACTTGCTAAAATAATAATATTCATTATTTAAAATAAACATTTCTAACATTTATAAAAATTCCGACTAATCCAATATAAATCTCATAAAAATGACTATAATATGTGTCCGACTTATAGAAAAGTCCGACTTATCCAAACCAACTTATCCGACTTACCCGATTAATTTAACATGAACTAGATACAAATCCAACCAAACCAACTAAATGTGTCCGACTTATCGAGAAGTCCGACTTACCGAGAGTTGATTATATATATATATATATATATATATATATATATATATATATATACGTATAGACGTATATGTGTATAAATATATACATGTGCAATGCACATTGTGCATGCCTATTAAATAATTAACTAAACTTGCTATAATTATTTAATTGATATAACCCTAGATTAAATAATTTTCACAAATATTATGTTAAATCTAAAAATAAAATGCTTTACCCAGTACATTTGTGAGTGTTTTGTATGTGTTTTACCTCGTGTTAAAGCTGGACATTTTCCACGATTTTTATAATGTTACACGCGGTAGATATTTAAAACATAATTATAAGTTAATATATGATATAGAAAGTAATCTTCAATTATATATAATGTATTTACATTTATAATACTAAAACAATAATTGTTTTATATTAATATCAATACATTTATAAGGTGACTAATATACGTGTATTATACTGACAAAATGTCCGTGTAATATACTGAAAAAATGTCCGTATAATATACTGACAAAATGTACGTGTAATATACTGACAAAATGTCCGTATAATACACTGGTTGTATTGTAGCCATATGGCTGTGTAATACACGGACATTTTATCAGTGTAATACACGACTTTTCTCATATACAAATTTACTGGGAACATATATGTATACCAAAGATTTTGCGAAGCAAAGATATAACACTCCCTATGCATGCAACGTAATTTAGTAATATCCCCAGCCGCTGCTAGCAGCAGTATCGAAATCACTGAAATAGATTTAGGTTCGGCTCTGTTTGCATACAACAATGTTTTCATTGCTCTATTAAATTACATGCAATATAAATTAACTTTTACTTACTAAATATATACTTATAGCATTTAAAACATAAATATCATATTTGTTTGTTATATATTAGTAATGAACACTTAGTTTCATCATATAAATATTAATTTAAAGCATATTATTTAACATTTTAAAAGTGTATAGTTAAATACGAATTTACATTATAAACAACGCATAGTTCATAAAAGTAACCCGCTATAGGTGGCACCAGGGTATTTTGTATACAAATTCGAATTTCACGATTTCGCGTAAGTGTTATATCCTTCCTTCGGAAAATCTTTGTGTATACTATATTATCTAGTATTATATATACACTATAGTATATCCAAAGATTTTCCAAAGGAAGCTATGAAAAATCGTTGGTATATCATATATATATATATATATATATATATATATATATGCAATATAATATTCGTTGTTCATTATAGATTATATAAAATACATTGTATATTATATATTTAGCTACAAATTGTTAAAAAAATGTACTTATGAAATAAATAAACAAACAAATATATTTACTTGTGTATTATATACACATGTGAACATGATAGATTGAAATGGAGACGCTATACGTACTATGGGAAGATATTTCCACGTGGTTAGCTAATGCTGATAACACCCGGATGTTGTTAGTGGCTGGGTCCTCTTTCCTGGCTTCCGGTTACATAATACAATGTATACGAGCGTCACATGGCGGTAGACAACCTCCGGGACCTTGGTATCTTCCGGTTCTAGGTAACTTCAGCATGTTTACCAATAATAAATACATATACCGGTTAGCATAATCACCGAGGTGATATATAGTAATACTTATATTTATATTTATGTGTAAATATATATATATATATATATATATATAGTAAATAGTTCTACAATTATAACATATAATATGCCAATTGACGTATACATACCACACATATGATATAAATATAATAACATACACACGTGATCATATATATATACAATAAACGTATACACACACATATATATATATAAAAACATATGAGTTTATAAATATAATTACATATATATCCTCCCATATTCATAAATATATATACAATATAAAATAATATAATGTTGTTGTCAAATATCGTCCTATGAATTTTATTTGAAAATAATCGAATATTTTTAGGGTATATAGTTTAAAAATCATTTATTTATACAACTTGCAAACATATTTTATAATATTTTAAAGGTATACTGTATAATTATATATATATAACATCATGTAGGCATATTTAGATGCTTTTATAAAATATATTATAATAATTTAAGTTTTAAAAATTATAAAAATATATTTTTCTAGAAATATCACTTTTTGGAAATTTGTTAAAGGAAATAAAATAAAAAAAACTAAGCCTGATTGAGAAGAACGGTTTTCACATTTGAAATGAGTGTCAAAAATGAGTCTAGAATTAACAGAATATAAGTATCAATTAACATAATGTCATCATATTGAAAAAAGTTAAAAAATATAGACCAGATAATTAACGTTTATTATTTTACTTCTCTTAAATCTCGTAAATAGGTGAATGACCAAACAAGCATTTGCTCTTTCATTCATCTAGGCTTTTAAGCCAACTATGAATATATATTATACTAATATTAATATAACAATATATAAAATTATGTACTTATGCTAATGTTGTATTATTATTATAATATAATATATTAATTTTGTTTATAATTACCTATGTAATTACAACAACAAAATATAGATAGATAACTATTAAAAATATTAATGATATAATATATAATGATGTATATTTAAAATACTATGCTTTATTTTATCTATGTTTAAATGTTTAACGCCCATGCGCGCGTACACACATCACTACACACACGCACGCGCATGCGTACACAGGACCGTAGAGAAGTTACGTAACGATTACGGCGATCTTTGTTACGTAAGAGTTGGCCCCTATCCTTGCGTCATAGTGTCCGGTCAACGTATGATAAGGAAGATGTTTGTGGACAATAAGGACTTGTTCTCCAATAGGGCTAACTTTTCACGAGTTGATATTCACCTCGGAGCGGGTAAAGGTTAAGTAATGATGTAATATATTACTCAGTCACACACCCACAGATACATGTATATATATATGACAATATATTAATATATTATATATATTAAATTAATTCTGGAAATTTTATTTTTTTATAATCCTAAACCATTAAACGTTATTTCATATTTAGTTTATTAATTAATTAATAATTATTCTTTCCTAACTATAATGTATTCATTAACATAACGAAAGGAGAAGTAAGACCATGGTGGCATATGATGAATATATTAACATATATAGGCTTATTTAATATGCCGTTATTTGAAAAGAAGTGAACAGTGTCTGACCAATAGGATGTGAGGTCATACGATATCACGTGATATGTTGTATTAATGTTGACCGATATACTAATCATGTACAGAGTTGTATGTTAAAAATCAATCTGTAATATTCATTTAAATATTATAATCATGAAATAGATGAATAATTGATAAATATTTAAAATGTTGGATATAGTGAGATTATGTGTAAGTGACTAATTTAATTATTTGAGATTATAATAATTATGTTATTGCTAATTAGCTAAAAATTAAAAATTGATTTATTAAAATAATTTTAATTTGAACTTAATAATTGAATCAAAATTAAAAATAAAAAGAATACATTTGATAACTATATGAAATGTAAATAACATTCTATTAAATACGATATATAATATATATATATATATATATATATATATATATATATATATATATATATATATATATATATATATATGTGTGTGTGTGTGTATGTGTATGTGTTTGTGTGTGCGCGTATGTATATATTATGCAATAATATTGATATAGAATTCTATTAATAATACTTATTATTGATAAGAGATATATTTTATAAAATATAATATTGCACAATAGATATCGCTTTTGTTATATCCAATGTGTTTATTTTACCTATAGAATATACAAAATTGAAATATACATTGAATACATAAAATAATCATATCCAAAGTATTTATTTGACCTATAAAATATACAAAATTGGAACATATATTTCATAAATAAAATTATTATTTACAAAGTGTTTATTTTACCTATAATATATATAACATCGAAACGTTGTTATATATTTTACGTTGACGGGCAACGTGTTTGGTTACTTGGATAATATATATATATATATATATATATATATATATAGGAGCTATACACTCTAGTGTGAAGGTCGTATATAGTTTGTTAAAAAAGTAAACATTATTGCAGGTAATACATTATTATACTATTACTTACTTAGTAATATATGGATAGGTTACATGGATACATCTCAATTAGGTAATGAAGTATCTATTATATCATAGTCAACTCATATTTGTTGTCCTTATAAGTACATATATGTATGTATAATTAACTATACATTTTAATTTTCATTTTAATTCAGGTATAGTAAAAAGTTCTTATGAAGATAATAAAATAAATAGAAAAATTTCAATGAAAGCTCTGAGAAAATTTGGATTCGGAAGTCCTGTATTCGAGGAAAAAGTATGACATCATCTCGTTTCATTATGTAATATATTTCATTATTATTTTATTTTATGACAGATTTTGTTTACACAAATAGTTATCTATAAGTAGATACTGAGTTAACTGGAATAGTCATACCTAGTAAAGTAACCGATAATGTACCCTAAACAGAATATTGATAGAAAAGCAATTATGTACGTATGTATATATATTTAATGTATGAGTTTGCTAACATATGTATAGAATACATTTTTAATTATAAACAATAATAATATGATTTATTAATAAGTATTACAGTCTGTTTATAATATATATTTATATATATATATATATATATATATATATAAACGGATTGTAATAATTATTGTCAGTAAAGGATTAAGGGATTATAGTTATTATAATTGAATAACTCTAAACATATTTAAATAATATATCCTTAAGTTGAAACTATTGTGTTATTTAAATATTATATATTATATTTAAAGTTGTATATTATATATGTAACCTTTAATTCTTCGTAATTCGTTGTTAACATCCAGATGAAGAAAGAAGCTGACAACCTAGTATGCGAGATGTTAGCTATTAGTCACGCACATTTTGACCCTAGCGACGTTCTCACTAAATCCGTAGCTAACATCATATTCCAGCTGGTCATCAACAAAAGGTTTGCTATCTGATCATTGATCATCTTACCGCATTGTAATTTTACATTCGGGTAAAGTAATAGTATTTCAGTAATACGGCACAGTGTACAGTCATGGTATAGTATACATCACACATCGCACACCGCACATCGCACACCCATATATGTATTTATATTTATAATAAATGTATTGTATGATGTATAATTCACATTATGTACAATGTTATATAAATATTATAAATTATATATCGTATAATATATAGATATATCATATAGATATATCATATAATTCACATTATGTACAATGTTATCTAAATATTATAAATTATATATCATATAATATATAGATAGTATTTTTTATAAATGGTGTATTTTATATTATAACCTCATACATATTAAACAAATTGACATACAATATAAGTAAACACATTTAAACCGGAAACAGATACGAAAGCAATGATACAAGGTTCACGAAGCTTCTAGAAAATATCAACATCCTGATGGATAAATTCGGCATAGGTTTTAGGTCTTTGTCTTTCTTACCGGTATGGCTTCTGAAGATAGTATCGGTAAGACTTAATAATAATAATATTCGTAATGAATGTGAGTATATATAGGTATGATATTGTTATTAATAATTATTAATTACTATTAATTAATATTATAATTCTTATAAAATAACAAAGGATCCAATAATAAATTGTTCTAAATAGTTATAAGCCTTCACATAAGTCGTCAGTCCTATAGTGTATAGATTGTAATCCATGAAGGTGAATCATTAATAATGAGTTATTATCCACAGTTGTGATCATAATATAGTTAGATACAGCATAATTAGGATTCATACGTTATGTGCTCGAAGTCTACTATACTAAGTCCTCGTTATATATAATATCCAGTAGATGATAATTTAACGAGATATGTGAATATTTCACAAATAAAAAAGAGTTTAGGTTTTTCTTTGATTTTTATTTAATTATGTATATATTAATTAATACATAATCAGATATATAGGTATACATTATATGGAGTAAATTGATGATGTATTAAGATATAAAAAAAATAGATTGAAATAAATATACAATTGTCTACAAATATATTGCTAAATGCATATTCATCTCAATCTATCGATTATCTCCTTATATATTTCCTTATATTCCTTAAATACCTATTTATTTATGTCATAATCTGCTAATATTTGCATATTAACATGTCATATATAACATGTTAATAGACATGTTTAAATAAGCTAAGAATAAATGCATGATATAATATAATTATTATATTTTACTAATTTGAACAACAAATGTGTATATAAATTAATTATGATATTAGATAAATTTAAAAAATAAATATTATAATATAATATATAAAATACTAAATATAAGGTTTACAAATATAATAATAAATGAAGAATTAGGTTTTAGGTGAACAGCAAATAGGAAAATACAAAAAGATAAGTTAATAATATAGGATAACTATTAATAACTATTAACATATTAAAGAATGAGATAGGGGACCTATAGATACTTATATATTATAATGTACAAACATAGTACATGTGTGATGGGAATAACTATGTTATATGATGGACTTATTATAAGACACATCTTAATGTATACATTACATCTTACATAACACAATTATATATATAATAAAGTTATAGAAGAAATTCATTATAAATATAGATTTAGAAACACACAAATATTATTTTATTTAATTATGTAGAAGGAATTAGTATTAACTTTATATTTTATTAATATTTATTAGTAATATATTCTATTGTTAATATTATTTTCTAGATTTATAATATAGTACCTTTTTATTGCCAATATATGTTTATATGTTTAAATATATATTTATTATTTATTTGTAATAGTATACTATATATATATATATATATATAGCATATATTATATACTATCGATAATATGTCTTCAAAAAACTATATATAATATTATATAATATTATGCAATATAATAAAATGATACTATAATATTTAATATTTTATATATAGGGAGATATAAGAAAATGTTTTGCATCATATAATGAAATAAACAAATATGTAAGACATGAAATAAATGAGAATCAGAAAATATTTGACAATAATAATATTAATAGTTTCGTAGATTTATACATTCAGATGTCTCAAGAAAATAAAGATGATACCCTCAGTTAGTTAAATATATATGTATATATATATATATATATATATATATATATATATATATTGTTATTGTTATTGTTATTGTTATTTTTATTCGGTGGAGTCCATTCATCCTATCCAGGAACTTAGATGAAGTTTTCACTTATAACCATATATGGCTCTAATGCCCATTCGAAGCCGCTCTCATGTTAAGGCATACATTGTTTTAACGAGAGCCGGTCATTTATTTATACACAATTATATAATATCACTTCTAAATAATATTTAAGACCCATTTTATAAAATTAATTAATGGTCCGGACGAGGCTCAAACCCGTGTCCTACTGCTTGTGTGACTGACGCCTTAGCCACTGAACAACACAGGCAGATATATATATATATATATATATATATATATATATATATATACATATACATATATATATGATCGTGCTATACATATACATATATATATATATATATATATATATATATATATATACATATACATATATATATATGATCGTGCTATATATATATATATATATATATATATATATATATATATATATATATATATATATATATATATATATATTAATGCATATATAATGCCTACAAATTAAAATTAAAATTATTATCGAATCATTATGCATTATCGAAAGTATTTATTACGTAATTAGGTCACCGAGTAACAACGTTAATTTCAATAATGATCATTAGTGGATAACTTGCACGAGATGATACTGGACTTCCTAGTCGCTGGTGTGGAGACAACTACTATGGCATTGAGATTTCTTTTGTTCTTTTTGTGTAAATATCCCGATGTCCAAAAGAAATGCCGAGAAGAAATTCTTGAAGTTAGTCTGATATTATATATAAATATATGTTTCTTAGTAATTATATAATTAGGTAAATCTAATAATGTATCTTCAGTAGATATTTTATTCATGAGACCCACTATACACACCTCATGAGGTGTGTATAAACTAGCATTTAGAAATAAATCTATAGGGTTTTAAATCTGTATTTTGATAGTTTTTCAATAATTGTATATATTATATTTACATTAATAGCAATTGCTACAGTTGTTATTACATTATTATATTGTAAGGGCATTCCTTAATAGTTGGTTTAATAATTAGTAATATTATATATATATATATAATTTATAATTAGTTTATGAATTATATAACATTATTCATTACACATGCCTATAGTCATAACATATGATATTGCAACTAATATTGCACTATATAATACAACTAGTGTTATTAATAATTTATTGATATATTTTTATAAAGTCGTAACTTAAAAATGAGTTAGACATAACTCATCATTAAGTAAACATATACTTACATATTCTCAAGTTAAACAGGAATTATAAAACTACACTAAATATATATATATATATATATATATATATATATATATATAACACGTAGGCAATAGGAGGTACAGTAAGACCATGTCTAGCGGATAGGAGTAAACTACTGTACAATAACGCCACGCAACTAGAGCTGCTGAGACTTACAACTACAGGTTATCACATCCCTACCTCCCATTTGTTTACCGTAGTTACCATAACTCTACACCATGTTTCACCAGTAACCCTGGCGCATACGTGTAACACCGATGTCACCCTGGATGGATACCACTACGAGAAGAATACAATGTTCCTACCGAATCTATACAGTTGCCACATGAATGAGGAGATATTTCCTCAGCCTCACGAGTTCAAACCGGAGAGATGGATAGGTGTTGACGGGAAACTGATTACTCCGCCTCTAGATTATATGCCGTTCGGAGTAGGTATGTTCTGTGTATGTAATTGGCCGTATTTATATTATCATTATTATGTTTATATTAATTGACATTCTAAAATATTATATATAATTTATAGAATTATGAAATAATATTTAAATGTATAAAATAATATTTAAATGTATAAAATAATATATAAATTGTTAAATGAAATGTTCTATATAAAAGTATAAATATGGACTCATTGTATATACTATATAAGATAATACATAGTAATAACATTAACATAAAACAGAAATACAATATATTTATATAACCGTATTCAGCAAAGAATTATAATATAATCTAAATAAATCCTACATGAAACACCTTTATGAATAATTCAACAGTTAAACATTTATTGTTTTTACATATAATTAATTAAGTTGATATTATCATATATACATCGTATATAACATATATACATCGTTATAATAATATAAATATTTAATTATTCTACGTTATATTTCTTATTTAATGTAAATTATTATTCTTTTAAAATATATATTTGATTATAACAATAATATATATCATTAACTGAAATATTCCGATAGGTCCAAGATCGTGTATAGGGGATGCATTGGCTAAGAATGAATTATTCATCTTCAGTGTAACGATGCTACAGAGGCTGACATTCTCTTACGATGGTGAAATTCCAGTACCGGATATAAAGATGGGAGTCACGCTGAGGATTGCGCAACAGTTGAAAATTATAGTCAAACCGATAAGTTGATTACGCCATACTTACACCACGCTTACAATACTTGTCAAGTATTACAGTTATTATTAACCATTTCATTTTATTATTATTATTAATTGTTTAAATTATAAAATATTGTTCAATTTATTATTTATAAATAAATTATCTTATATATAAATAAAATTAATATATTAATTTATATAAATTGTTTACATTATATTAGTGGATATTTGTAGGTTATAAAATAGTATATATTATATAAGAATATTATTATATACATTCTTTGTATCACTATAATAATTTATAATTTAAAAAATGAATTCATTTTTTAGTTTAAAGTATAATAATCTTTAATATATAAAATGTAGTTGTAGTATATATACTATGGAATATATATATTATGGTATACCATGGAATTCGAAGAATATGTTTAGTTATAATGTTATACGTGTGTTATTATACTTGGTGTTGTGCAGAATTGAGATGTATATAGTATATGAGAATTAAAGACTTTAGAATTAGACTTCGATTCCAGATTGAATATCAGTTTTATTATTTATCATGTAATTAATTTGAATATCTAATAAACTGACAACTATAGTATCATTATATATATATATATATATATATATATATACTCGATCAGTGCCAAATACTCTCTTTCTAATCTATTGATTAGTATACTTGCTACAGTTGCCTCAAAGAGTGGTAAGTTTATTTTAGACTTCCATATAATATGTTCCATGTATAGTGCGTTCCATTCTAGAGCCTTTATCACATTAATATCCTTTTCTGACGAGTTGATCTAAGAACTAAGGAATTTGAAGTATTTTTCGACTTGTAACATTTTACCATCAGCTTGTTTTAATACTATTGGGTTAAGTGTGTTAAAGTCTTTTTAGTATTAAAATGTAGTTTTTAACCTTGCCAAAGAGTAACCTAGATTGTTATCAGGTACCGCTTATTAGCTATTCGCAGCTAAATATTATATATAATGGCCGTTTCCCTCTCCGTAAATTGGGGAGCCGGTAGATCGGAGTTGTCATCACCATATCAATTTTCGAGTATTGATGAAGAAATGTGGGCCTAGGATCATACGGAAACTGAGCTCTCTACCAAATATCCACTATATATGCGTATACAATATTAAGTCAACATATCTCTATAATATTGAGTCAACATTCGCTCTATTGTTTACTATAGTTGTATACATTGTATACAATGACATCTTACAGACTAGTTTTTTTTGCTTAATGTATCTAATTCTTAAACAATCAAACACATTCTTTATATATTCGTTATTTTAATCTTATTTTTCCTTAAAATGTTTATTTAATTGTTAAATTATATATTTTAAATGAAGTTATCTCTCGACAATTATTTCCGTTTCAAATTAGTATTTTATTTATTCCATCATGAATTAATGGGTCAAACCAGCAAAATGTTAGCATAAATAAATATATACTCTTTATTATCATCATAATGTATACTATATATATAGTATACATTATATATATATATATATATATATATATATATATATATATATATATATATATTACCTTAGCAAGTCAAGCTTGCACGGCTACACATGACATATACTCCTCCACTTATCTTTGTTTTTCATCGCGTTTGGAAATTAATTTTGTATGCAAAGTGTGTCCTCAACACATGTCTCACTTGATATTTCTATGCTATATTTACCATTACTTAGTTTCCAGAGGAGACCATCTGTTACGAGTTCAGTTTTTACACGCCAAGAGTATTCACTGAAACGTAATATTTACGTTTTATCGATGTACAGGTCCGTGGGTTGTTTACATATAGTTCTCTATTGGAAGTATGATCTATCCATAACTTGTTTAGTGATGATCTTAATGTGATAACCTTTAATTGATATTTAGTTTTTCTCTAGCGACTTTGTAACATCTAGATCCATATATAAGTACAGAATCAATTGTCGCTTTAAATATATTTATATTTTATATGCTTATCATTTATATTTCACGATCAGATTTTGTTCATTGCGATAATGGTTGTCAAACTTTTCTCCAGTCTTATATTTGCATATTTTTTAGTTGTCGATATATATATATATATATTTATTATTGTAATTGTTATTATTGTGGAGTCCTTTCATCCCATACAGGAATTTAGATGAAGTTCTCACTTATAACCGTATGGCTATACACTCTCATCGAAGACGCTATCATGTTAAGGCATCCATGGTTTTAATGAGATCAGATCATTTATTTATATCTAATTACATTTACATATCCTATTTTAATATTACGTATGAGGCTCGAACTCGCATATTAATGCTTGTGTGTCTGACGCATTAGCTATATAAGCAATTCTGATAGTTTTAAATATATATATATATATATATATATATTTATATAATTTATTGAGTATTAAAAAATGAAATGAAATGAAACTATAATTTGAAAATAAATAATAAATGACAAAAAAATAATGATGTTTTACACATGCCATAAGTAAAATAAGATAACATAATAAACTTAGTATTAACATAGAAAGTACATTTTTAGTTAATGATTAGTATGCATAATATATGACGTAATATAGCTTATTATTGATCTGCGATGACTCCACTTTCTGCTAAGGGGCGACCTATTCCTATGTCATGTGAATATTCTAGAGCCAATAAAATGTATAATGACACCCATACTCCTCGAGACATATCACAGATCGCAAAAAGCTAAAGCAATTATTACCAGTATTCCACGAAGACAGAGCTAAACTAACAATTATAATATGACATAATCATCCTATTTATGAGAAAATAAAAGATATACAAAATAAAGATATGTGAATAATAATAATAATGAGGGTATATTTAAAAATGATATGCAATCAATGAAGTACGTTTTAATGCGTCACGGAAAACGAATATTTATTAACGAATGTAACATCCGTGGGGAGAGAATTCCATTCAGTAAACACTCTATTGTCGTAGTAGTGTAGGTATGCGTTCGTTAAGCATAGTATATTTATAATATTGTGTGCAGGCTCTTTTCATCTAATGATGTAAACGTCGAATATCTTGTCAGGATCGACATCCACAAATACATGCAGTATTACTTGTACGTAAAACCAGATCCGTTATCAAGCGAAGTGATAATGATTTAATATCGATAAATATACATATATCTGTATAAGAACAATTGGGAATATTACATCTAACAAATATTCCTTTGATGACATATTTTATAATATTTAAATGTGATTGGGCTATGTGATATACGATGTATCAGGATTCAAAACTGAAGAATCAGATTCAATCAATGATACGATATATATGATTTAAGTATATATATATACCACTTACGAGGAGTGCCTAATAAACCATATTTCATCATCATCATCATCATCATATATATATATATATTGTTATTGTTATTTTTATTTGGTGGAGTCCTTTCATCCCATCCAGGAACTTAGATGAAGTTTTTCACTTATAACCATATATGGCTCTAATGTCCCTTCGAAGCCGCTCTCATGTTAAGGCATCCATGGTTTTAACGAGAGCCGATCATTTATTTATACACAATTATATAAGATCACTTCTAAATAATATTTTTAGACCCATTTTATAAAATTAATTAATAGTCCGGACGAGGGTCGAACCCGTGTCCTACTGCGTGTGTGTCTGACGCCTTAGCCACTGAGCCACACAGGCAGTTTAATATATATATATATATATATATATATATATATATATATATATATATGATTAGATAGACTTTATTATAAATATTTTTAATATGAATTAATCACTAAATGTAATACGCAAATCTTTAAAACTAGAATTAATTGGTGTGTCCAATTACATTATTTAGGAATGAGTGTGAAACGTATTTCCTACTATCATTACTACGAATTACGTAGTAGCCAATTCGAGTTCCCATATGTTCATCCAATTACTGGTATCATCTTATGTATTTTGCAGAAGTATACTACCATCATTAGGTTTGAACAAGATCTCGTATTCGAATGACAATTTAGCATTATCTGTAAATAAGGAGTTATTAGTAACTATACAATAATAATCATTTACTATATATATATATATATATATATATATATATATATATATATATATATATATTATAAATGTTATTGTATAACTTATTATTGTATAAATAAATATTATTGTTCGCTATGTCTTAAAATGATCAATTATATATTAGTTGTAACTTTAATCTAATCATAATAGTATATTCATCTCCTAATATTTTTGATTCTAAATAAATACATGTATATGTCCTATACATAATCCTGAATTGTTAATGTGTTTTTATAATAATGTAACATATGCTAATAAAAGTAATATATATATATAATCAGTTGGATATTATAACTAAGTAATTCTATCACAAATCATATTACGATACAATTGTATTATCTATACAACTCAATATTGTATTGGGATATTCACTAATCAAACTATATAATTATCTACTGACTACAAAACTATGAACATATTTAGAATGAATTTTTACTGATAATTTATTAGTAATCTTTAATCAACGGTAATTGATAATTAATATTACGATTTGACTGTTTTCAATTAAATAATTTATTTATTTAGACGTAAAATTTAAAATTTTTGTTTTTATAAATTTCAATATAAACAATCGGAAAAAATAAATATCAGCGAATGTTTACTTGTTTGTTTACACTTTAAATACAATTCAATAATAATAACTTGTAATTTAAAATCTCCGAAACACGTAAGTCGTATATTCGCTAAAAGTATATCGACAAAATGGTTGGTAAAATGAAGAACTCTGAGGTATCGAAGAAGGGGCGTGTCCAATATAAAGGGGCGGGGCCTCGAGTGCCCGCCTACCAGCAGTTCTCATCGTCAGACTCCGAACAGAGTGATGAAGATGACTACTCGGAAGCCAGTTCTTACGAAACATCGGTGTCACCCGAACCCACACCGGTTTGTAGGCACATACATACATACATACATACATATTACATATTAACGTGTAAACTTATACGTACTCACGTATATATATATAATTATTATATATAATTATTAAATATAATTAAATATATATATAATCTATATTAACGATATCATTACAGGCTAAAAAACAAAAGACAGGAAAAGTCAATGCACGCAAACAAAGTAATAATGGTTAATTAATTAACTATTAAATTATTAAACTTAATAATAATAATTATAAGTAATAAGTATAGAAATATTAATTCAAATAATGATAATAATATTTGTTTATATTTTGTTGATAACTACTATGAAGATGACAGTACGTATTATTTGTATTATGAAAATGATTACAATTGATATCATGTCCTTAAGGACATAAAGTATGTTAATGAATATTTTATGAAATTGTTATTTTATGATTAAGTGATTTTATCGTACTGTTTCGTTGCTTGAGGAGTACAAATTTGAATTTGATACAAAAATCATTACAAAAACTTGTATATCAATGATTTAAATATAATTATATTACATTCATAATGTAATACACATTATATTAATATATATATAATATATTAATATATTAATTAATATAATAATATAAATAATTATTTTGAATGTCAAAACAATCGTTCAATTTATACTTAAGTTATAACTAATTCTTATTATTAATAAAATATGTATATAGAAATACGAAATTAAAAATATGTATATATTGTATTTTACAAATAAATTAATATTCATGATATCATTGATGAAAATGAGACGATATTGATAATGTAGTTTATTATTATGTGTATGATACTCGGTATTTCATAGTCATAATCATTGGAGTTATTGTATACAATTCATTTTATAAAATGTTATATCAATGATTTAAATATAATTATATTACAATGCATGTACGACGTTTTACCTATATATATATATATATATATATATATATATATATATATAATAATAATAATAATAATATTTATTTATTGAAATCTCTTATATATATTGAATACAATACAAATAGCGGATACAAATGGACCCCTCAAGAAGTCATAGACTTGTACATGTTATAAATAACTGTGAGAGGCCCCGGACAATACAATACAAATAGTAACATTTTTTTTCTTGTGTTTTGATTTATTGTTTATTAAGTTCTTTATAAACACAAGAGAAATTCAAGAACTGCCTGGAGTCGTATATATATGTGTATATATATATATATATATATATATATATATATATATATTAAAACGTACTAAGTACGACATACGTTATACACTGCCTGTGTGGATCAGTTAACTTAGCTTAGAGAAGTGTATAAGGCGTCAGACACGCAACAGTATGACGTGGGTTCGAGACTCGTCCGGATCATTACAATAGTAATTAAAATAAAATTTAGAAGTGATCTTATATAATTGTGTATAAATAAATGATCGGTTCTCGTTAAAACCATGGATGCTTTAACACGAAAGCGGCTTCGAAGGGACATTATAGCCATATATAAGTAAAAACGTCATCTAAGTTCCTAGATGAGTCCTTTCATCCCATGGGATGAAATGAGTCAACTAAATAACAATAGCAATATATATATATGCCTTCCATCGATGTTATATAACCAGTACACACTTTACACAGCCGGATACTCTGACGCTAACCAGTACCAGATGCAGTACCAGATGCCCTACTCACCAAACCCGTCCGGTCAACAGGTTATTGTGCGGTTTGCATCATTATTGATGTATTGTTTAGTGATATTATGAATGTACATAAACAATATACATATTTATTATTTAATTATGTATCTATATGTTTATATATAAAGTATTTTTAATAAAAAAATACAATACTCTAGCAAATTACATATATATATATATATATATATATATATATATATATATTTATTAACAGATATATATTGTTATGGTTATATTAAATAAATATCTTAATTATATTTTTTGTTTCATCATTAGGTAACTTAATCTTTATAATAATTCAATAACTTATATTCATTCACAGTACTGCATGGACGCGAATTGCCACTGTTCAAATAAACCTAAACATATGTATCCCAATCAAATGTTTCACCGCGGTATGCCATCCAATCAAATCATGCTACCCAAGGGTCAATCAAATAAGTCGACGTCACCGAAGAAACCGAAGGGTACCAGAGGGAAATCTGTACCCCCTAAGACGGGTAACATGGCGACCGGGCATCAAAACACCAACAATTCAAATGTAGTACACGACGTGCAGGTGAAATCTTCGAAATTACCAAAGGTTTTACATATATACATTATACATTCATTGTATAATTAAATTAGGGTATAATTAATACAATTATTAATACTAGAAATATAATAATAACAATTATAATTGTCGTTATTTATACGGGGACGGAACGGGGTAGTGGCCGAGAACGGGGTAGTGGCCGAGAACGGGGTAGTGGCCGAGAACGGGGTAGTGGCCGAGAACGGGGTAGTGGCCGAGAACGGGGTAGTGGCCGAGAACGGGGTAGTGGCCGAGAACGGGGTAGTGGCCGAGAACGGGGTAGTGGCCGAGAACGGGGTAGTGGCCGAGAACGGGGTAGTGGCCGAGAACGGGGTAGTGGCCGAGAACGGGGTAGTGGCCGAGAATGGGGTAGTGGCCGAGAACGGGGTAGTGGCCGAGAACGGGGTAGTGGCCGAGAACGGGGTAGTGGCCGAGAACGGGGTAGTGGCCGAGAACGGGGTAGTGGCCGAGAACGGGGTAGTGGCCGAGAACGGGGTAGTGGCCGAGAACGGGGTAGTGGCCGAGAACGGGGTAGTGGCCGAGAACGGGGTAGTGGCCGAGAACGGGGTAGTGGCCGAGAACGGGGTAGTGGCCGAGAACGGGGTAGTGGCTGAGAACGGGGTAGTGGCCGAGAACGGGGTAGTGGCCGAGAACGGGGTAGTGGCCGAGAACGGGGTAGTGGCCGAGAACGGGGTAGTGGCCGAGAACGGGGTAGTGGCCGAGAACGGGGTAGTGGCCGAGAACGGGGTAGTGGCCGAGAACGGGGTAGTGGCCGAGAACGGGGTAGTGGCCGAGAACGGGGTAGTGGCCGAGAACGGGGTAGTGGCTGAGAACGGGGTAGTGGCCGAGAACGGGGTAGTGGCCGAGAACGGGGTAGTGGCCGAGAACGGGGTAGTGGCCGAGAACGGGGTAGTGGCCGAGAACGGGGTAGTGGCCGAGAACGGGGTAGTGGCCGAGAACGGAGTAGTGGCCGAGAACGGAGTAGTGGTCGTTTTAATTAACGCTTAAATGGTGTTAAATAGAATACACAATTCTATATATAATATTTAGATAATCAAAATGTCAATAATATAAAGTAATTTAATGTATTTTTTTAAATAATTAATTAATTACTCTAATATATTTTAAATTTTAACAAAAACATGATTATATATATATTTATTTATGTGTATGAGTGTTTATGTATATAATTAAATCATTGCATATAAGGTGCGTATGCAGCATAAATATAATTATTTAATATTATATAATTAAAAAATAGAAATCGAATACATTACGAGATACCTATTGCATAATATGTTGCTAGCGTCCACTAGCCCTAAATGTTGTGTGCCTTTTTGAATGCCAAATAAATCGTTAATATTATTTAGTAATATATAAAGTTGAATTATAATATTCCAGACCTATATGATTTATAGCGAAAAGAAAAAAGATAAAATCTTAAATTTAGTATTTATCAATATATTAGATGTATTCTTGTAGGCGTATAAATTATTTTTATTTTTAATTTCGTATTATTCTTTGTTTATTTCTATAACGTATTTATCATATTATATAGTAGAAAATATTTATATTTTATAATTTCGATCATAGATTTGAACTATATATTTTTATTAAATAATTATAAATTATGATTATAAACAATAATAATTATATTAAAAGTAATATTATTAGTAATAGTAATAGTGTATTAGAATATTAGTAATATTACTAATATATATTAATATAAATAGCAATAGTACAATTAACAGTAATAATAATATAAATATTAATAATGGTTATATAAATAGTAATACCAATACAAATAACATTAGAGATAATGTAGTTGGCAGTAATAGTGAAATTATAATATTTATAATATAACTAATCAGACGAAGAAGATAGGAGAGGGAGATATCAAACCAATAAAGAAGACGATAAGAAAACCGAGAGCAAAGAAAGTCGTCTCCCTTACAGATAACGGTGAGCCACAAAAGAAACCTCGTGCACCTGTAAAGCCCCGCGCTCCTAGAGGTTTGTTATATTGTTATATGTTATACATGCGTGTGTATACGACGTACACCGCACAGTGTACAGTTTATAACGTACATGTTACGACGTATAATGAACAATGTGTACAGTGTACACAGTGTGCGTAAAATGTACGTTATACACATGTATACACATATAAATATATATATATATATATTGATTAATATAAAAACATACCTTATAGATATAATATTGGAATATAACCATGACATATCTATATATAGATGTGAGATTATCAACAATATATGTTACTCCTTCCTCTCAAAATAACCCAACGTAAACGTAGTTACTAAATGAGATTAAAACGATAATTTATAAAAATATATATATATATATATATATTATGAAATTTAATACAATACACTTCTATAGGATTATATATAATACATAATAAACTATAACAAGAAAATAAAATAGTGTACACTATTTCATTAAATTCTTCACATATCAGTGATATACAATATATATAATTAAGTCTACCCAATGCAATACAATAGTACTATATGATCAGTCTCACTAGCGAGTTATTTCTTTAAAGCCATACAGGATAATATACTTATAACTTTATTTATTATGTTCATTAATATATATATATATATATCAATCACCTGTTATATTAAAATATTCAATTGGAATCTCTAGCCTATAGCACTATTATTAAACACAAGTTAACTAGCATATAATAACCACTTTAAACTCGTTTAAACTCATTGAACATATATCTGCACTATAACTAAATATTACAAAAATAACCTACTTATTCTATTTTAAGTATATATATATATATTATTGCATAAGTGTATTATCATATCATAGTAATGTTTATAATTAGCTTAAATTCTAAATAATTAATAATGGATCTATCATTGATATTCTACATCAATTATTACATTCCATACATTATATACACCTGGTAGGAATTTACTACACACTATAACGTCATAAAATCTCTTTTAACCTACTTTATGACTCATTGTGTCATCTATAAATTGTATTTATTATTGCCCACTTATTACAGGGTATATCTATCATTTACTATTGTACAGGGTTGGAAGATGTAGGGTTTTTGGGTTTAAACCTTTTGATAATTTTAGGGGTTTATGGATTTTTTGGGGATTTTCATTTTTGTTTTCATTATTATTTCTGGGTTTTAGTATATGATTAATTATTATTATTTAATTATCATATTTCAATACATTTATAAGTAAGTTAATAATGATATATATATATATTTATATTGAGTCTATTTTTATCTGATATTATTATATGTGTTTCAATAAATAAATATTAAATGTCATTAACCTTTATAGTATTATATTAATATATATTACAACATTATTATATTATATCATTTATATAATATATATTTTTGCTTATATATTTTTTCTTGATTTTTTTATTTTTAAATTTAAGATACAGAAAACCCCAAAAACCATAGAAAAACCCAAAAAAATAACCCAAAAACCTCATATATATTTCTTAGATTTTTGGGGTTTTCTCAACCCTGCAAATGTCTAAACAATATATTATTTATTAGATTAAACTATTTCATAAATTCAATATAAATATTAAAAAACAATACAATTACATCACATCATTAACAAGTAACCATTACCGCGTAGCTAAGAAGACGAAAGCTTCCGTCGACAGCAACGGTGCCTGGAGTAGCGACGAGTTCATGCGAAGACAATACGAATACGATATGGACTTCGACAGAGGTCAAGGTCAACGATACCATGGTCAAGGCGGCCAATACCGACGTGACGAACAGCCAGCTAGAAGAGCTAACGAGACAAGAGGGGGAAGATTCGGGTTCCCGTGTTGCATTCAGTAAACACAGATGTCCCCCTGGTGGTCGGTAATATCGTACCGAAGATTGAGAGCCGGTATACGGTAGAATGAATAATATAAGCCGTATACCGTAGAATGAATACGTCTAGATTATGATAATAAATTATGTAATTACAGACATTAATCGTAATTAATATAGCTTAAGGTACTGCTATAAGATACTAACACAGACACACATATAAATACATACAATATAACTACCTATCTATCTACACACATATATATTATTATTGTTATTTTTATTTGGTGGAGTCCTTTCATTCCATCCAGGAACTTAGATGAAGTTTTCACTTATAACCATATATGACTCTATGGTCCCTCCGAAGCCGCTCCCGTGTTAAGGTATCTGGTTTTAACGAGAGCTATCATTTATTTATACACAATTATATAAGATCACTTCTAAATACTATTTTAAGACTTATTCTAATGGTCCGGACAGGGCTCGAAACCTCGTCTTACTGTTATTGTGTATGCTGCCATATACATATATTATATCCATATACACAGACGAATGATAACATATAGCCTATATGTATAAGTACCTCTACGATTGAAGCAACATTATTATTAGTATGAATACCCATTGTATTTTTGCATTATGTGATATTATTATCATGTTAACATACAGTATGTAATGAATACATATATAATTAGCAACAGTTATATAGACTGTATATATATATATATATATATATATACAGTCTATTTAAAAATGTGTATATGGTTTACCCACGATTTAAAAGAGAAAACAAATAGAGATGTGGTGGTAGATGCTAGTGTAGCAAACACACACAAACATATGCGCGTACTAGTAATGCATACCTCACGTTCTAGAATATATCATCATTACATAACATACATTGTAATACGTAATAAGACGATGATTTCATTCGCACCTCGGAAAAGCTTATATTGTATAGCGATTATAGGATATCTTCGGCGTGTACACATATATGGGTATACCTCTAGGAATAACAATATGGCATGGTATAAGGGTGTGTTTTTGGTCAACCACAGGTGTAACAAACATAGGTGTATGATAAATTCGTATTCACTGCATGTAAAAATCCAACTGTTACAAACCAGATGTGTTTTGTAACAGTTGGATTTTTACATGCAGTGAATACGAATTTCTCGTACACCTATGGTTGTTCCACCTGTGGTTGTTACACCTGTGGTTGACCAAAAACACACCCTTATACCATGCCATATTGTTATTCCTAGAGGGATACCCATATATATGTACACGCCGAAGATATCCTATAATCGCTATACAGTATAAGCTTTTCCGAGGTGCGCTATAAATACTAATCTATAGTGGACTATAGTACAGGTCGTAGTTATTATTAGCTATATTATGTAATACTCTGATGTCTGTAAACTTCACTTTTTAATATATTCTATACAATACGTGAAATGCATTATCTCGTTGTATTTACATGTATCTAAATATAATTATACGAAAAATATATTTAAAATACTCATAATTATTAGTACAGATTATAATTATTTAATAAATTAATATCTTGTATATATATATGTGTGTGTGTGTGCAGGTGTGTGCGGTTAATTATACTTCAAATGTATACATTATATACAGGATATTGAGATGCTAATCAACATGCAGGTAATATCCATAGAAGTTATATAAATAAAATAATATAATAATTTACATTGAATCATATAATGCCCTAATATAGACAATGACACGGCCGTGTTGACCGTCATGGTCAAGTTAATATACTCCTGGGGTAGAAAACAAAAGGTACTCCTAGGTCGCAAACATTAAATATATCTAAATGCTACACAACAAGTTTTAATAGGGGATAATAGGAGTTATTGTATTAATATAATGACATATATGAACATACCTAATTCATTATACAATATTTTCATTAATAGTTACATTTACCCCTTATTAATTACCCCTATATATCAGGTTATAACTGTTATTATGTATTTAACATTTTGTTAACTCAGAATATCCTGCAATATGAATTACAACTTTAATATTTAACCGGTATATATCTATTTAAAAGTTAAAAATTATGAATTATCTATATTGTATGAAGTAATTTTGTAAGAAATTCGCATATAAGCGCATATTATGAATTAATTTATTATTCCTAAAATCTCTGGTAGGTATATTAAAAATTGTCAATTAAATAATATATAATTAGTGTATAAAGCTATAGCTCTATATGGATTATAATTAGGCGAATGCATTGAACGTCTAAGCGTATAGGCTAATATAAACCAGATCATACATAATATTCGATTGTAACAATGGCAACATGATTGCGTAATAAAAAGCAGCATAACCGCAGTCTCATTTGGTAAGGTCAAATTGATAGAATCACAATCGATAGATATGTCAGTTGAAGAAGTCGCAGTAGAAGTAACCGCCGAATTAGTTATGAGATTATGAACTAGAACTGATATAGCATCCTCTTTATGTCGATATTGAAATGTGTATATGCATATATATATATATATAATATTGTGCACACAAAAATATATATTAAATATAAGTTTTAAAATATTATCAACTATTTTAGTTTACTACTTTTATCATATGTATGTATACCTATATCGTATTATTTCTATTATGGGTACATAATTGAATGCACCCATTAAAAGTTATATAAATATATATATACATATATATATATATATATATATATATATATATATATTACCTTACCTTAATATAATACCTATATATATATATATATATATATATATATATATATATATATATATATATATGTATGAATTTAATAGTATATAGTAATATATCTATATCAAAACTACCTGTTAAAATTTTAAATATATTTAATTACAAAATATAACTATCTATTTTAAAACTTTAATTTGAAAATTAATATTTATTTAATTTTATTATAAAAAATAATTAGCTTAATATTATTCTTATTTATAAATATAAACCTTAAACCTATTATTCATATTATTTTATATTAATTATAATTAATAATTATAATAATATTGTACTTTATATATACATAGTGACATCTGATAAACATGTATCTAATAAATCTAATAAATAATGCATATTTAGTAACTTAAAATGAACAAATATGATTTATTATTTGTAAATAATCTAATGAATTCTTCGTTATATTCGTATTTATAGAAATGTATATGATTAGAACGTAGTAATGTAATAATCATACGGCAATGTGAATAAAGTATCGAGCTATGTGGCTGTTAAACTGAGAGCTAAAGTGAAACTTTCTTTCTATATCTTTGGTTAAACGACACGAATCCATAGACATAATTACCACTTTTATCATCAAATTATAGTGACTTTATCAAATTACTATCTGCAACGAATTATCCGAATTCGTTGGGGAAACTATCCAAATGATGTCTTTAACTGATATGTTATGTTCTTCATCATATATATTACTATATACGTATACAGAACCTAGCACGATCACTATTATTGCGCTAACCACTGCTACAATTATAAACGTCAGGTAATCTGTAATTGTTTATGTATACATTTAAGTATACTTATATAAATATATTGGTAATGTATATAATATATATATATATATATATATATATATATCGGTTTAAACCAAGGATTAAACCGGTTTAAACCACCATGGCAAAAACATGTTTTTTCGATAGTTTTTGCAATAGCAAAAACTAAAATTTATTAAATAAATGCATATTAAATAATCTATTTAATGAATACATTATTATTAAATATTTATCTTATATCTAACAAAGAAATACGTTTAAATTAATTGTATTATATTAAAATTAAAAATATAAATTATATATAACTTATAATATTACTTATTAATTATATTATATTGTATACAATATATATATATATATATATAAATAATAATGAATTATTTTAAATAATAAAAATTATATATATATATATATTTTATATAAATTCGATTTCTTTGATCTTATAAATATTATTCTGAATAATGTTTATTCAATAATAATTACTTATATTTGTAATATATTATTATTAATAAATACAATTGCTTTGGTATCATATATCTCTGAATATTTATTATTATTAATAAAGAATTATTAAAAATAATATTCCAGAAAACATAAATTGTATTCACCATATTTTATTTTTTGATTTTCTATAAAAATTAATTTCATTTTGTATTGAAATCTATAAAAAATGATAAAATCTGGTTTTCTGAATCAATTATGTATTTAATAAATACTAATTATAATATAAATATATAATTTTTATATATTTAAAATTAATACAGTTGGTTTGAAGTTATAATAATTGAGTATATGTTAATAATATAAGTTAATAATAAAGTAATATAAGTTAATAATAATATATGTATAATACATTTATGAATTTATAATTTAATTCTAATGTATATATGTTTTCTTCATATGTAATGTTTCTATTATTATTTTAATAAATATATTCTTCATATATAATATTAATATGTTTATTCTTCTACTATAATTATAATATATGCATTAATAAATAAATTAAATACAATTATTTTTATTGATGAGGTTTTTGCCATTTTAATAAGGTTATTGCCAGTTTTTAACATATCATTATAGGAAGAGATATGATTTTGCCGTTTTTGCCATTTTTTCCTGGAAAAAACAAGATTTATCCATAAATGTAAGAACACTGGTTCTTGTTGCTCGTGATGTTTGTACATCTTTCAAGATTATGAATTTAACGAATCGATCGAGATGTACAGTTTTAAATACATACTTATAGTTTTAGAGATGGTAACAATATTTAGGTCACCCATTATAGTAGTAACTATATTAGTATTACTTAGTATTTAATTAGTATTAAAATTACTTGTAATTACTTGAAACTTTTCAATATGAGAATACAATAATGTTAAAGAATTAGTAATATTAAACCAATAATTAAATAATAATAATCGACTAACAACTAGAGATAATGTTATATTTAGACATTACATTGAAATGTGAATATCAATGAATATACTTTATATAGGGGAAAATAACCTAATACGGACACTTTAACAATAAATATTCTTAACATTTTACAACTCAATATTTGTATTCAAAACTTATAATTTATTAATGTTATATGATTATAGATATATTGTGATTTTAAAATTTGATTTAATCTTTTTATTCAATATATAACGTGGGAGTCCGTATTCGGTACCCATGTCCGAATACAGATACCCTGTGTTATAATACGGACACCATATATATCACTAGATAAACTCTATATTATTGATGAACCAATGAGATAAATTACAATTACATTATTTATAATTAATTTATGAATAAATTAATATAATTAATTAGCAATTAATTTATTAATTTTTATTATTTTATAAATTAATAATACAATTTAAATATCTAAATAATACAATTTTTAGATTTAGCTTCATTTGTGGTATTAATATTATAATGCATGCGATTTTTATGAAAATCAGAATAGTTCATATGCTGCGCGCTGATTGATTATAGGGTGTGAAGTTTATTATAATTTATTTGTAAAATATAAAGTATAATATAATATACTATCATTAATAATTATTAATATTATTATAATATAATATTACATGTTATTTATATACAGTATAAATTTCAGATAATAATATTAGTAATCAAAGAAATAGTAGGCTTTTGCGTATACTTACTAAGTGAAAAAAGTAAAAACTAGAGAAATGGAATACAAAGTTTTTATTTAATAAATAGTCTTGTTACTTTCATATGATTTTTAATTCGATTGATATCGTAAAACACTTTATATTCATAAAGTCTCAGATTACCGACCTCTAAACGATTATTTGTAATAATGTATACAATATTAAATATATTTATTTGAAATTTTGTAATTAGGGTAATATTATGTAAATGAATAATGTGGTTATTTTAAATTGTTGGTATAATTATATTTACAATAATAAACATGTCGGTAATCGGATGCATGTTCCTAATACCGACCCATTCTCATATTACCGACCCCCTAAAATAATCGTAGTATAAATAATTGTAGTATTATAATATCCAATAAAAATAGTAAATATACATAAATATAATTAATTATAATATGCACGTAATTTATTTATTATTGAATTTATGTTTTAATAATATACTATATCATAATATTATAATATTAAATTTAAACTTTACAGTAATTATATTAAAATAGTGTATATTATTATTTAATATTTATTTATTAATCAGTATTTATATAATCAACTGGAATCATGAATCCTAAATCTATATCAATGATATACAAACAACTTACGACATATTTTAAAGTAAAATACGGATCTATTTTTATTGGATATTATAATTCACATGGTGTCGGTATTAGTGTAATTTAGGGGGTCGATAATAGGAAAATAAAATGGGTTGCTATAATTAAGATATATTGGTTAATAGTTATTCAAATTAAATTATTTTTATAATTTTTATAAACATATTATTGATCTACACTATTATGCGCAGTATTAAGTTGTATTTTAATTAATAAAGTATTTACAATAATTTAAAAAAAGTTATTATTCAAATATTTAAAAAGTAAAAACAGAATATTACATTTGATCAAATAACGACTGTAGGATTGTATATTTAAAAAATCAAAATACTTATTTATATTTATCATTAAATTACTAACAGTTCATGTATATATAATTTTGTGATATTTCCTATAGTTATTGAGATACGAGAGGGAGTCGGTATTAGGAGGGGGTCGGTAATCGGAGACTTTATCCTATAGTTATTACTATAATGGGTGAATTAAATACTGGTAATAATATGTTGGTCACCCATCTCTAAAAATATTATCAAATAATTAATAAATAATGATTAATATAATAATATATTGAAATAATACATAAATATTATCTATACGAACAGTTATCATCTGGATTTTCATCATTTTTATTTTCATCATTTTCATTTCGTATTTTACTGTCTATAGTTGATCCATCTGATTATTGTTAATATAATATTATTAATATATTTATATATTATTCAAACAAAGTATTTCATAAATAAGTCAAGGTTTCGAGTAATTTACAGTTAATTTACACTGATAAACATGCGAGGGCTCCAAGAGAACAATGTATTATATCCTTCGATTCTAAATGCAAAAATTAGTCATAAAGTTCCCTATAGGACTATGTATACATTAAAGAATATATATATATATTTATGTATAATTAATTCTTCAAAATGTATAAATTTTAAGATTACATTTTGTATTCTTTATTATATATATATATATATATATATATATATATATATATATATATTATTACACAAAAAAATTTAATTTATTACAAATAAAATTCAAAATTTAAATAATTTGCAAAAGTTCGACAATTTTTGGAAAACTTTGCAAATAATTTTCAATTAATTTCGAAAATCAATTGCAAATTTAGCTCATAATTTCAGAATTTAATAAATATTTAGTCATTAATTAACAAATTTGCAATTCAAAAATAACTGATCTGGAGAATATAATAAAAATAAAATATATGGTTATGAATATATATTAGCCTAGTTATAATCATATTTTGTAAACTTTAAGTTATATTTTGAAAAAATATTCAAACTTTATTTTCAATTATTTTCATATAATTTTCGAAAATCATTTTCTTATTATTTGCGTATGTTATTTTTCGAATATTTTACAAACTTTGTGTTTTATTTTCAATAAATTTATTATATATTAATATATATAAATTTGCAAATTTGTTAAATTATTTACAATAATTTTAAAAATTTGTAAATAAATTACAAACATTATCGAACATTTTACATATATTGATTTATTGAGAAAGAATAAAATCCAAATAATTTTATATTTTAATTACTATTATAAAAATATATTTGTTAATATTTTGGTCAAATTTAAATATAATTTATTGATGGACATAACTACAATAAAAATGTGTACTTATTGTGTATAAGGTTATTTGAAAAAGAAGAATTATACATTGAAAATATTACAAAATACATAATATAAATATTTTTTTGTAATCAAACTTATAAAATAAAAACAAACCTATATAAAATAGAATCCATAATGTATTAAAATAAGATATTGATATAATATAAATTAAAAAGTTATTAAAATATAAAATTATTGAAAATATATACTATAGTATACTATAATTATATTCAATTAATTTAATTAACATTTGAGAATATATAGAATAGTATAACGTTACACTGGGTGTTCGGGGACATTATATATAGATATATAGATATATTATATTATATATTATATATTATATTATGTAGGTACTATATTATAGTATTACAAAATAATTTAAATTAAGACCACTTAACACTACTATAAGTTTTGTTTATTTTAAAAGAGTGTTATATGAAAAATCCTAATATATATATTATGCATGAATCTCATAATATATTTTTAAGACTAAATAGTTTAATATATATTTTTTATTATATAGTATTTATAGTTTAAATTTAATTAACGAGAGTTACTTTAAATTTAAATTATTGAATATATTATAAATATTATGCAATCTTTAAATCCATAAAATGATATTCATACAATCATTTGTTTTTAAATTAGTTAATATAGTTGATTATGTTAATATATAATGAATTGATAATTTGTAATTGATATACATATATATTATATAATTAAATATATATGTAAAACAAATAATATTATAACAGTTATATGGGAGAGTACTCGAATACCGACACCCTAACAATAAATCACAATAACCTTATTATTTCTCAATTAAATATTTGCAAATTTTATTTATAAGTATTAAGTAGGTATATACATATACTAGCTATTTTAAAATGTAATGTAGTTTGTTTAACTCTAAGATACAGGGGTGTCGATATTACGTGCACTTTTTCGAATACCGAATCATTTGCACATAATATCGACACCTAAATATATCTATATTTAGATATACCATATATAATTTAATATCCAATATCGAATCAGATTTAAATGGGCGTTACTTTTAGTTAACACACGCAATTCATACGTTATTATCGAAAATATTATAAATATTAAGTTTGAAATTACTTAATTATAATACGAATATTAAACGTATATAGTTTTATGTAAGTTATTGAAAGACTATTTAATTCTAAGTTTAAGGAATATATAATATGTTTGTAATAAAATAACAAAACGATACGTAAATTATTAAAGTAATGGATCTATACGTTATTTTACCAACATTAATATTCGAAAATATTATAAATATTAAGTTTAAAATTACTTAATTATAATGTTAATATTGTAATTACATAGTAGTATTATATATAATATAGAAATATATTATATGTGTATAATAATATAACATAAATACGTAATTTGTAGACTAATTATTAGAGTAAGTAACCTAATAGGAAGTAACCTATACATACCGCTGATTGGTTATATAATTGAAAGGTTGTCGATATTACGTAATATTAGGTTGTCGATATTATTAAAATGTATGTTGCTTGTATGTTACTAGGTAAATGTTAATAAATTTGTAACAAATTATGAAAAATAAAAAATCTTATAATAAATACCTACATTATACAGTGTCATATTTTTAAATGAATGAGAATCGATTTTGTACTTCAAAAATTTCATAAATTTAGAGTTATAACGAAAACATTATTTTTTGTTTATAATTAACAAAATATAAATATTAAAACAAATGTATACTTATATGTATTATAATTACATTGATTAACATTTCATACATTAATTATTTTTTGATTGGAATTATATTTTAGGAGATCTCTAGGGTGTCGATATTACGTGCATTTCGATATTAGAGCACTCTCCCCTAGTTATATCCGTAATTTAAAGTTGTTTATATAATCTAGAATTACTAACTAGTTTTAAAAATGAATATTTTATTTTCCTCGCTGACTCCAAGTTGATTGTGAGCTATAATTTGTAATTTGTAATAGGTACCAGCTTCTAGTTTTTTAATATTATGTGAACGAATTGTAATATTTATTGTAGTGTCATCTTCTTCGTTATAATGATTTTCAGACAATAGCGATTCTGTCCAGTTTGTCTCTAAATATTGATCAATTTTCCAAATATCTCCTGTAGTATTTACTGAAATCTATAAGTATATAGGTATATATATTATATATAGGAAGAAATATACATTAGGTATATATCTATATAAATAAGAAAATATAAGTATATGATATATATATATATATATATATATATATATATATGTATTACTATAGTATATAATATAATTCAGGTAAATATTTGTTATATAGACTTAATATATATATATATATATATATATATATATATATATATATATTATAATTATAATTAAGAAAATATATAAATAAGAATCTTTAAAAAGTATTATTATTGACCTCAGTCCAACAATGAATAACATATAACAAACTGAGGGATATTACAGGATTTAATAAAAAAAATCAATTTTACAATAAAGACCATAATTATCAGAACATTCAATAAGACTAATAAATAAATTGTGTTTATATATATATAAATAATGTAATTGAAATTTATCTGATTGATTCATCAATTCTATAATACTATATAAACTATATATATATATATATTGTTATTGTTATTGTTATTGTTATTTTTATTTGATGGAGTCCTTTCATCCCATCCAGGAACTTAGATGAAGTTTTCACTTATAACCATATATGGCTCTAATGTCCCTTCAAAGCCGCTCTCATATTTAGGCATCCATGGTTTTAACGAGAGCCGATCATTAATTTATACACAATTATATAAGATCACTTCTAAATAATATTTTAAGACCCATTTTATAAAATTAATTAATGGTCCGGACGAGGGTCGAACCCGTGTCCTACTGCTTGTGTGTCTGACGCCTTAACCATTGAGCCACACATGCAGTTAATTAGATAAACTATATATATATATATATATATATATATATATATATAGTTTATCTAGTGTTATATAGGGTGTTCATATTCATATATGGATACCGAATACGGACACCCATTTTATCTATTGAATAAAAAGATTAAATAAAATGTTAAAATCACTATAATCATATAATCATATAATATTTATATATTGTAATGTTTGAATACAAATATTGAGTCATGGAAGGTTAAGACCATTAATTGTTAAAGTGTCCGTATTAGGTTACTTTCCCCTATATATATATATCATGATATATCATAACATGGTGAATATAATTAATACCTTTATGGTTTGAATGTGTATATCTGTAATCGCATATCCACCGGTCTCTATTTCATCCCACATCAGAGAATACGTGTGTTCGTGTTCACTCAACCGTGAAGAAAGTATCACCATCGCATACGGAACATCTGTACGGATATGTAAGGTACGAGTTATAGTGGTGATGTAATGTTAGTATACGTGTGTGAAATGTGAATACAATACATTAAGCTATAATATACCGGATAGTTGTATGACTATGTTGTTGTATAAAATTCTATAATTATGGCAATTATCACATTTTAAAAATCATTTCAATTTAATTACATAGGGTATATGTTATCTATCTAATGTATATATTTATATAGGGTAGTGTAATTTCAATGAAACAAATATGTTTTAAAGTTCATTCAAACCCATCGATGGGGTTGAATGAACATATACATATTGGCAATAAAATCTATAGATTAATTATAATTCAGAAATTTGAAGATTAAATGAATTATAATAGTGATCTGATTTAGTTAATGTTATATTATTTTCGTTTACACGTCGTTCGGCTACGTACGGCGTGTGTCGCACGTACGCATGTCGTGCCTAGCATATCTTACCTTATATGGCATACGAGCGACGGCCTACGTGCCATAGAAATGTCACCATAGTGGTGAGCGCACGCAACGCACGCCACGTTCTATTCTACGCACACGCCACGGTATAGAAAGGACAGTGGCGCACAGCATTGACATCTAGGCTGACCTACTAATACATATACCTAAGCATTGCCGCTTTGTTTATTATACGCGACTTTATAACAGATTGTAAGGGACATAACAATTACCATTACGACACTGATTATTACATAATATTTATTTTAATCATTTATTTAATAATAATAGTTAATTATTACATAAATCGCAAAGCTTAACATTAATTGAGTCATATGTACATATAAGCAACAATGGTGCATTGCTAATGCATTGTAAACAGTTCACTTTGGATACACTTGAATGATTATACAGTGTCATATTCAATAATTTCGGTGACTAATAGTGACTAATAGTCACTGACTATAACAGAAGATATAATACCTAATAACATTCTCGCTAATATGAACAGTTTTCATATAATCCCGTTTTTAGTGATTAATTTAACTCCATTTCAAATAGTGTTATTGTCTACTTTTTGTTGTATACTGTTATTGTTATTGTTATTGTTATTGTTTAATAATAATCTAATGGTTAGGTATTATATTTTAAATTAATTTTATATGAATATTAACTTCATTATATTATCCTATAAAAACATAATATATATATAACATGAACATAAATTAAATAATTATTAAATATGTTGTAATGGTATTCACCTTGTATGTAATTGTTACTTTAATTATATATTCTATTAAATTATATTAACATTTTAATTATCTATGTTTAAATAATACAAATCATTTAAGTTTATGTAGCAACTAGAGATAATCATCCTATAGTATATTCCATTCAACTATAGACTAAAGTCCATTAAAAAGAATAACTCTTTTAACATACAATATTTATCTCGATGTATCATGCAAGATACCTGTTCACCGAACATTGTTCATACAACACCGATATCCTTTAACATGTGTTTGTGATATAAAAGTTGATACGGGTGGTTCTAATTAAATCTATAGATGTAAACCTATAGGTCAATGATTGATAGTTAGGTAGCTTATCCAAGTAAACAACAACTTACAAATATAAACCTATTATTTTCATAATATGAACATATTTATATGATTCTGCATATTTAATTGACAAATAATATAAATGAACATATTATGTACATAATATGTTCATATTAATATATCAAAACGCAAATATAATTTTCATACAAATATTTATTTATAAATATTACCAATTATTAAATTATTCATTATTTTAATATATTTAAGTAAATCTATTGAATCTAAATTATTAAAAAAATAAAAATTTGAATATTTTTTGATAAATTAATCATATTTCTATATTATATACTATTCAATATTACATTTTTATGCTGTCAAACTTCAAACGCTGTTTTCTCAGAATAATTATTTCGCGCTAGGTATGTGCATTCACAAATATAGAACATGACATTTATTATAATTATAATATTATTAGGGGAGCTTGTGCTTTATATAGAATTTAATTATGTGAATAGTAAAATAGAGAGATAATTAATAAAATGTATAGAATTCATCGTATAAAATGATAATTTCTATAGAAATACCATCATTTTAGTATCGCTAATTTTAATTTAGATATATATAATATAATAAATAATAATATTAAAAATAACTTTCTATTTTTCTATGCATGTATATGTTATAAATATATTACAAAAAAAAAGTAGGTCAATTGAATGAATAGAATATCAGTTCTATTTTTTTTAGTGTTTTTCCTATCTATTTATACACGAAATTGGCAAATTGTGTGTTATATGCGGGATCAACTTAAACCAAATTCGTGCACTTTTTATATATAGAATTCGTACATGCACGAATTAGAAGTAAAAAGTATAAAAGCTATTAGTTAAATATCAGAAATTATATCGGTGATAGTACTAGAAAAGGTTACTGCACGAGTTGGGAACAGTTTTCAAAATATAGTTACCAGTAATTGAGGCGGGCGGTGAGCGCTAAGGGTAGTCATACTGAGGGTAAATTTACCGATTTGGGTAAAACTCCGTTTGTAAGGAGAGTACTATGTCTTTATGTAAGAAAAAAATGTAGGTCATTTGGATGACAATTAGTATGTGAAGACCCCCTGAAATTGAACATGTAGAAGATAGGAAATTCACCATAGAAACATTTAAAAATTAAAGATTCAATATGTAAACCACTTATATTTATTATAATGTATTAATACTTAAAACATAGTATCATCATATATTACTTATTAATATTGGTTACCAAATTTTATAAAAAAAAATAAAAATCCTAGAATTTAGCTAGGATATATTATTTCTATAATTTTTGTTGATAATTTATTTGTTTTGTGCAAAATATTAAAAAAAAAATTGTTAACCACAATTATTAATTTATTTATATCTAATACATTATTATTATATATATATAACTTATTAAATTAATTAATTATAAGATATAATTAACAATTATCATTTCAAATCAGCCGAAACATCAGAATGTAATATATATATTTTTTTTTGTATTTGTTAACAAAAGATCTTATTAAATATTAAAATTGGGGTCATACATTTTTTCTTTTAAATTGAAATTTAAACGACATATTTAGTACATTTTTTTTTAAATTTCAAATTTATATAGAATTTCAGATACTTATTATATTTTGCATTATAGTTGTATTATTTACTATAATATTTATTTATTATATTTACTATATATTTATTATATGTATTTTGTTATATAATTATCAATACAATAAAAAATATCAGTTTATATTAACAAAAATGTGTGTTTTTATTTATACAATAATATTATAATAAACAATTTTTATATATCGTATTCATTCACGTGTTTTAGGTAATAATCTTCAACATTAACACTGTTGATACTTTGTATTATTTTAGTAATGGTCTTCAAGTATCTGTTGACCTTGGTTCGTACATAAGCAGGATTAAAAGTCGGTATTGATTAACGATACCAAATATCACGAATTCGTTCTACAGTTTCAAATACTGCACTTGCGATATTTTTGGATTTTATGGAAGTAAAATGCAAATATACATCTATATATGTTGGCAACCTTTTGTATGATATAGATACAGGTTTAAAATAATCATTAAATTTAGATCTTGATCTTACATCCATTTTAATAATGTTTTAGAAATAAATAAAATATTTAAAATCACTTTATTTACACCTGTTGTTTAAATTATCACGTAATAGGAGACATTAGTAATTATTTTTTATAAAAAATACATTTTTGTTTTTCGCACTATAATTAACCTAATTAAATTTTAAAAAAAATGTGATATAGTATACCCATGTATGTATCTATTCCAGTTGTTTTATTGGTGTTCATGAAAAGTTACTACCCTTAACGTAGGAGGTAAAGTATATATGTAAGTATTAGTGGTTTAGATATAAAGAGTGAAGGAGTAGAGGACACAATCGAATGGTATCGTAGCAAATAATGATAATTTAACGGATAGTACCCGAATTCATCACTTACAATACTTATAATGAGTGTGGTCTAATACTTAGACATTAGTTATTATTATCAACGTATATGTTTATGATTAAAAGTCAGAATGTTATTGTTTATCTCGTTTATCCTGACTATAGTCAGGTATACCATTGATATAGAACAAACATATTCGTTATTTAAACGATACTTTATAATATAATTAAAATAAATAAAATAATATAATTAGTAATACATATAAGATTAGGGGAGAGTGGGGTTGTATGCCCATGTTTTTGTATAAAGTGCTATCATTGTGGTAATAATATATTTCTTAATTATTTAAATTGTATTGCATAATATATGATATTAGTTAACTAATATATCACTTTTAGATATAAGGAATACTTATAAGATTTCATAATTACAATTAATAAAAAAAAATAAAAAAGTTCATTCAACCCCAAAGGCGGGGTTGAATGAACATACCCTGTTTTACTTCTATAATTGCTCTTGTCATGATAGTTTTATCACGTATTCTATCAGTTTGTTGAGTATAGTTTCTCATTTTTGATTCCTAGAAATAATATTTAAATAATTATTGTGAATTAGTAATTGACCCTCATTAAAATTAATTTAATTAATTATATATCAATATATTATTTCTATTTAACCATTACTTATTTATATTCGGATCATTGAATATATATTTTAATATTATAATAATATTAATATTATAATATTATATTATAAATATTAACATATGATATTTGTTTGATTGAACACTGTTCATATAACCCCGTTTTTAGTGGTGCACTCAACCCCATATCAAATTGTATTATTAATTGATAACATTTAAATATTTTATTTAAAATTTTAAATATATTTTTATATTAATATTAAGTTAATTATATATTAAAATCATATATATAATATGAAAATAATCAAATAATTATTATAGAAGTTATAACATATATTACCTTGTCTGACATTTTTACATTTGAGCGTACTTTAGTTAAAATGTGATTCAAATGTTACTATTTTATTTTTTTATTAAAAATGATACTTCCGCAACTGTATTAATTATAGATGACGATACTAGTTCAGTTAAATCAAATTTCTGCTGTAGCAGACAATTGTTATCTCCAGTGGCTCATGCAATACACCTGTTCATACAACCCCACCCTCCCCTATCGCTTATACTACTACCCCTTAGTAATGTTTAATCATTACTTTATTAATAATCGAGTACTCGAATGATATTAAATCATTCACTTTCCGATTTATATTGATATTCACATGTACAAAAAACAAGTAAATAATATATATACATATATTTTACCTTTATTATGTTAGTGAGTTATCGAGACTTTACTATATATATATATATATATATATATATATATATATATATATATATATATATATATATGTTATCCTAATACAACACCCCCATACTGGACTCGCCCATATCAATAATGGAATTTTCCAACCGATTCGGATGAATGCACACGCCTCGCGTGCCTATAAATATCGCCATGTACCAATTCATATTGTATTACGTTATATCTAATAAACATACTAAAGCCTTCGCTGTCGTTATAGTGTATGTCGTTATAATGTATGTCGTGGTCATCGATATAAAGAAAGTGGATAAGCAATTGACGCACGCAATGAATGTAAAAGATAGACACGTGAATGACACTTTTATCGATAAATTTACAAAATGGTATCAGTGATTTTGATTGGATATTAGTCATATTATATATGTCAAATATCAAAACAGTAGTCTTTTCGTCGAAATAGATTTAAGTGACTTCTATCTATATCAATGGATTTAAATTATAAATATCAATAAAATCAATAAAATAGTATTATATCTTCAATTTAAATACACAAAATTACGAGGAATGTTGATATTATGTATTTTAAATATATAATTTTATTTTTAGTATAGATAGTACATTAAAATTGGTTGTGATTATCAATATATATATGTATAAATAAATATTAATTTTAAATAAAAAGTAGTGGGCCAGATAGTGGGTTTCGACTGCAGCGCTCGTAGCGGATAGTGCCATACACTAAATTCAATTGCTTATCCACTTTCTTTATATCGATGGTCGTGGTACGGTATACATTGTAAGCATAGGTAAACCGATTCATATGTTACACATATATTATGTACAATATATACCAATTATAACCTAGCCCTGGTACTTTAACCATCAGTGAGGCATTCTCCATTTTCGGTCCCGCAATATATGAATTTCTATATTTAGTCATAGCGGTTACCCAATATTTCGTTGTGGTATTAGGTCGTACGATCGTATCGTACAAATATAAATTATCATCACCTACAATGATTATTTGTTAAATTGTTAACAAATTAATATATATAAAATATATTAATTTATATAATAATAATTTAATAACCTAATCGGTAAATATATAATGTAATAACACTTGATAAGCATACATGCTATATATATATATATATATATATATATATATATGTATTTGTATTTATTACTTACGTAATATGAATTGTGTTTGATTATCTCCTTTATATGTATTTATTCCTTTGTTATAATTGTAAAAAGTATTTATTGTAATGCCCATGACCTTCGCATCAGTAGTTTCATATATTGATGGTTTTATTTCAAACAATATATAAGATTGTGTTACTTTTTTTAACTTTAGTGAAGCAATTGAATATAAATCATCTATAGAAAGGTTAAGGATTAAAAACTATAAATAATAATTGATAACCTTCCTTGTTATAATTTAAATACAAACCAAATAGTTTAAATGTTAATTTACTAGAAACAGTTCCAAGCATATTTGAAGCCGTAATTGTATAATTCCCTAGTATAGCCAAAAAATGCATATGCTTTTGTAATATAAAATTAGTATTAGTAGTAGTATTAGTAATATTAGTAGTAGAATTATTATACTTACTTATTATACGAATTTATATATTTGTAAATCAAATAATATATTGTCAATATATAATAAATATGTTTAAAATAATAATCCATTATAATATTGTTTAATTATTTTATAAATTAAAAAAATAAAATGAATTATATATTTTAATATAACATAATACTTACGTTGTGAATATTTGCAGTCAGTGAATACCTGGTACTATTTCTTCTTATTATGATATAATTTTCATTATATACATTATGAATAGTAGAGTTAGGATACTTGTTCTCAGTTTTATTCCAAGTTACTTCAGGTTCAGGATTACCAAAAATGTCAGCTTCAAATGAGACATTATATCCACTCTCTATGCTGACAATTTGTTTCTTTATAAAAATATATGCCGGACCTACATTATTTTACATAGTAATAGTGTATTATTAATTATTATAAAATAAAATTTATTAGATTAATTAAATTAATTAAATAAAAATTGAGAATAATATTAATGTTAGATTATTAATAATAATAAAATAAAATGTAATATAAATAATTGGAATAACATTTATATTTTTGATATATATATATATATATAATTTATAATATATAATTAATACTTATTTAAATCATCATACACATATATTCATTCTTTAACATATATTACTAGTATTACAAAATTAGAGATTAACTATATATTTGTTAATATATTGATTAAATATAAATCTTAAAGCGGTTTACATCGACTAGAACGCAATTATTGACTCTAATTGTTAGAGAGGTTAATATTAGAAAAGTTAAATTTACTTACAATACGTTAAATTTAACTACATTATTTAAATCTCAATAAAGGGGTTTTACACCTAATTATTAGAGTTAATAATTGCGTTCGAGTTGGTGTTAAACCCTTTTAGTAGTACACTTGTATTTTATATATTATATATATATATATATATATATATAGTAAATGTATTTAAGTATAACTTTATGTATTTGTATTGTTTTTATTTGTAATTAAAAATAACAATTAAAAAGCCATAATACTTAAAAGAATTACAGATTGTGAAATATCATAAATCTATTAATTGATATAATAGAGTATATAGATAAATATAAATGTATACATATACATGAAATACATTTACATTTATAATATATGTATACAATAATTTACTGATAAAAGTCCTAAACTTTATAACTTACTTCCAACAAATATACAAAATATAAAAATGAAAATGTATTCAAGAAAAGAGTACAAAATATGTTACTCAATGATGAATTATATTATAGGTAAATTAAAAAATTAATAAATTTTAAATTAATTAAATAAAATTCTAAAATTAAAAAAAAAACTAAAAAAACTAAAAAAAAAAAAATATATAATATAAATATACCAAATATAATATATATATATATATATATATATATATATATATATATATATTATTTTTATCATTATTATTTTGATTTTGATTTTAATTGATGTCAAATTTTGCCTATCTACATAATGTATTTTATTTATTTATTATTATCTCTTATATCTTATATGTAAATATGAAATATATGGTTAACAATTATAATTAAACAATCAATATCCCTATCCCGTGTACTGTAAGAATGAATCGCTGGCAACAACCTGAAACACTAATGTCTTATTTCGAAGCCATTTGGATAACGAAGAAATAAAACGAAAAAGAATACTAGATGAAACAAAAGAATGATATTAAATTACTACAATAAACTATATATATATATATATATATATATATTATTATTATTATCAGATTTAGGTACAAGTACCTGGGTAATTGTAGAAGCATTGTTGCTTGTCTTAATTTAACTTGTTGACAGATATCAAATAATTTAATTCCATTATATAAATATAATGGAATGTGAATATTGTGGAATATAAAATATATATAATAATAATAAGGTTGACTTCCTGTTTACACTAAGATACATATAATATGATAACATTGTGATATCTGTCAACTCTTTATTGAATAAATCATCATTTAATAATTAAATAAACTATAAAATAAAAGATAAAAATAAATAAAATTAGTGTAGGTATAACAAAATAAAAATACAAAAACATCATTAAAATAATTTAAATTTCGATACTAAATGATAATACGAATATAATAAATAAACAGATCAGGAAACTATACTGAACAACAACAACAAACTAAGATTTAAAAAAAATATAAATAAAAATTATATAGAAGTCAAAAGTGATAAAAAGAATTTTTCAATAAATGTCATTAGAATATAAATAAAATAACTATTTATTAATTTTTATATGAGTATAATTTTTATATTAAAGTCTAAAATTATTAACAACAAAAATTGTATTATAAAAGGCATAAAGAAAATTAACATTATTATTATTATTTTTTTTTTTAAAGTTGTTTTTATATAAAGGTCAAGTTAAAAACAAATTATTTTATTAAAGTCATTAAAAAATATTTTGTAAGGATTTTTTAAATTTTTATATAAAGGTCAAGTTTAAAATTATAACTGAGAACAAAAGAGCAAAACAATGAGGATAATTTTTATATAAAAGTTTAAAAGGATTAAAAAAAAATATATATTTTATTATAAAAAGTCAATAAGAATAAAATGATTATTTGTTTAAAGTTTGTTATTTTTATATAGAGCTCTAAAGGGTAAACATAGTTATTTTACTAGAAGAGTAATAATAACAATTTTTATATAAATTTCAGGTTGAAAATTATAACATAAAAGAAAATATAAAATATTTGTTTTATAAATGTAAATGTTTGAATTATTGGATTAATTGTAATTATCGATGACTTTGTCATGAATTTTTTTAAAGAAAATAATAAGACATTTTTTCTGAATAATTCTATTTCAAAAATTAAGGAATCACGAATATTATATATTATATTTTTCTTTTTAAAAAATAATGATGAAGACGAGTAGAATTTATTGTACATGAATATACTAGTGTTTTTTTTCAACAAGGTCACACAATTTAAAAGTATTTATATTTTTAAATAAAATATTAGTATGGTCATGAATTTTTTTATTACAAATTATTCTCAACATTTTTTTTTGTTTTAACAGGATACAATTTATATTAGATATATATGTATTGCCCCATATTATATTATCATAATTAATGTGAGGAAGGAATAAAGATCTATATATCATTGTTAGAGCTTTGAAATTTAATAATCTTGCGACTTTACTAGTTATCCAGATTATTTTATTCAGTTTAGCTCTTAGATATGAAATATGATATTTCCAACTTAGTTTGTTATCAATAATTACACCAAGAAATTTTATATTTGTTACCCTTTTTATATTATTTTTATTTATTTGTATATTCATGTTTTCTTTACAATTAAATAGAATGTAATTGGTTTTATCAGTATTCAATGATAACCGGTTATCAATAAACCAGTTATTTAATTTTGATAATTACATATTTATATTTCTTGATAATGAAACAATTGAACTATCATCAATAAATAATGTGGTATCGTCAGCAAACATGGTAAATTTAAATATATTAGATGCATTTACTAAATCATTAATATATATTAAAAATAAAATAGGTCCAAGAATAGTTCCTTGGGGTAGGTCCTACTCCACAATTTATAGTAGCTATGTCTGAGTATACATCATTATATAATAAAATTTGAGATCGATCAGATAAATAATTTGTTAACCATTTTAGTGGTATACCACGGATGCCAATGTTTTCTAACTTCTTAATTAAAATTTAATGGTTTACCGTATCAAATGCTTTTCTGAAATCAATAAAGATAGATGCACATATTATATTAGAATTAATACTTTTGGTAATTTGTGATTGCAGATTAAATATTGCATCAGTTGTATTTAATTGTTTACGAAATCCATATTGTGAGTTATTTATAATATTGTGTTTTTCTAAAAAGATTATTATTTTTGTGTAAAATATTTTTTCAAGAACTTTAGAAAATTGATTAGTTAACGATATTGGTCTATAGTTATTAAAATCATGTTTATTTTTATTTTTATAAAATGGTACAACTTTTGCTGATTTTAACGATAATGGTATTATACCGGCCGGATGAAAAAGATTTATTAAAAAGATACAGTAACGGGTGTAGTATATATGGAGATATGATTTTAAGAAAATCCATATTAAAATTAAAAGTATCCAGTGATTTTTTCGGTTTAAAATTGTTAAAAACATTTATTAAATCGTTAGAAGTGATGGGAGATAAAAAAAACTGGAATTATTTGAGATGTTAAGATATTTTATAAAATTGTTGGTTTCTGTTTTTTCTATTGATGAATTTAATTATTTTCCAATATTACTAAAATAAGTATTGAATTCGTTTGCAATTTATTTAGTATTAGTGATTATATTATTATCTAAATTGAAAGAATTGCAAAGGGGAATGTATGTATTTGATATAAGTCCATTTATTGTTTTCCATGTATCTTTTAAATTGTTATCATTATAATGAGATATATCTATAAGTTCAGAATAATATTTTTTTTTCATAATCTTAATTTTTGATGTTAAATTGTTTTTATACGCTTTATACAAAATTAATGATTCAATAGTATTTTATTTTAGATATTTATAATATAATTTTTGTTTTTTTCTGCATTGTTTTTTATTTCGATTGTAATCCACGGATTAATTGATTTCATTTTTGTTTTAATTTTATTTTTTGGACAATATTTATTAAATTTATCTACTACAAAATTTTGAAATAAATTCCATGATATTTCCATATCATCACATTCAATAAAATTCCAATTTACTTCAGATAAAAAATTACAAAGTAAATTTAAATTTGAATCACTTGTATTGTTAATTAGTTTATAAATTAGTTTTTCATGTTTCTTAACTTTATTTGATATTATAGTGAAAATAGGAAAATGATCTGATATATCTGATATTATTATACCTGAATTAACATTTGCAAGGTCATTTTTGTAGAATATATTGTCGATAATTGAAACTTTATCTTTCTAATTCTAGTTGGCCTGTTAATTAGGTTATAACATCCAATTTCATTCATTGAATTTATAAAATCTTTAGTTGTATTGCATTTTGTGTAATTTAAAATATCTATATTAAAATCACCACATATAAAAAGGTTTTTATTTGTAATATTAAAATGTGTTGTAATATAATTATTAAGAGATAAAAATGAATTAAAATCTAAAGATGGTGCTCTATAAATCAAACAAATACACATTTTATTATGTTCATCGTCTATTTCGAGAATTATGCTTTGAAAATAATTGTTGGTAAATATATCTATACTATATTAACACTAAATTGTTTTCTTATATAAAATAATACCCCACCTTCATGCTTATGCTTTCTATTAGAGACATATGCATTATAATTAGGGATATTATAAATAAATGTGTTATTATCATTGATCCAAGATTCACTAATAGCTATAATATAAAATTAATATTTTAAAGAATTTAATAATATTATTAGATTATCAAAATTCTTTGAAATACTACGAATATTTATATGTATTATAGAGAAACATTTATTTTTATTTTGTATATTGTTTATAAATTCTTTATGAGTATAATACTGTGAGTCTATATTGAATTTATAACTACAATTTTCAGGATTACTAGAAGTAGTATTATATCTATCATTTTCTGATTCATAAGATTATTATTTTTGTGTAAAATATTTTTTCAAGTACTTTAGAAAATTGATTAGTTATCGATATTGGTCTATAGTTATTAAATATATATATATATATATATATATATATATATATATATATACATATACATATATACAATACCCTATAGATGAGTTAGTACCTAGTATAGTTACATTTGCATCCTTCACGTAATGTATTCCGTAATATAGTGCTGTACACTTGATATTATATACTCCAGGCACTCGTATATATAGTTCCAGTGATGGGTGCGTATCATTCACAAGTTTAGTGTAATATATGTTACTGAGATTATACCGAATTATCATATTATTATTATGTTATTACTATTACTATTATGATTACCATTACTAACATAATAATTACTTATACATAATATAATGATTATTTATCACTTATCTAATAGTAAATTAATACTTATACTTATATGTTATATATAATACATATATAATTTATTATGATATACATATAATATTAAATAATATATATATATATATCAAAATATTTTAATATATATAATAACTAACGGTGCAATAGATTCATAAGAATGGTCATTTACAAATGTATTATTAATAAACATTTTAAGATTTGAACTATCACCTTGATCCGTATTTAAATAACAGTTTATTGTTGCCTCGTTATCATATGAAGTTTTTATGTCAATATATTCTAATTCTCTGGTACCTGACATATGTTAAATATACATATTTAGTAATATTTATTACTTAACTGTATATTTAGATACACTATAGAAACTGGCAAATATATAGACTGCATTCCAGGTTCATCTATATATATATATATATATATATATATATATATATATATATATATATATATATATATATATATATATAAAGATTCATTACAATGAACTGCAGATAATCTATACACTATATTCTCTGGTAAGTATCTAGATATGGAATGGAAATAAGTCATAAAAAGAGTACGATTTTGATCGATGATCCTGATCCGAATTAAGTTAATATTAATTATTTGAAAATAAACATGTATGGCAAAATAGAACAAGTCAAATCGTTTAAATATATTGGTGTAAATTAACGGAAAATTCTAATAGATAAAACGAAATAGTGCTAGACCTATATGGTCGAAAGCTTCGCGATTTGAAAGCCCGCAACATTTTGTATTCGAGTTAGTGATTTAAAATAGTTTTGTATTGGGCATTATAATATCGAATAAAACACATGTAACTGCGTACCAATATATATATATATATATATATATATATATATATATATATATATAGATATATATATATATATATATATATATATATATATATAGATATATCATTATAATAGGTCATTTATATTTTAAGTTTTTGTTATTTTCACTGGTTTAGTTTGGTTGTGTTTGGTTTTGATGTATCCATTTTTTTTAGCTGAAATAGATACATAGTGAGCCTATATATATATATATACTACTGATAAACCGTTGCATGCATGAGAGACAATACATATACATACGCTAATTATTAATGGCGAATCATATGCTATTGTAAAATTACTAATTCGAAAAAATAATTTGTGGGCGTTCAAATCTTGAATTTTGACCACATCCATATATATATATATATATATAAACTATATATATAGAGATATATAGTTTACTATTTTATTATATACCTATAATCGTATAGTAGTATAGGTATATAGTAAACTTAATGAAGCTATATTTCTCTACTTATCTCTACGTTCTTCCACGATCCATGAACTACACCCATCTTACTAAACATGACTACCCTCCCCTATTCCAAACATATCCGAAACCTTGGACTACATATCGACCCCACTATTTCCTTGAATACTTACATTGTACAAATCCATGCATAATACCTATAGGTATTAGATATATATATATATATATAAGTTGTATATTAAATGCTTCTACTTCGAGAATATGCAAGAATACGTAAATAATTATCCTAAAAACATAAGCACGCCTCCTACAATGCACGCTAATTCCGCGTACTACCACGGTAAGTAAAGGTGCAGGGGCATTGCCCACTATCGTCTGGCGTTGTTTAATTATTAACGCGAGTTATTTATTACCCTGATTTATTAAATTTATTAAATTAATAAATATAAAAATCACCCATTAATTATAAAATATTATATTTACTAACATAGCGAAAGAGTAGCGAAACACGCTAGTAAATATATAATAAATACATCCATGTTATATAAATACTAATGAACTATAAATATTAACTACGTAAACAATATATATATATATATATATTTATATTTAATATATAAAATAAATTAATGTTATTTATTCTTACGTAAACAATATATATATGTTTAATATTAAAAATAAATTAATGATATTTATTCTTACGTAAATAATATACATGTAAACAATATACATTGTATATATTTAATATTTAAAATAAAGTAATGTTATTTATTCCTTAAAATCATATTGCTTAAACAGATTTTTCCTAGCGATTATCACGATATTTATTTATATTATTATCTTTGGAATTTATTTTCTGATATATATTTTCCGATATATATATATATATATATATATATATATATAATTTCTATATACTTTATTTATATCGATGATATATACACAAAGATTTGAAGAGATCTTTTTACATAATTATAAACAGTAATAGAATTTGAATTGAATTGAATTGAATATGTTTTATTGAGTAGAACTAAAATATAATGAGGTACATACAATTTCTGCTCAAAGGAGAGTACCAGAGAATAACCTGTAATCTATACTCACAACGAGGGTACCTTCCAATACTATAATAATACAATAATATGATAACGATAAAATTAATAATAGTAAAACGTGAAAGACAAAAAGATATAAAATAATTTAAAATTATATATAGAACAAAATTAGTAAATATATATAACATATATTAACTGTTATATATATTACAATTATTGAGTGTTAATAATGAAATTAATATTTATTTAACTATTCAAGTTTTATATATTTTTTAAATGCATTGTATTTTAAGTTTTTACATGTATTATGTAATCCATTCCAAAGTTTAATACAATATATATTTATTGTGTGAAGTTTATTATTTGTTTTATTTAGGTATTATATTGTAAAGTATTGACTTTATTGTTGATAATAAATACAATTCGATTCGATGATTAATGAGTCAAACAGCTGAACTCGATGCGACCCACCGACACACGCGACAGTTATTAATAACTAGAGCCGGCGAAAGATAACGGGCGCGACCACGACAAGACGAAGCCAGCTGAATTAAGAACTAAGCCAGAACGATTAATAACTAAAGCCTACGAGGAGATAACGAGGCGCAGAAGGGACAGCGCACTAAGAGCAATTATAGATAAAGACTAACTCCGAGCCACGAGAGAGGCAGTAAGATATTAATACTAATTAAGCCAGTGTCAGATGACACCTATCAAGCCAGGGGGAAATTCCAAGCTGGAACCAAAACTCTCGACCAATGAACAAATAGTAAAGTTGCAAAGATCATAAAAGAGGCGGGGCTAAACTTGGCCACACCCCTCTTCCTATATAAGGAGACCACCGGGGATGATCATCTTCACTTCCACTTTGCCTTGCGACACTAATTGAACGACATCTGAAGTCAAGCAGACTGCATCATACACCAGAGCTGAATCGTCAAGACTGCCGTACTCTTCAACATCGTAGATCGAGCCCTGAGAAACCATACAACTGTGAGTTGACCCACTCTTGTATAATACTCTTGTACTATCCTAACATTATATATCGATTTGTTGTTTCCTATTAAACTTAATTAACTTAATTGAACACCTGCCTTATTGATTTATAATAGTGAATAGAACAAACCACATAAACTCTCGCCTTAAGAGCTCTGTTCAGTCATACAAATAAACTATACATTCTGTGACAATCAGATCAAATTCTTCTCACGAATTATTCTTGATTCTTGTTCCACTTGAATAGATACTTTTGTTGATCGTTATATTCGCAATATAACGCAGAATCTTACATTTGGTGAGTACGCCAGTCAATTAAATAATTGTTTCAAAGGACAGCATACTCCTACGATTCATATTGTTTACTTGAGAGATAACTATATTCAATATAGTTATTTAGTTGTATGTAGTACAATCGATACGATAATAGAATTATTATATATTTGATATAGTTGATATCATATACTGATACCACTTGTATAAGATTTTATTATATTTTATTATTCACTTGATGCTGAATACGATCAAGTGCATACTAAACGAACTAGAGAGCTTATTTTGTTTATATATTTCTTTATATATTAACTTAATTATAAAATTAAGAGATATGTAATTAATTAAATCGTATATATTTAAAATTAACATTTCTTTAAATTACGCATACAATATATTCGTATATTAAATATACAATTTAGTTAAATTTTACGCTTATGAGTAAATATACAATTTTATATTGTATATTTATTATACATATATTAAATTAATAATTTGTATCACTAAAATACAACTTATTAATTATAAAGTATTCAATAAATCTATTTTATAATTCATTATATTCTAAAATGGGTTTCACCTCAACTCAAACGCAATTATTAACTATAATAATTTGGTGTAAAACTCATTTTACGGAGATTTAAATAATATTGTTAAACTTTAACCTATAATAATTAGAGTTAATAATTATGTTCGAGTTGGTGTGAAACCCCTTTTACGCGTAATATAGTTTAAATTATATAAATTTAGTGATACAAATAACGAATTTAATATATCATATATTAAATTCGTTATATATATATGTAATATATTATATTCGTTATTATATCATATGTAGGTATAATACATTATTTATAATAAATTTTATTATTTATCTATAATAAATATACAATTTATAAATGTATGCATAAATGTACCTATAGGTACCTTTTACGCGTAATATATAGTTTAAATTATATAAATTTATATAAAATAAATAATTTTAATTCTTCAGGTGGAGAATTATTAATAATTTAAATTAATTATATAAGTAGACTACACAATTTTAAATTTATTTTATTATTATAATAATACAATTATAATCCGTTATAATAGGATTATTATGTCATTATATTCCGGATTATAATGATAATAATCATTGTTTACTTCCTTCCCCACTTGAAGAATTATCATAATTTGTTCAAATAGTGTAATCAAAGTAACACTTGTAATGGAAAGTCAGTTGACTATGAAACAACAATATATTATTAATTTATATTTGTATAAAGTATATATTTTATCTGTGCACCAGTCTTTATATTATTTTCTTTATTTGTACACTTATTTATTTATAATTTAATAGTATATTTCGTAAGAATTATTAATAAAGTAGAATATTAATTTGAATTTGAATATTCCTGTTTATATGCATCAACAACAACATTTTTATTTTATTACAATTAGTTACCTGGACAATCTACTTGATAATATAAGTTATCGTGCTTACTAAATTAGATAATAATATTCATGAATATATAATATATATAGTCTCATTATAATATTTAATTATTCTATAGTTATTTAGTAATATTATATAGGGGATAGAAGGGGTAGTGGATGATATTTTGTATGACTTTGTAGAATTGTAATTTATCTATGAATAGTTGATGTTATAATTTCATATTTTCAAATGTAATAGAATATGTATCGTTATATATTATAGCTATTTTAATTTTTACTTTAACCCATATATTTCTAGTATTAATATCAGTTTAGTTACACTCAAAAAATAACGAAAAAATAGCGCAAGAAGGGAGTAATGGATTTTAGTACCAAAATAAAGCAATAAGTGTCTCGCTATATATTCGATTCATTTTTTCAGTTTTTATTATTTTAATAATATATAGGTATTATATTATTTATTATTTTGTAATATTCATGCCGACGCACGCATTTTATTTAAGATTTAGATTTTAAAAATTGTGAACAAAAATTAATGAAAAAAATGTAACCTATATTACTCGATTTTGATTGGTTTATTTTCATACACTATATCCTTCTCAGTTCGTCCACTATACCCATTTGAATATGGTACTTTAGAATACCTATATCTTTTTACTAATACAATATTTTCATATATATATATGAAAATATTGTATTATAGTATACTATAAACATAACTTAATAGATAACAAATTATTTTTTATTAATATATAAGAAAATATGTATTTATAATTAATAACCAATGCAGTACAGTACATTTCCAAAACCGGTTTTTATGGAATTTTGAAAAAAAAATATTATGTAATTAATTTAATAAATTGATTAATTATTTTTGAAAAAAAATTACTCATTGTTGTCGATATTGTAATTGTCTAAATATTTTGTATATATCTTTTTTTTTGTATCTATGACCATTTTCGCGTAAATGTAAATTACCACTACTCCCTTCTCGTCCGCTACTCCCTTCTATCAAGACCTCCTATAACCTCAGGCCCGAACAATGAATACAAAAAATATTAATTTTAAAACAAAGAGGCCCGTTTTTGTCTTCATTTATTACTTCTTTTATACGTCTTTTTTATATTAATATACATTTATATATAATTAATAAATAGCAATTATCATTATTATAATTAGATAATGATACAATATATCGTTAAAATGCAATAATATAGACTTTAATAACAGATCTATTTTAGTATTTTAAATTATTTTCACTATTCTGATTGGTCAATAATGTATTTCTCTATGATAATTGGTTACATTTGACCTATTTTTAAAAATATTTATTTAAAATTATTTTAACAGATTTATTCCAATATAATATTTATATAATATTTAAATATTAACGCTATTTTGCACATATAGTAAGGAAATAAACATATATAAATGCATCCTACAATCTAAAGCCCCAACATTTTTTAAAATAGTTCCGTGGTGATCAATTATTTGTAAACAAAATTACGTTATAATACAAATGTTATTAAAATATTAAAAAATAATTATAATAAATCATAATTTTAAAAGGATTTACATTAAGTATATAACTATATATTAATATATATATATATATATATAGAAGTATTTAGTCAATATATGTTCTGCATTTAGAAAATATCTATTAAATATATACCTTATCAACGAAATTATGATATTTGATATATATATATATATATATATATAAATATACTTTGAATATTGTACCAGAATTATTATGAGAATATGAAAAAGGTTTAACATTATGTTATTTATAATACGTTGAATAACTTTTATAAATGACATTTTTCATATTCTCACAATAAATTCTGGTATAACTATAATATAATATCAAATATATAGAATTATGTATGTCCTTTATTTGAATAATTAAATAATATTATATATATGGGTGTGTATGTTTTAAGAGTGGGTTTAAACTATTATAAATTCCTAATTACAACCAGTAACTTTTAATTTATTTATGAGGTAACATAATTTTACATAATGTATGTAATAATATTTTAGCAAATTGACTAATATAGTTATTTATTTTAAAACTAAAGTATTTTCAAAATCCAAATAAAATCTTATATGATACTTAGTATTATTTTTTAGATACCTTAGATTATTAATATATAGTTATCGTATTATTATAATATAGTGAATTCTTAAAAATATAAAAAGTATAATCTTAAAAATATAATAGAGTATAAAGTTAAAATATAATTTTCGTACTATTATAATAAAGTTAAAGGTTAAAATAAAGCAACCGAACAGATGTATAAAGTTAAAATATAATGTTCGTACTATGATAATAAAGTTAAAGGTTAAAATAAAGCAACCGAACAGATGTAATAAAGTTAAAATATAATTTTCGTACTATTATAATAAAGTTAAAGGTTAAAATAAAGCAACCGAACAGATGTAATAAAGTTAAAATATAATGTTCGTATTATTATAATAAAGTTAAAGGTTAAAATAAAGCAACCGAACAGATGTAATAAAGTTAAAATATAATGTTCGTACTATTATAATAAAGTTAATGGTTAAAATAAAGCAACCGAACAGATGTAATAAAGTTAAAATATAATGTTCGTACTATTATAAAAAAGTTAAAGGTTAAAATAAAGCAACCGAACAGATGTAATAAAGTTAAAATATAATGTTCGTACTATTATAATATAGTTAAAGGTTAAAATAAAGCAACCGAACAGATGTACAAAGTTAAAATATAATGTTCGTACTATTATAATAAAGTTAAAGGTTAAAATAAAGCAACCGAACAGATGTAATAAAGTTAAAATATAATGTTCGTACTATTATAATAAAGTTAAAGGTTAAAAAAAGTAACCGAAAAGATGTAATAAAGTTAAAATATAATGTTCGTATTATTATAAAAAAGTTAAAGGTTAAAATATAATGTTCGTATTATTATAAAAAAGTTAAAGGTTAAAATAAAGCAACCGAACAGATGTATAAAGTTAAAATATAATGTTCGTACTATGATAATAAAGTTAAAGGTTAAAATAAAGCAACCGAACAGATGTAATAAAGTTAAAATATAATTTTCGTACTATTATAATAAAGTTAAAGGTTAAAATAAAGCAACCGAACAGATGTATAAAGTTAAAATATAATGTTCGTACTATTATAATAAAGTTAAAGGTTAAAAAAAGCAACCGAAAAGATGTAATAAAGTTAAAATATAATTTTCGTACTATTATAATAAAGTTAAAGGTTAAAATAAAGCAACCGAACAGATGTAATAAAGTTAAAATATAATGTTCGTATTATTATAAAAAAGTTAAAGGTTAAAATAAAGCAACCGAACAGATGTAATAAAGTTAAAATATAATGTTCGTACTATTATAATAAAGTTAAAGTTTAAAATAAAGCAACCGAACAGATGTAATAAAGTTAAAATATAATGTTCGTACTATTATAAAAAAAGTTAAAGGTTAAAATAAAGCAACCGAACAGGTGTAATAAAGTTAAAATATAATGTTCGTACTATTATAAAAAAGTTAAAGGTTAAAATAAAGCAACCGAACAGATGTAATAAAGTTAAAATATAATGTTCGTACTATTATAATAAAGTTAAAGGTTAAAATAAAGCAACCGAACAGATGTATAAAGTTAAAATATAATGTTCGTACTATTATAATAAATTTAAAGGTTAACATAAAGCAACCGAACAGATGTATAAAGTTAAAATATAATGTTCGTGCTATTATAATAAAGTTAAAGGTTAAAATAAAGCAACCGAACAGATGTAATAAAGTTAAAATATAATGTTCGTGCTATTATAATAAAGTTAAAGGTTAAAATAAAGCAACCGAACAGATGTAATAAAGTTAAAATATAATTTTCTTACTATTATAATAAAGTGAAAGGTTAAAATAAAGTAGGCATAAAGATATAAAAAAGTTAAAATAAGAAATGTAAAATTATAATATATTAGCAAGTTATTATATAGTATACATACTATTATAATGTTTATCATCATGACATGCATACAATAAATTAGTTATCAGTATTATCAATGTTTTTATTTAATTATCTTTAAATATTTAGTCACCTCTACATTAAATAATAACTCGACGGCTAACTTCGATATAATCCAATATATATATATATATATATATATATATATATATATATATATATATATATATATATATATATATATATATATATGTATACTATACTTATATTATATGTGTATCATAATTAATTGCATATTATATTTGAATTATTTTATAAGGAACGTATGTACTAGAGAAATAATGATGTATACAATTTCGTAATAGGTATATATATATACCATATATCATTAATGCTGTTGAATACATATGTATAGTTTATATCCTAGGATTTATATTATGTAACATAATTATTATGTTAATGTATCCTTGTATGTATATAGGTTACATTATGTAACTTACTTACTATGAATATAAACATGTGTACATGTATGTGATAAAAGTGTAACACATAATATGTTGATCTAATAAATAAATAATATTTATTAGTAATATAAATATGGCGCCTCTAAGACATAACAACATTTTATAATACTCACGGTTATAACATATATTGTATTATTCAGATAATTAAAATGTATTTAATTAGTCACTTATTGAAAGTAAATACATATAAATGTAGGATATGATTAAATATAAGCAGTTTATTTAATATATATTGTTTTTAAAGTTTTAATAATTTATAAGTTAATTCTATTAATATTTCAGAATAATAGTATATTAAAATACGTTATTTCATTGATATTGTATATATTTAACTTATTATTTTTATTTAAATATAACCTTTATAAACTTAATAAAAGTATATATATTAATAAATAGTTATACCATTAATTTAAATACTTAAACGTGATAATTTATTAAAATATTTTTTAAATATAAATTAATTTTATTAATATTTCAGAATAATAGTATAATAAAAGTCGTTATTTCGTTGATATTGAATGTTTTTAACTTATAATTTTTTAAGCATATAATATTTACAAACTATAAGCAAAGTAAATATATTAATATATAGCGATATGCACAATATTAATCCATACAAATGATAATCTAGTATAATATTTTGTTTATTTACATTAAAAAGGCGGGTTTATTTTAAAATCATCGGCCTGATTCTACGCCATCTTAATTCAGTGTTCGGGCCTGAGGTTATAGGAGGTCTTGCTTCTATCCCCTACATTTTAATATTTTTATTTTCATACAATTCACAAAAATCACTGAAATAATTATAGATATGTTTATATTATATTTCTATTCATGCATTTCCAAGAATTTAACATATTACTATTAATTATAATTTCCTATAATTTCAATAAATATGTTATTGTACATCACAACAGTAAATATATATATATATATATATATATATATATATATACATTATATATATATATATATATATATTTATATATAGTTATATATATATACATTATACTATTAGTGTATAGGTACAAATATCAAATATATAATATAATATCACTTTGCAATCATTGAAATAATTTATGTGATAATAATATATCCTATGTTTTTTGTAAAAGATGTAAACTTAATTACCATTATAACTGTATATCAAAAGCTAATATATTACCATCCACTTTTTCAAAAAAAAACAACTCCTAATTATATACAGCATATTTTTACATCAGCTTATTTTACTTTTTTTGTACACCATGTTTACCACATGTAATAAATAATGAGTATGTAAGACCTCAAGATAATGGTATTGAATCCATATCTGATAACTTAATAAGTAATTTAATACACTATACAATATGTACATCGTTAAATACTTCTATTAATGATCCTATAATACTAAGCAAAGAGAAGAAAAGTACTAATCTAGCCTATAGTAAATGTACATATGCTGACCTGTTTAACTCTACATCAATCAAAAAACATTCTACTTTATTAGCAAAATTGTTTATAACATTAGTTCTGAAAATATTATAAATGAAATATTATATGATTTTAACTTGACTTCTCATTGTATAGGGAAAGTTAAGCTAAACCCTAAACATATTGAAGCTTATAAAGTTCCAATGGATGATTTTATTACTCTCTACATATATGGTGAATTCTATAATCTCCTAATCGTATCGATATATACCCTAAGGTATTCTTGAGATCTATCTGATCTATCTTTTGTTGAACGTGTTAAACGTCCTATACTAACATTGGAGATGAAAATATGAGAAACACATAAGATGTATATTTAATAATCGCACCTTTCAATATTAACTAAGATATATAGTCACGAATGATGATACATTGATTGGAAAACATCTGTATCTTATTCTGATGTAGATTACTTGAGATTGTCTAAATAAACTAAAAACATTAATAAACATAGGTACTCGGATATTAGAATGATATTTCACATTCGAATTGACTAAATTATAATTGTTCTTCTTTTGCGAAGGTGTATTATGATAATGCAATATTACTATGCAATAAGTTACCTTTACTCATATCTATGCTTAATGATATGCATTATGATATTATTATATTTACTGAAACCTGGCTAAATAATATTGTTACCAATGAAATGCTCAATCCATTAAATTTGTATAATATTTATAGACTAGATCGTCCTGATAATACTCTTGGTGGTGACATTATTATAATTCGTTATGCATGACCGAATTTGTTACAAATGGTAATGAATTATTATATATACAATTTTTTAATTATAGACTTGTCACCATTTATAGGCCACCAGATATGCCATTTTCCGAAACTGTTTTATTATGTGATACTTTAAATAACATATGTTCATCAACCGACTCTTGTCTAATCTATAGAGACTTCAACCTGACTGGAATTGACTGGATTGCTATAACTACATCGATCATTGCAGAACGATATGTATACAATAAGTTTCTATCATACGGTTTAACTCAACTAATTAATTATAATACTAGAAATAAAATATTCTTGATTTAATTCTTACAAATAGTACATTAATTATATCTACTATTTCACTTACAAGTGCTTTTTAATTTGATGTACATGTTAGTGACCATTTTTCTAATTACTCTGATTTAGTAATCCCAGATAATTATTTAAATTCTGTCAATCTTAATCACAATAAATGTTCAATCCTGCGACTTAACTATAATAAAAGTGATATTGCTAGTATTAAAACGCATATCTTGTAACTCGACTGGACTAATATTCTATCCTCGTGTAATGACTGTAATGAGTTAGTCAACATTTTTATTAATATTACTAAGAATATCATCGAGTTTTACACTCTTATTTTTTCAACTAACTTTTATAAATATCCCTTATCAATTAAAAAACTACTAAATAAGTGCAGAGTCTTACATAGAAACATATTTGATACAGATACTCATAATGTTTGGATGTATAACCAATCTTTACTATCATATAAAATAAAGTAATATAATATTGATGTTGAACACAAAATGCTTTCATCAAATACAAAATCTTCATTTTATAATTATATAAACACCAAATTAAATAGCAAAAATATCATACCCCAACTCAGAAATAGAGTCGATCATAGTATCATTTATACTAATGATTTTGATAAAGCAGATTGTCTTTCTGAGCAATTTTCATTTGTTTTTCTCATGTCACATATTTATTAGTATCCCTTAATAGTGAAAGATTCTAGGTTTAACGATTTTCCTATATATCAGGTAATAGTAAGAATATTTATTTTTAAATTACCCACTACATTTTATTCATCACCTGATGGTTTACCCAAAGGTATACTTAAGTTTTTATCTTATGAAATTTCGTATCCATTATCTATTGTTTTTCAACGTATTCTAGATGAAGGTAAATGACCTACTATATGGAATTAGTTAATATTATTCCATTATTTAAAAAAGGTGATCATTTATTACCATCAAATTATCGTCTAATCAGTTTATTGCCATCCATTCTCATTATTTTTGAAAAAATATTAACTTACTCTCTATTATATTATTTAAGATATAATAAACTATTATATACGGAACAATATGGATTTTTATCCTGTAGATCCACTGAACTACAACTTATAGAATTTTATAGAAATATAAGTAGAGCCACTAACTATTCTTTTAATACTGATATTATATATATATAGATATGGCTAAAACTTTCGTTAAAGTTAATGTCATTCTAAACTTCTATTGAATATGTCTAAATTAGAGATTGGTTCAGTATGGTAATGTACTTAAGTGGTTTAGCTCATACCTTACCAATCATGTTCAAAGAACTAAGGTAAATGATTAATTTTCTGGTTATATTCATGAAGTTCAGGTGTTCCTCAAGATTCTGTTATTGGACCTCTTATATTTTTAATATATATCAATGACCTCGCTTCGATATTTTCATCACAACTAACATGCTCTCTTTGCCGATGATGCTAACATTTCATTATATTATAGGAATACTACTGAACGTAATATCCTTCATTCAGGACTATCTGATATATATGATTGGAGAGTAAAATGGAACCTTGAAATAGCATTTGAAAAATATGCCTTATGTCAATTGTAAAATCTGATATATCTTTTATTCGCTAAATAATAGCCTGATTCCAACTCTAATTTTCGAGACCTTGGTATTGTTTTTGATGATAATATTTAATTCAATATTCATATTTATAACATATGTAGCAAAACCTATGTGATATCGAATATAATTTGTAGATGTTTCATTACAAATAATTCGTATTATCTAGTCAAAGCTTATACCACATATATACGTCCATTACTTGAATATGTTCATCTATTTGGAATCCAGGAAATACTTTATTGGCCTAAACAAACTTAGTTGAAAAAGTTCAATATAATGTGGCTTCGGCTAAATTTATAAGCATATTTATTACAATTATAGATACTCTTAATATTAATGGCAACTTTTATGCTCAACATGCATATAATATTGATATGCATTTATAAATGTTATGTCGTTATTTTTAAAATGTTATTTTTTTTCTAGTTTCGTTTTAGTTTTGTACTTTATTTGAGTATTTGATCTTACCTGTTGTATAATCATTTGATATTCTAGGTGTAGAGAGATATCAAACAACCATGGTTGTAATATTGCAATATACAGGGAATGTCCATACTTCATTTATGGGCATATAATCCTATATGGGTATGACCAATCCAATACCTCTTCCCTAGTTATTTGATGATTGTGTTCAGCTCGTTTGATCAACATCCCTAATATTGCTTTTATTATTTTTTTTATTTACTTTCGGTGTGTGTAAATCACAACTTATTTATATTTGTTTAATATTCCTTATATATTTATATCATTATTATTTATTGATACCCATCGTTTTGAATATATTCAATAAACTACTATCTATCTATCTATCTATAATTATTATAATAAATATTAGTTTTATTTAGTTTTATAAAATTTTATAATTCTAAAGATATAAGCTTACGAATAAATTATAACTTTGAATAATATGTGATAATATAATACGTTTAATTTATTTATTTATTATTTTATAATTTAATACTATATGTTATAACTGGTATAAATAATATAAATATTATTATTAATTTAGAAAATATCGAATATGGATCCTATATATTATGATACATTTATGTGGTCAAATTTAAGGGGGTACTCTGGTTGTGAGAATTCAATGTCAAAATATAGGGATTTTTATTTATTTTTAAAAGTATATTAGTCTAAAAATAAGTAAGTAATTTTAATTCTGTAAACGGCTTATTGTAATGTGGAATATTGTTTATAAGAAAATGTGTCATTATAAGAAAATATTATGTATTTTCGGAAATATAAGTTATCTAATAATGGTAAAAATATATTTCATTATTTTTGTATTAAAAATTATTTTTTATATATGATATAATGAAAATAAATGAACAATAATCCTACATTTTTATAATATTAACATAATATATAATAAATACTGAAAATGTTATATATCTAGTTATGAGCATTATTTTCGGAGTTATAGAATATATTATGAATACAATTTAGAAAAAATAATTATTCTGAGAAAATCAAGTTTAAAAATAGTACTAAAATTATAATAAAAAAAAATCGATGCCATATTTGATACTACCATAGACCATTTATTTTATAGCAAATTATTATTTATAATAAATGAATTTGTAACAATTATATTAGTTTTATTTAATATTATTTAGTTTTATTAATTCTATATATATTAAGATATAAATTATAATTTAAATTAATGTATAATAGAAAGTAATACGTAGTAATTTATTATTTAATTAATACAAATTAATAATTATTATAATTTAGATATATCTTATTTATACATATTATAATATATATATATATATATATATATATATATATATATATATATATATAGTATATTAGATTGTCTGAGCATACTGGATCGTCAACATAGATATTCTTACTTGACTATCAAATTAAATTGTAGTAGGGGAGGGAAGGGGGTAGTGGCCGAGGAGGGAATAGTGGTCTTTTTAATAAACGCTTAAATTGTGCTTGATAGGATAAAAAGTTCTATATACACTATTTAGATCCAAATATCTAGAATATATAGTCATTTTTTTTTTTAAATAATTAATTAATTACTATAATTTATTATATAATAATTTTTTGTAAAATTTTGACAAAAAACATGATTATATATATGTGTGCTTATTTATATGTAAGAGTGTGTGTATATATAATTAAATCATTGAATCAAATAAGGTGCGTATGCATCATAAATATAATTATTTAATATTACACAATTAAAAAACTATAAATCGAATAAATTACGAGACACCTATCGCTTTTTCTGGTACTAGCGGCCACTAATAGAGCCTTGTCTTATTTTAGTGATTTTTGTAATACCTAATCAAACGTTTATATTATTAGGATAAACACTTTATATATAAAAGTGAAATCACAGTATTCTAGAACTATATGATTTCTAGTTAATTCAAAAAAATAAGAGCCTAAAATTCAGTATTTATCGAAATATTAGAAATCTTCTGAGGCATATTAATTATCGGCCACTACCCCCTTCCCTCCCCTACTTGATTTTCAAACTAGTTTATCTGATTAGATTATCGAATATGATTGTCGAACTTGATTATAGGATTATATTTTTGAAATTGATTGTGGACTAGATTTTCATACTTGATTCGGTTTGTCGTACTTGATTTCAAAATTAGATTATTTTAGTATACATGAATTTCATACTAGATTAGATTTTTTTCCTATAGAATTAATTATCGTACTTGATATCGAATTTATTTATCTGATTAGATTTTCATACTTATTATAAACTAGAATTTGTAAAATTAGAATTTCGTGGTATACTAGATTATGAATAATATAATTATATGTACATATATATATATACAAAAATAATCTTTGAATTTGAATAAATAGTAAGTCTCAAACAAATGTATATTGTAGTTTTTCGAAATTTACTAAATGAATATAGTTCATTAACATTGTTTATATTGAATACAACTATAATCGATCTAAATTATATAATAATATCTTATATAATTTAATTTGAAATAAAAAGTCTCTACAATATTTAAAATTAAAGTTTTCGAGACCAAAATAGTGATACTTATATATACTGGGATTTTATCAATTAAGGTGGACGTTATATTAGTAATACGTAAGGGTTTGGTTATTACTGGGTGTAGGTCTAATGAAATAATTTTAATATATCAATGTTAAAGTCTCCGCAAAGAAATATTGTTTATCAGTAGAAAGTGTATTGTTGATTTATTGAAAGTGTTTTGTAAAAAAAATATTTCCACATTTATAAAAGGGTATACCCATGCAGCTATCATGCTCAGAACGTTTGTTATTTTAATATATTGACAATTATTATATGTTAATAAGTTGCATATTAATTAACAGTTTGTAATCGAGGTTAAATTCCTTTGTTTTAGATAAATTAGTATTAAATCATGATTAAAATGATGTAAAATAAAAAAATTACCGAAAACCTCTAAAATTATAATTTCGATTATTTGTCGATCTCCAGTGTAAAATATTCTCTTCTAATATATCTATCGAATGAATCAAAAAAAAAATATTAAAAATGTTATGATAAATCACCACTGAAAATAAGTTTAACAAATCTTTAAAATTGTTATAAAGAATTCTTAATTTTTTATTTATAATATATTTAAATATTAATATTAATATTATATATATTATATTAATATTTATTTATATTCATAATTAAATGTTTTATAATGTACATATAATAGTCTAATAAGATTGATATTTCGGGGAAGGTGTTTTATTTATTTATTTTGCAATAAAGGCTATTTTACTTAAATTCTAGGAATTTCCATTAAATTCCATGACATTTCTAGGATACATTTAAAAAAAATAATTTGTCAATATTTTCTATTTAAATACCATAATATATATATATATATATTTGTGAATTTTCATTTACAAAAACAAAAGTATTGAAAATACGGTTTTCTGTTTATGCCAATGTAAATTAATGGATATATAGAATACAACACTTGATGACATATCGGGAAACCTTATACTTAATTAAAAGTACTGACATTTTATAAGAGTGTTTATTCATATATATTTTATAAGTTTTCAGTGAGTTATGATAAACGTATGATGAACACTCTTGAATAATCCGCAGCACCCTATCGTACGTATCCAGTACCTAAGTATGAATACGAACACATTGTATTATAATAGGGACACCATATATACCACTAAATTAACTATATATATTATTGATGATCCAATCAGATAAATTACAATTACATTATTTATAATTAATTTTATGAATAATTTAAAATAATCAATTAGTAATTAATTTATTAATTTTTAATATTTTATTAATTAATAATACAAGTTAGGTAACTAAATAATATAAATTATAGATCTAGCTTCATTGGTGGTATTACTATTATAACGCACACGATTTTTATTAAAATCATAATAATGCATACGCAGCGCGCTGATTGGTTATAGGGTGTCCATATTAATGAGCCGTATTAAGATATCTAGAGTGCCTGTAGACTTATATGACCTCTATATATGTGCTTATTGTCATATATATATATATATATATATATGTATATACAACTATATAATAGTAATTCCCCATCTATATATATTAACATAATAATACATCAAGCATATGATAATCCTATAGGATTCATATATATATATGAATATTCTAGACATGTATCTGCATATATATTATAGATACGCCCATATTACTATACATACGACCGTGTTCCTATCATTCGGCGGTCTAAGCACTTTGGCCTAGATTCACGATATCCATAATAAACATTATTCTCGTTAATCTTATTATTCTATATACAGATACATACAAAAGTATATTACACCTATAACTTAATTACTATTTTATAACAAATATAGAAATTATGTATATGAATGTTTATAATGCTTTCGTTGTTTTTTTATAATATATTGTTATTTTTATATCTACACATTTGTATATTCTTGAGAAGATTTTAAGTTGATATTTTATTTCATAAATTTAAAAATGTAAAAAAAATCAGTTTACCAGATATATCAATTTTTTTGAATAACAAAAAAATAAAAAATACTTATTTAGACTATTTATATAATTATTAATATTTTATTCATTAACATTTTTGTGTATAATTTATGTTTTATGAGATAGCGAGATTGTACATATTCGGTTACTTTACCTTATAGGGTACACAATTATATATATATATATATATATATATATATATATATATAATTGTTTATATATCGTATAGTTACTGATATACGAGAGGGATCGGTATTAGGAAAATATAAGTAATAGGGGACTTTCAACTATAACATATGATAACTTTAATTATATTTGTCTTATATTTTCTTTAACATTTAAATTATTATCTAAAATAACTCCAAGAAATGTATGACTAGATCTGTAATATATCTTAACAAATAGTAACACAAATAGACCATATGTATCAATAAATGAATAAGCGAAAATGTAATTTATTTGATAGTAAAATTATAATTTTACTGATTCTCTGATTTTACTAATTATGTTTATATTTATGATGTATTATCTTACAATTTAACATTTATACCTACTATACATTAATAAGACTATATATTTAAATAACTTTATATGAAAGCAAACACTTTATATAAATTGAACGATTCTTATATGTTTAATCTCATACATTAATAATTATATATTTTAATATTTATATTTAATTTTAATATTATTATTTAGTGAATTTATAAATTTTAAATATATATTACGAAAAAAGTTGTTAAAAATAAAATAAACTAATTATAATCAAAATAAACAAATCATAATGTAAAACATAATACCTGTAAGAATAGTAACTTATTAATGTTATATTATAATATAATTATATTAATATTTAAAAATATATCTAAAACATTGTCATGGATGGAATTTATAGAAACATCGGCAATATGTCAGATAGTTTTAAGATTTCCTGTTGGAATTGAACTACAAATATATGCCTAATAATCACATGAATATCGGTTAGCTATCTTAGTTAACTTTTAGTGTCAACATTTAACGTTAGCGTAGATGTATATAGATATATAGATTTATTTAATTTATTTATGACACACTTCCGTAATACATATAATTAATATTCATGGAAATATTGTTAGCGATGGTACTTAAGGGTTAATATAAATAATAATAATTGTATTTAACATAATAATATATTTATAGTATTAGTAATAATAATTATATAAATAATATAAAAGACTAAGTCTAAGACTAAGACTAGTTATTTAGTTAGTAATTAAATTTGTGACTTTAATAAATCATAACTGGTATCCAGTTTTATAATTATATTGTGTATGCCATTCCATAGTTCAGATATACTAAGAATATATCTATATTTACATTTCCTTATTAAGGTATAATCACACTACCAGTATAAGTGTTTGCAGTATCGCAGTTTTGCCATGTAGAACTATATGCTAGATACGTACGTAAATACTAGAATACATTATATTTGTTATGTATATTTAAATATTAGGTGGACTCCCCATTTAGTTAGTGTGTAGCGTCGCATGTATTTTCGATATATTCAAATCTTAATAACGACATAGGGTAGGATAATATTCCTAATAATACATACATATGTATACTTTATTTTACTCTTGTATTATAACTGACAACATGTATTTTAATTCATACACATGTAGAATAACAATTTGTATTTACAATTAGTACTCCCTACTCCCCTACATGTACTAATTGTGAATAGTAATTATTATTCTACATTAGTAAGAATTAAAATACGGGTGGTAAGTTTGCTCGGCAGTTCATTATACGTGAACTCCCTTCCTCTCTATCACTCATCGCTATCGGTATTTCCTCATTTGTACACATTGTGTCATCTCTTAGTAGGTCTAAATATGTTTTTATATGCTTTCCTCGAGATCAGTCGTTATTTGCGTATCGTATCTGTTATTCATGGAATTCTCCTCAGAACTCATTATTTGTATCGTTGTCTATCCATGACTTAGTCTTGTTGATTTATTGATAACGTTAAACATACTGGTATTTTGATTTATCCATTAATTAATATTAATTTATTATTATAGTTTAATAAATTATTGCTACTAAATAATACATCGATTCATATATTATAAAAATCACACATATATATATATACACATATATATATATATATATATATATATATATATATATATATATATATATATATATATATATATATATATATATACTTTATAATACATGAAAATATACATTATTATTTATTTGTTGGAGGATTCCTTTCATCCCATCCAGGAAATTAGATGAAGTTTTCAATTATAACCATATCGCTCTATTATTCCTTCGAAGCTGGTATCATATTAAGGCTTCCATAATGTTAACAATAGCCGATCATTTATTTATACACACTTATATAAGATCACATCTATATTTTATTTTAAGACCTATTGTATTGGTCCGGATTGGGCTTGAACCCGCATCCTACTGCATCATTAGCAAAGGACTAGCATTGGACTACACACACCCATACACACATATATATATATATCACTATAGTGATTATATTATATATTATTACTATATTATACATTGTTCTAGTATTGATTCCTTCAGTAAGTATTGATGGACACAATATTTCGCCAATAAATCATGTTAAAATATTGGTTTTATTTGTGATAGTAAGCTAAGTTTTATCGAGCATATCTCAAGTGTATATCGATATTCTTTTTTAATTTACACAAAATAAAACTTTAGAAATTGTTTACCTGTTAAAATGTGTAAGTTCCTAATTCATTACACAATCCTATCTCATATCGAGTGCTGTAATTCTTTATATCACGGATTTATTATATTTGATTGATTGAATGTTTATTTAGACACTTAAATAAATCATAAATGATTTCTCAAAGGTGTATATAATAGAATACAAATAATAAGAGTAGGTAAACAATAAATACCAATAATAATAATACAATAAAATAGAATAAGCCGTACGGAAATTAATTAATAAAATAATAATGACAAACAATATTAATAATTCAGGTTACCACCTGAGATCAATTGTTGTATATATTTCATGAATGTTTTATGCGATTTTATGGATCTAATATAGGGCGGGAGTGAATTTCATAGCTTAGGACCAATATAACTCAGTGCCCGAGTATTCATTTTTGAGGGACGTAGAATAGGGGTAGATAGAAGGTGAGATGCATGGTTTCTAAGTGATGGAAGGGGAGCTCTTTGTACTAGAGAAGCAGAAATATATGAAGGGCAATTTGAAGATTATATTGAGGAATGAACAATAGATAATATGCGATAAGCAGAGCGTTTGTTAAATGTGAACCATGGAGATATGTGTTGGTATGAGGAAGTAGAGAAATGATCTCGAATACGTAGGTTATATGTTGTACGGATTGATGAACGAATAACTCGATTGTAGGGAGAGATAGATGATAATGGAATATTTATAAGGATTGAGGAACTGTAATCTATGCGTGAGAGTACAAGGGAATTAACTAGAGTTTTAGTAAGAGATACAGTAATTGATTTTCGTATTTTTCTAATTCTAAATAGATGATAATTTGCAGATTTAGTGATGGCAGTAATATGAGGAATGAAGGAAAGTGTAGAATCAAAAAGTACACCTAAGTTAGATGCAGTAGGAGAAGGAGATATTACAATATTATCAATAAGAAAAGGAGGGAAGTAAGTTGGTGATGGAGAAAGATTCAACAATGTAGTTTTGGAAGTATTAAGGAGAAGATTATTAGAAATAAGCCATTCTTTAATGTCATTAGCACAATTAGAGAGTTGATTATTGAGACCTGGTGATGAATTAGTTGGAAGAAACATATATAGTTGTATGTCATCTGCATAAAGATGGTAATATATATTTGGATATTTAGATATTATGGATGGTAATGGGTATAAATAAATTGAGAAAAGTGAAGGACCGAGTACTGATCCCTGGGGAACACCATATTTCATAGGAGAAGGGGAAGAAAAAGAATTATATATTTTTACACTGCTACTACGGTCAAATAGATATGAAGTAAACCATGAGAGGGCAAGGTCTCTAACTCCAAGCAGGTGTAGACGGGACAGTAGAATTTTGTGATCAAGCGTATCGAAAGCACTGGATATGTCCAGCATTACTAGTTGACAGCAGTTTTTAGTATTAAGGGTAGAAGTGATTACATCAATTACGTTTAGTAGTGCTGTTTCTGTGGAGTGTCCTCGGCGAAAGCCACTTTGTTGAGGAATATGGAAATTATTGGCGGTTAAATATGAGATTAGTTGACGAGAGACAACTCTTTCCAAAAATTGTACTCACCAAAGGTAGCTGAGAAATTGGGCGATAATTGAGAAGTGAATTAGGATCGAGTGAAGGTTTTTTAAGAATGGGAGTGATTATTGCTTGTTTAAAAATTGAAGGGACAGTACCGGAATTTAGGGAATATGAGATGATGTTACAGATAGTTGGACATAGATAATCGGAGTAAAGTTTAAAAATAGATAGTGGAACGTGATCGGAGGGAGATATCGAAGAGGATGCATTTAGTAGTTTAGATATGAGAGATATATGTGGCGGACGAAAAAAACTTAAGAAAACAGATATAGGTGGGGTAACTATGATTGAAGGATAATTGGCAGTAAGGGTATGGTTATTGATCTTTATTATGATGGAGTCAATCTTATTAGAAAATGTTTTGGAGAAAAGACAGCTTAATTGTAATGGAGAAATGTTAATTATAGATGGTAGTAATGCTAGTCTGAAAAGTCGTCGGTTATCAGAAGCAAGATCATTTATAACCTGAGTGTAATAGCTAGATTTGGCATAGGAAATTGCTAACTTGTAGATCTTACGTTGCTCAATGAATGAAGCTCTAGAAGATGAAGATCTCAAGGATATGTATGTTCTTTCAGATTTACGAAGTGATCGTTTCAAGGACATGTGGTGGGAAGTAAACCATGGGGTATAAGGATGTAGAGTTACTGATATAGTTTTTGAAGGCGCATGTTTATCGAGAAGATGGGATAGTATGGAATTTAATACAACTGGAGAATAACAGTAGTCACCTAAAGCAGAATGTAAGTCAGCTAAGAATATCATGGAATTAATTTTCTTAATGGGTCTGTATGTAATACGTGTTTTCTGATTAAGAGTGATAGTAAAGTTAGTTTTGAATGAGATAAGGAAGTGATCGGAAAGTAGATCAAGCCTAGAAATATTACTCACCACGAGTTCAGAATGGAGAGAACTGGAGAATACAAGATCAATAATATTGCCATTTATATGAGTTGGGAAATTGACATGTTGTGATAGGGATAATGAATGTGTTAAATTAGTGAACATAATATGTGGATTTGAGGTAGCATTAAAATGATAGTTGAAATCACCAAGTATAATAGGGTGGTATGTGGGTGAACTAATGAGATCAGTAGCAATATCGTTAAAATCACTTAGAAAGGAAGCTAATTCTGGTTTTGGCGGTCTATAAATGACAGTAATGGATATAGATTTGTGTTTTTGGGTGAATGATATGGTTAAGCAGTCAGAGTAGGAGAAGTTATGGGATATGGATATACATGGTAAAGGTAGAGAAGTTTTTACGAGGAAGCCAACCCCACCACCACAACATGATAATCGTGGCGATAAGATTAATGTATAACCAAAATTGTGAAATAGGGCAAATATGTCGGAATCATCTTGAGAGATCCATGTTTCCGTTAAAGCAATAATACTGAAATTGCACTTTTTAAGGAATGGTAATAAGAGTGAGGCATTGGAACGAAGAGAGCGAATATTTATTAGGGCAATGTGTTCAGATAGTCATGCAGATTTAGTTAGAGAGGGTGTAGATATATGATTAGATTTTAGTGAATCAACAACTGGGACATTTGTGATGGTGGAATTATTTAAATCAATAGATGGAGTTGATATTACAGGAATATAAGGGGAGTTGGAATTTTCAGAAGGATTATTAGGTGTGGGGTCTGAATTAGTATTAATGGAGAGATTACTAAATGAGGGAACGGAAGATTTAAATTTAAGGTTGGAAGATTCCCAGTGAATAAGGAGAGTTGGAGGTATGGTAATAGGTGGAAGAGACCAGTCAATATAATTATATATAAGTCGTAATTCAAATAACTTTGTATATGTATTAAATATGGGTTTAGTATGTATAGGGGTTAGTTTTAATATATATGCATGATAAAGGATTTTACCTAATAAACGGGTTTTATAAGGTAGGGAATTTCGTATATATAGGTGTGAGAATCGGGGATTAAATTTAGTAGATCTAAATCTACTGAAAAACATGTCACAAAATGATTTACTAGAAAATTGGATGATTGCATTGTTATGTTTAAATTTGACTATAGAAATAGATATTTTAGGCAGTAGCATATGTATAAGGATTGATGAAATGAATTCAGTATTCATATCAGAGGTCTTTAAATGTTCAATGACAAGTGAATTGTTACGAATGATATTATTTAGTTGACGTTTACGAGGTATATGAAGAGTATAGGGTGTGGTAGAATTAGGAGGTACATGTTGGACGATAGGAGCTTTAATAGGGATAGGAGAGGAAGATGATATAATAGCAGATGCATACGATTTATGATAAGGGAAAGGTGATGGGATATTAGCGGTTATGAAGGATGGGGGGAAGTTTTAAGTTCCATAAGTTTGGGAATTCTTAATTGGGCATGTATAGGAGGTCGGATGGGGGGATTATTACGATGTATAGGAGTAGGGGTAACTAGAGGAGAGGAGAATGTAGTAGATGTATTTGATGAGTTGTGTAGGAGGCAAGAGGGACATGTAAATGTGAAATTAGGGGAAGAAAAAATGGCAAGGGCATATGATGGAGGGGGACTATTGATATGAGTCCAAGATTTGGATATAATTGATGCTGGGAAGAGGCATACATGGTGGTAGAATGATTTACACGAGCTACATGGTAGGTCAGAGCTAGAAGCAGGTTCATTGCAATAATGACATACAACTGCCATTATATATACACTTGCTAGCTAATAGATGAACTCGAGTAACGTAATATATATAGGTATTATATAATAATGTAGTAAGCAGTGAAATGAAGTCGACTCCACGTATATGATAGATTCTCCGGTATGGTGGAAACTCTTCGTGCGGGTAGATTCTACGGATATGCGACCGATTCTTCAGTACAGGACCAGTACCTCGAAAGATTAAGGACAATGAGGGCAGCGAATAGAACACGTGAGTAGTTACATAACCTCAGTGAAAAAGGGTAGTCCAGCTACCCGTGCATGAAGTCCTAGGGGATATCTCCAGGAACGTAGAACGTAGTGTACGATCTTGTATAGTGCACACTATACACAGTGTACACTATACGAAACACAATATGTGTAGTGTATAGGATTTAAATATATTTAATATATTATATATAATGTGCAGAATATTATTGATAAATTCTATAGAAATCAAATAATTGTGTATGAATAGAAATTGTTATGCTACATTTGTATGAATTAAAACACGTCTGGTCAGTTCGAATGCAAAAGTAAAAGTATATATTTGAATTTGATTAATTTATCGAATTTATAATTCTATTATCTTTGTGATTATTATTTAATTATTTTTTTAGGATTTTTATTTTGTTATAATAAAATGTAAACAAATACTAAATATAATTATATCTAAATAAGATATGATTATAATTTAAAGACAACTATTATGTATTTCAAACAAGTTGGATATTAATATTTAAATAGTATTAATATAATAGATAATATAAAAAAATAAATGAATACGTACTTATCTTTATAATAATAATACAATTAAAGGATATTTAAAAGCTAAGCAGTTATTAACACATCTATATATTGGTTGCTATGTAAACAAAATTGATATATATTCTATATATTCTATAAATTGCATAAATAGAGTTATATGGTCGTCAGTACGCTTACTATTTCGCATAAACTTATTTGATCACAATTGCTCTTCCGATAAATGATATGGCATAAAATGTGTATAGGCTAAACAGCGATAAATATATATAATTATTATGCTTTTTTATAAATACATATATCTTAAATCACTTATATATTAAAAAAAAGATTTGCTGACATATCGGATTTAGTCGAGAACTTATATATCGTCTAACATAAAAATACTTCGTTACAAAAAGTTCAGGCTGGATAGATATGGTAAAAGATCTTTTCTTAATTTGGCAGGTGCACTCTGGGATGGTCTATCTCTATTTATAACGTTAGAATAACTGGTATTTTCATTTATAGATTATATTAATATATTAATATATCCTTTGTATATGCGTGTATTTAGTAGTATTGATTACTATATTACCATTATATATACTATTATAGATAATAATATAACTAGGTTTAGTAGTAGTTGATTCATTTATAACGTTAAATATACTGGTATTTTCATTTATCGATTCTATTAATAAATTAATATATTCTTAATAATTGCGTATATTTAGTAGTATTGAAGAGTATATTACCATTTTATATATATATATATATATATATATATAAATATATATATACTATTATATATAAAAAAAAGAATAGGTTTAGTAGTAGTTGATTCATTTATAACGTTAAATATACTGGTATTTTCATTTATCGATTCTATTAATAAATTAATATATTCTTAATAATTGCGTATATTTAGTAGTATTGAAGAGTATATTACCATTTTATATATATATATATATATATATATATATATATATATATATATATAAATATATATATATACTATTATATATAAAAAAAAGAATAGGTTTAGTAGTAGTTGATTCAATTATAACGTTAGATATACTGGTATTTTCATTTATCTATTCTATTAATAGGTTAATATATTCTTAATATTTGCGTGTATTTAGTAGTATTGAAGAGTATATTACCATTCTATATATATATATATATATATATATATACTATTATATATAACAAAATGACTAGGTTTAGTCGTAGTTAATTCATTTATAATGTTAGATATACTAGTATTTTCATTTATCGATTCTATTAATAGATAAATATATCCTCAATCGGCTACCAGAAAATTCATTGATATAAAGTGTAGTGTTTTCCATCTATGATTGTCATGTAATTGAAATAACGTGATGTCCGTATGATTAAATTAAGTAGTTTTTAAAAAACATAAAATAAATAAATAAAAAATAAAATAAAATGTCAATAATTGTATTTTATTTATATTATTTTATTTCATAAATTTATTCCAATTTGTTAACCCATTTATTTATATTCCATTATTATGTATACATATACGTATATGTATAAATTGTTTTTGGAATTTTATAATGTGTTGGTTGTGTAAGATTATATTTTATTTGTATGTAAAAGATGTATGGAATTATTAATATTTAAATTTATAAATATTCTTTATAAAGTATACATACATAAAACATAACGTATTATAATATTATTAACTACTGATAGTAATGTTGAATGCTTATTATTATTTGTTTAGTTTAGTGTGAATAAATGTGAGTGTGAATTTTTATTAGGGTACATGACATGTGTTATCGTGTGTATACATATTCATTAAAATTAACATAGAATTTCCTCGTATATTACATAATGGATTGATATTAATTGTAAATAATATTTAATATATATATATATATATTTATCATTTTTAATATATTTTTAGTTTATAAATTGTTTATTTGTTTATCGAAAGTATTTTCCCCTACAGTATTAACTTTATTTTTAAATCTCTTCTTTTAAAATTATTATATATAATCTTCATGTTCCATTTCGTTTATATAAGGTATTGTTGTTTTCAGTATTACAATTTATAAATATATATATATATATATAAATAATCATTATTTAATTATTCATTAAAAAAAATTAAAATTAACAAAAATAATAAAATGATATTACTTATTTAAGGTATTTATTATAACTCTATTTTTTATTTTTAATAATTTATATATATTTTTAAAAGTAATTTTTATTTTTTTTAATTCATAATTATATGTATATTTTATGAGGATCTAGACTATCCAAACATATGATAATTTAGAAAATTCTAGTAAAACTAACTGTATTTTATTTTTCTCATAATAATTAAAGTTCATTGTAAATAAATATTTTAAGATTTGTACTATCTCCATGATCAGTATTTAAATAACATATGCATTGTTTTCATATGAAGTTTTTATGTTACTA